>OX345647.1:2847500-3447500 GCA_947044365.1 Petrosia ficiformis
CACTAAGCCCAAAACCAAAAACCTTAAATACGGATTCCCAAATTAAAAGGTTTACCTAACTACCATCCTTCCTACCTACCTACCTACCTACCCGTCACTTAACGTACCACTTTCTGGTTAATAAGATATCATTTCTTTGTTAGTTGTTCTTAGGTGCTCACTGGTTAGAAATATATTCTTGTCTTGTGAGATAGAATGAATGCATTGCACACTGATTTGAGACTGTTATTTTACTATTTGAATTGCTTCTTATTTCTGGTACGTTACTTTTAGCAGATGAACTTCTGCAAATTTCATTTGTTGTTCATATTTTGTTTACGTGATTTTACTCCCCTCGATCATAGATTAATTCATTATAATAATAAATGCACTCGTTAACATGTTTAGTTTTCCTTAAACTTCAGTTATTTACTTATGGTTCCTTTTCTACGAAAGGATTTATTGTTCCTCCGGCTGGTTTAAATCTCTTAAAAATTGGTGATTTAAAGACAAATACTCAGTAAGTGTGGAAATTAAAATTCCACACTTTACTAAGTTTCAAATATGTAGTCATTATCGTAAAGTCACAATCCAACAGGATTAGTTTTGCGCTAACTTAAAATTTTACATGAAGCATTCACTAGGTCAGTATTGCTAATCATGTATTGTACACATTTCATATAATCACTATACTTATAAATGAGTACATTTCACAGTGCTGGGAATTGTTTTGCAAATTAGCTGTAGATCACAACAGGAAATCTACTCTGTAAGTGAATAAAATTTCAAATCCCAAATCTCACTCCTCCTCACATTGATATGTATATTCAATCAATATAAAGTCACTCTACAATATGTTTAGTTCTTACTCAAGTTAGGTTAATTATGTACTCCCATTCACTCCTCCAAGTTCCTCCGCACATGAACTTAATCTACCAGATGACTCCTCATGAAGACTCCTCTAGATGACTCCTCCCCCTAACTACTATGTTCTAGTGACTACTCCTCTTGACATATCATTGTGAGTATTCATGACTCTTTATGACTTCTGGTGACTGTTGATGATTACTCCATTTCTAGTCACATTACTTGTTTAGGTTTCATGAATCCAATCGACATAAAATGGAGTGATGTTGTAGTACGTGAGTTATTGCACCTTTCACATATTATTCATTCTTTATTCAAATCATATCATCAATATGTGTATTTCATTCATCAATTGAGACTTAAAGGAGAGTTAGTACAGTGATCTTGTAGTATGTCAATGACTTCTTTCTTGATTGTAGTAAAATATCTTGATAGACTTGTAGTATACCAACGTCTTCTTTCTCGGCTATAGTTATAGTTCTTCATAGTTCTTGTTCTTGCTAGATAGGAAAATATTCTTGTCGGGTAGTATTACACAATATGATAATTTGTAAGAATGTTAGATTGCAAATTTACTTATTTCATACTTCTCTTAGGTACTACTATTGTGAAGACGAAGTCAAGACATGCTGGGATTCATTCTTAAGTATTCCGCTGATGAATGCTCGTAATCACTACATTATCGTCAAATCTAGAGTTTTATTTTTGAATTATCACTCTCATTGTTTGTGAAATCTCAACATGTGAAAACACCAGTCGTCTGTTTTGTCTTATTTCCAGTCTCCTGGCTCCAGTCAACCTTATGAATTTTCCAACCTCCAGACATTTATGTTCTGTAGACTACAGTTGCGAGTCTCACAAACACTCTATCCTGCATTCTTTATGTCACTTATGCAGACTCCAATATCCAGTTTCTAAGTTAATTTATCTGTTCTCATCAAGAACCTTGCTTGGTAAGCAGATGAGATTAATTAGATTATGTAATCCTTTCCATCATTCATGTACTGATTACAATTGTAAATGCAGTATTTAATATGTTTACTATTTCCACAAGTTCGGTTTGATAGGAGGAGTCCATTTGTTCGATGAGGACTGATTTCATTGTGTACACAGTTTGATGTATTTCTCATTGTCGTTCCATGTAATTTTACTCTGCAATAGAGTTATTTTTTTGGTGTCGTAAGTTACGTGTATATACCAATCCAAACAACTTCCAACATTTGTATATTCATTCATTCATTATAACAAAAGTGCACTAATTCATGTGTTTAGTTTGTCTCCAAAGTTAGGTTTTTAGGTCGATGCAAGTTGTAGTGTTGTGATGGTTCTTTGTTCTTTCACTTAGATGTCACTCTAGTTAAGTTGATTTATACGTTTTTATCATTAGTTTTACTCAGTATTCATAAAATGTTCAGTAGCCCATTCCACCATTCATATACTCATTATAATTGTAAATGCATACTATGTATGTTTATTTTCTTTTCAAGTTTCATTTCATAGGAGTGATCTATTTCCTCAAGAAACAGTGATCTGTTTGTGTTCACAAACTGAGTTTAGCAATGATTTCTATTTAAATCACAAGTTTAGGATCTCTCTTAAGACGTTTGTTATAAATAGAAGGTAGTTATTTGGTTAGTGTGGTAAGTTTTGTATACCGTCAAGCACTCTTCCATGATTTGTATATTCATTCAATAATTATAACTATAAATGTACTAGTTAATATGTTGAGTTTGCTTTCCAAGTTAGGTTATAGGTCGATGCCAGGTGTAGTGGACCGATTCTTATGCTTAGACTTCATTCAAGTTAAGTTGATTTATATATAACTTGTTTTACTAGGTAGTCGTATAAGTTTATGTAGTCCATTCCACCATCAATGTACTCAATATATCTGTAGAGGCAGTATTATAAATGTTTATTTTTCCCCAAAGTTTCATTTCATAGGAGTGATCCATTTCATCAAAGATGAGTGAATGCTCTGTTTGCTTATATATTGAGAGTCTGTCCAACGTCGTTTCTTGTAAGAAGAAGTTGGTTATTCGGTTTGTGTCGTAAGTTTTGTATACTGTCAATCACTCTGCCATCGTTTGTATATTCCTTCATTTATCACAACTGTAAATGTGATGTATTTAGTTTTCTCCCAAGTATAGTATCTTAGGAGCATGATCTCGTCTGCACACAATTTCCAAGAAGATTCTCTATTGGTAAGTTAATCATTTTATACTTTTGATTCACATTTAATATGTATATGTAGTTCTTCTCATGTGATATGTAATTCTTAGTTCTTGGTAGTTCTTGTAGTTGTTGGTAACGCTTGGTATTTCTTGGTAGTTTTTGGTAGTTCTTGGTAGTTATTGAAGTTCTTCTTAGTTCTGGTAGTTCTTGCTGCAGCTTTTGTAGTTGACAATATTATTTATGTCGTAGTAGTTCGTGGGATCTTGAAGTTCGTTTATTTCTTGTAGTTGTTGGTAGTTCTTGGTACTTCTTTGTAGTTCTTGGTAGTTCTTGGTAGTTCTTTGTAGTTCTTGGTAGTTGTTTCGGTTCTCGAACAGTTTATATTTACAAGAGGTTGCTGTATTCTAGCTGTGGAACGATGCTGCGAAGTAGTTCTCATTCTCAAAATCCTTTTAATAATGAGTGATACTATATGTGTTCATAATATGAAACCTTTTAATTTTATTAACAGTGATTATCTATAGTTAATAAGTAATTAAATATTAATTTATTGAGAGTTAAATAATTATATCATTATTTAAACTGTTAATTAAACAGTGAAGTAATAAAACTAATTAGTCTATTACTGTTACTAGTTAATTAGTTTTACCAATAACTATTATTAATTAACTGAAAATGGTGGGTGTGTTCATTGTTCAGATGGACATTTTCAGAGGAGATAGAAATGTTTCATAGTGATTGCTGATTGAGAAGTAAACCTGTGAGTTATCATTAAAATGTAACTCCATTTTCTCTTACTAGAATGTACTGGCTGTGTTGAAAATGAAATCCTTTCTACAATGTTTCTGAGGACTTTCAACTGATACTAGTAATTTTACAATGAATATGTCCAACATTCTCTTCCCATTCTGTAGATAGCTACTAAGGGTGACATTACACAATCAGAGTGGAAATTGTATTCTATAGAGTGAGCTGTTGAATGTTACGTTAGTTAATATTTGTTCCACACTCCAGGTCCTCCGTAGAGGTCAGGTTAATTCTGATTGCTGTCACTTCCAAGACATTCCTTCGTATTCTTTCTAATATTGTTTAACATGTGAGTACAAGGAAGGGATTTGATTGAATATTATTTAGTACTCAAATATAGCACCTCAAGTATAGTGTTTTCATAACAATTTCTCAGTAAGTTTCAAAACCTATGAATTTCCATCCCCCACTCTTCAGTCGTTCATCTATTATTATCACAAATCACTACTAACATGTTTAGTTTTGAACTAAATTACGTATTTTACTCTTTCCCCCCTTTCTTCTAAAGATTAACATCCAAACGTTTGCTCAGTAAGTATTGGGAATTATGTAATGCTGGCTTCACATAAGCACTGATGAACTGTATAACATGTTTAATTCATTACCAAAGTTAAATTTCTCAGTCATGTGAATGTTTCCACAAGTTAACTGTAGCTAATATGACGAGTTCTATTCAGTAAGTGAATAATATTATGTATTCCATTTGATTGCTCCTCCCTCATTCGTACGCATATTCATTCAATATTAATGTAAATCCCTCTACAGTATGTTTAGTTATTCCCAAAATTAGGTTAATTGTTAATTATGTACTCCTATTGACCACTCCAGAATCCTCCAGACAAAATTGGAATCCACCAGAGGACTCATCGAGAAGACATTGATTTGATGTAAAGCTATTCAAATTAGTGAGGGTATACTGTATATATCTCTCTATCCTTATAAACCTGTATTTCTTTATATCCCTTTATCTAAGCTTGTATTTATCTATGGATCTAATTCTTATGTACACAACTATCTACATAATTAATCTTGTTATATATCTATCTATCGATTTGTATATTGTGCTATCTATTTATCCATTTAATTATCTAACTATCATTCTATCTATTTACCTATTTACGTATCTATTGATTTTTCTATGTATATAAACATTAATTGTCCATCTATCTATCCATCCATCCATCCATCCATCCATCTCTCCATCCTTCCATCCATTCATTCAAACTTTCATCCAATCATTAAATCAAAGGCCCATCCATCCATCCATCCATCCATCAAATAGTCTATCTATCTATATTAATTAAGTTCTATGAATTTTTCTATTTTTGTATCTATTTATATATCTATCTGTCTATTTTCTATCTCTATTTTTCTCTGTATATCAGTCTGTCAGACTGTTTGTCTGTCAGTGAGAGAGTTTCTCTGTCTGTTCGTTTTTCTGTTTCTACCTATCTACTTATGAATTTCTTTACGTATCCATTTATGCGTATATGTATATATGTCCTGTCTATCCCGTCTATCCGCTCTATCTTGACTATCCTGTCTATCCTGTTTATCTTGTTTATCCTGTCAATCTTGTCGATCCTGTCTATCCGGTTTTCCTTGACTATCCTGTCTGTCCGGTTTGTCTTGTCTATCCTCCAATTTTACTCTGTCTATCGTGTGTATCCTGTCGATCTTGTCTATGCTGCCTATCCTGTCTATCCTGTCTATCATGACTATCCAGTCTATCCTGTCTATACTGTTTATCATGTCTACCCTGTCTATCCTGTCTGTCAAGACTATCCTGTATATCCTGTCTATACTGTTTATCATGTCTATCCTGTCTATACTGTCTATGCTGTCTATCCTGTCTGTCTTGTCTATCCTGTCTAGGTATTCATCTATCTATCTATCTATATATCTGTTTATTTACCTATCTATCTTCCTTATCTATCTATCTACCTATTTATATATCTATCTATTTATCTACTATCCAAGTCTCCTTCTATTTATTTATCTATATATTTATCTATATATCTATGTATCAGTCTGCCTGTTTGTCTGTTTCCCTGTCTGTGTGTCTGTGTGTCTGTGTGTCAGTCGTTGTATCTGTCTGTCTGTGTTTCTCTCTTTGTATCTTTCTGTCTGTCTCTCTGTTTGTCTGTTTGATATATCTGTCTGTCTGTCTTACTATCTGTCTGTCTGTTAATCTATCAAATCTTTCAATCTATTTAAGTATCCATCTATCTATCTATCTATATAGTTAAGTATCCATGTATCTATCTATCTATCTGTCTATTTTATATATCTATCTCTATATATTTGGCGAATTAACTATCTTTCTGTCTATCTATCTACGTAGCTATATACATTTCTATTTATTTATCTATCTATGAATTGATTTCGCATATATGTATCATTCTAAATTTGTAGGTATGTATCTATCTATATTTCTATCTATATATATCTACATATCCATCTCTCTATCTATCTATCTATATATCTATGTATCTATCTCTCTAACTCTCTATCTCTCTATCTCTCTATCTCACTATCTCTCTATCTCTCTATCTCTCTATCTCTATATCTCTCTATCTACCTATCCACTTATCTACCTATCTACGTATCTACCTTTTTATTTATCTAATAAAATTTATCGATTTTCCTAGCGATGTATGTATCTGTCTGTCTATATAAATATATTTGTATCGATCTAAATGTTTTGATATCTTACATATGTATCAATCTAAATTTGTAGCTATGTCACTATCAATATCCCTATCTATCTATCTATCTATCTATCTATCTATCTATCTATCTATCTATCCACCCATCCTCCCATCCATCCATTCATCGATCAATCCATCCATCCATCCATCCATCCATCCATCCATCCATCCATCCAACCATTCATCCATCCATACTTCTATACATCTAACCACGTACCCATTTACCCGATAACCCTTCTACCTATCTACATATCTACATATCTCCATATTTACATATCGAACTCTCTTCCTATCTTCCTATCTACCTATCTACCTATCTACCTATCTACCTATCCACCTATCTACATATCTACCTATCAACTGATGTACCTATTTACATCTCCAACTCTGTACCTCTCTACCTATCTACCTATCTACCTATCTACCTATCTATCTATCTACTTTTCTGCCGATCTAACTTCCTACATCACTAAATCTCTAACTCTCTACCTGTCTACCTATCTACTTATCTACCTATTTAGCTATCTACGTATCTACCGATCTACCTATCTACATCACTAAATCTCTAACTCTCTACCTCTCTACGTATCTACTTAGCTAACTATCTACATATCTACCTATCTACGTATCTACCTATATATTTATCTATTAAAATCTATTTATATTTCTACCGAAGTATGTATATGTCTGTCTATATAAATATATATGTATCTATCTAAATGTTTTGATATTTTACTAATGTATCAATCTAAATTTGTAGTCATGTCACTATCAATATCCCTATCTATTTATCTATCTATCTATCTATCTATACACCCACCCACCCATCCTTCCATTCGTCCATCCATACTTCTATACATCTACCCACGTAACCATCTACCCGTTAACCCCTCTACCTATTTACATATCTACATATCTACTATCTCCCTATCAACCTCTCTATTTTTCTACCTATCTACCTAACTACATATCAACCTATCTAACTCTCTTTCTACCTCCCTATCTACCTATTCACCTATCTACATATCTACCTATCTACCAATCTGCCGATGTACCTATCTACATCTCTAAATCTCTAACTCTGTACTTTTCTACCTAACTACCTAGCTACCTATCTATTTATATATATATCTATCTATGTATCTATTTATATATCTATCTATCTATCTATCTATTTATCCATCCATCCATCCATCCATCCAGCCATCCATCCATCCATCCATCCATTCCTCCATTCATCCATTCATCCATCCATCCATCCATCAATCCATCCATCTATCCATCCATCCATCCATCCATCCATCCATCCATCCATCCATCCATCCATCCATCCATCCATCCATCCATCCATCCTCCCATCCATCCATCCTTCCCTCCATCCATCCACCCATCCTTCCCTCCATCCATCCATCGACCTATCTACCTATCTACCTATTTACCTATCTTCCTATCTACCAATCTACCCATTTACCCATCTACCAGTTTACATGTCTACATGTCTACCTGACTGCCTGTCTACCTGTACACCTGTCTACCTTTCTACATGTCTACATGTCTACCTATCAAACTATTTACATATCTACCTATAACCCTATCTACCTATGAACCTATCTACATATCTATCTGTCTACATATCTATCTATCTATCTATCGATGAAATCTATGTATTTATCGTACGAAGTGTGTATATCTCTGTCTATCTAACTACTAAGCTATATACATATCTATTGATTCCTTACATATGGATCAATCTAAATTTGTAGGTTGGTATCTATCATTATAGCTATCTATCTATCTATCTATCTATTGATCTATCCATTTATCTATCTATCTATCTATCTATTTTATTATCTATCTATCTATCTATTTATCTGTCTAACTATCTATCTATCTATTTATCTATCCATTTATCTATCTCTATATCTCTCTAAATGTCTATCTCTCTATCTCTCTATCTACATATGTACATATATTCCTTTCTACCTATTTATTTATCTATCTATCTGTCTATTCTAACTATTTTTCTTGCGAAATATGTATCTGTCTGTCTATATAGCTATATACGTATCTGTCTATATGTATTGATATTTTACATATGTATCAATCAAAACTTTTAGCTAGGTCACTATCAATATCCCTATCTATCTATCTATATATCTTTCTATCTATCTATTTATCTATCTATCTATCCACCCACCCACTCATCCATCCATCCATTCATCAATCCATCCACACATCCATCCAACTTTCCTTACATCCATCCATCCACCTATTCATCTACGCCCATACCCATCTAACCATCAACCCATTAAGCCTTCTACCTATCTACATATCCACATATCTACATATCTACGTATATACATATCAACCTCTCTATATTTCTACCTATCTACCTATCCACCTATCTACCTATCTACCTATCTACCTATCTACCTATCTAAGTTTCTACCGATCTACCTGCCTACATCATTAAATCTCTAACTCTCTACCTATCTACCTACCTACGTATCTACCTATCTACCTATCTACCTATCTAGCTATCTAAGTTTCTACCGATCTACCTGTCTACATCATTAAATCTTTAACTCTCTACCTATCTACCTACCTACGTATCTACCTATCTACCTATCTAGCTATCTACTTATCTACTGATCTACCTATCTACATCACTAAATCTCTAACTCTCTACCTCTCTGCGTATCTACCTAGCTAATTTTCAACCTATCTACATATATATCTACTTACGTATATACCTATATTACATATGTGTCAATCTAAATGTATAGGTATGTATCTATCATTATATCTATTTATGTGTCTATTTTTCTATCTATCTATATATATATCCATCTCTCTATATAAGTATCCATTCATCCATTCATCCATCTATTCTTCTACTCACGTGCACATCTATTCATTAACCGATCTACCTATCTAACTATCTATATATCTAAATATCTAACTATCTACCTATCAACCTATCTAACTATCTACCTATCTATCTATATATTTATCTATCTATCTATCTATCTATCTATCTATCAATCTCTCTGTCTGTCTGTCCGTCTGTCTGTCTGTCCGTCTGTCTGTCTGTCTGTCTGTCTGTCTTTCCGTCCTACCGTCCATCCTTCCCTCCGTCCATCCATCCATCCATCCATCCATCCATCCCTCCATCTATCCATCTATCTACTTATCTATCTAACTATTTATATATCTATCTATCTGTATATCTACGTATCTATTTGTCTACCTATCTACCTATCCACCCATCCATCCACCCATCCATTTATCTACCTATATACCTATTTACCTATTTACCTATCTACCTATCTACCTATCTCCCTATCTAGCTATCTACGTATCTACCGATCTACCTATCTACATCACTAAATCTCTAACTCTCTACCTCTCTACGTATCTACCTAGCTAATTTTCTACCTATCTACATATATATCTACTTACGTATATACCTATATTACATATTTGTCAATCTAAATGTATAGGTATGTATCTATCATTATATCTATTTATGTGTCTATTTTTCTATCTATCTATATATATATCCATCTCTCTATATAAGTATCCATTCATCCATTCATCCATCTATTCTTCTACTCACGTACACATCTATTCATTAACCCATCTACCTATCTAACTATCTATATATCTAAATATCTAACTATCTACCTATCAATCTATCTAACTATCTACCTATCTATCTATATATTTATCTATCTATCTATCTATCTATCTATCTATCAATCTCTCTGTCTGTCTGTCCGTCTGTCTGTCTGTTCGTCTGTCTGTCTGTCTGTCTGTCTGTCTTTCCGTCCTACCGTCCATCCTTCCCTCCGTCCATCCATCCATCCATCCATCCATCCATCCATCCATCCATCCAACCCTCCATCCATCCATCTATCTACTTATCTATCTAACTATTTATATATCTATCTATCTGTATATCTACGTATCTATTTGTCTACCTATCTACCTATCCACCCATCCATCCATCCATCCATCCATTTATCTACCTATCTACCTATTTACATATCTACCTATCTACCTATCTACCTTTCTCCCTATCTAGCTATCTACGTATCTACCGATCTACCTATCTACATCACTAAATCTCTAACTCTCTACCTCTTTACGTATCTACCTAGCTAATTTTCTACCCATCTACATATATATCTACTTACGTATATACCTATATTACATATGTATCAATCTAAATGTATAGGTATGTATCTATCATTATATCTATCTAAGCGTCTATCTTTCTGTCTACCTATATATATATCCATTTCTCTATATATGTATCCATTCATCCATTCATCCATCTATTCTTCTATTCACGTACACATCTATTCATTAACCCATCTACCTATCTAACTATCTATATATATAAATATCTAACTATCTACCTATCAACCTATCTAACTATCTACCTATCTAAATATTTACCGATCTACCTATCTATCTATTTATCTATCTATTTATCTATAAATCTATCTATCAATCTCTCTGTCTGTCTGTCCGTCTGTCTGTCTGTCTGTCTGTCGGTCTGTCTGTCTGTCTGACCGTCCGTCGCTCCGTCCGTCCATCCATCCATCCATCCATCCATCCATCTATCTACTTATCTATCTAACTATCTATATATCTATCTATCTGTATATCTACGTATCTACCTATCTACCTATCTACCTATCTACCTATCTACCTATTTACCTATTTACCTATCCACCTATCTACCTACCTAACTACCTATCTACCTATCTAACTGTCTACATATCGACATATCTACCTATCTAACTATCTACCTATCTACCTGTTTACCTGTCTACATGTCTACCTGTCTGCCTGTCTATCAGTCTATCAGTCAACTTGTCTACATGTCTACCTGTCTAACTGAATACATGTCTACCTGTCTACCTGTCTACCTGTCTACCTGACTACCCGTCCACCAATCTAACTATCAGTCTATCTGCCTATCTGCCTATCTACTTATCTACATATATATCTATCTACCTATCTACCTATCTACCTATCTACCTGTTTACCTGTCTACATGTCTACCTGTCAGCCTGACTATCAGTCTATCTGCCTACTCATCTACCTGTCTTCCTTTCTAACTGACTGCCCGTCTACCTATTTAACTATCAGTCTATCTGCCTATCTGCCTATCTACTTATCTACCTATCTACCTATCTACCTATCTACCTATCTACTTAACTACATATCTACCTATCTACCTATTTACCTCTCTACATATCTACCTGACTGCATATCTATCTATCTGTCTATCTGTCTACTTGTCTACCTGTCTACCTGACTAGCTGTCTACTTGTCTACCTGTCTACCTGTCTAACTGTCTACTTGTCTACCTGTCTACCTGTCTAACTGACTACCAATCAACCAAACTAAATATCTACCTATCTAACTATTTGCCAATCTACCAATCTATCTATCTATCTATCTATCTATCTATCTATGGATTTATCTGTCCAACTCTCTGTCTTTCTGTCTGTCTGTCTGTCTGTCTGTCTGTCTGTCTGTCTGTCAGTCTATTCGTCCGTTCGTCCGTCTTTCCGTCCTTCCATCCATCCATTCATCCATCCATCTATATATCTATCTATATATCTGTCTATATATCTATCTATCTATCTATCTATATATCTATCTATATATCTATCCACCTATCTACCTATCTACCTATTTATCTATTTACCTATATACCTATCAACATAGTTATCTACCTATCTACCTATCTACCTATCTAACTATCTTCCTATCATTCTATTTACCGATCTACCTATCTAACTATCTACCTATCACTCTATCTACCTATCTACCTATCTACCTGTCTACCTGTTTACCTGTCTGCCTGTCTAACTGTCTAACTGAATACTTGTCTACCTATCTAAATATCAGACCATCTGCCTATCTGCCTATCTACTTATCTACCTATCTACCTATCTACCTATCTACCTATCTACCTATCTACATATGTACCGATATACATATCTACATATCTACCGATCTACCTATCTACCTATCTACCTATCTAACTATCTAGCTATCTACCTATTTACCTATCTACCTGTTTACCTGTCTACATTTCTACCTGTCAGCCTGTCTATCAGTCTACATGTCTACATGTCTAACTGACTACTTGTCTACATTTCTACCTATCTACCTGACTACCCGTCAACCTATTTAACTATCAGTCTATCTGCCTATCTGCCTATCTACTTATCTACATATATATCTATCTACCTATCTACCTATCTACCTATCTACCTCTGTTTACCTGTCTACATGTCTACCTGTCTGCCTGTCTATCAGTCTATTTGTCTACCCGTTTACATGTCTACATGTCTAACTGACTGCTTGTCTACCTTTCTACCTGTCTAACTGACTACCCGTCTACCTATCTAACTATCATTCTATCTGCCTATTTTCCTATCTACTTATCTACCAATCTACCTATCTACCTATTTACCTATTTACCTATCTACCTAACTACATACCTATCTATCTATCTACATATGTAACTGTCTACCTATCTACCTATCTACCTCTCTACCTATCTATCTATCTACCTGATTACCTGTCTACATGTCTACCTGTCTACCTGTCTGCTTAATTATCTGTCTATCTGTCTACCTGTCTACCTGTCTACCCGTCCACCTGTCTACCTGTCTAACTTTCTAAATGACTACGCATTTACCTATCTAAGTATCAGTCTATCTGCCTATCTGCCGATCTACTTATCTAACTATCTACATATCTACCTATCTACCTATTTACCTATTTACCTATCTACATAACTACATACCTATCAACCTATCTACCTATTTATCTGTCTACATATCTACCTATCTACCTATCTACCTATCTACCGATCTACCTCTCTTCATCTCTAAATCTCTAACTCTCTACCTCTCTACCTATCTACTTAGCTACCTAGCTACATATCTACCTATCTATCTATCTACGTATCTACCTATATTACATATGTATCAATCTAAAATTATAGGTATGTATCTATCATTATCTCTATCTATCTATCTATCTATCTATCTATCTATCCATCTTTCCATCTATCTATCTATCTATTTATCTATCTATACATCTATCGATCTATCTCTCTATATATTTATCTATCTATATATCTATCTATCTATCCTTCCGTCCTTCCTTCTGTCCCTCCGTCCGTACGCCTTTCTGTCCGTCCTTCCATCCGTCCTTCCGTCTGTCCGTCTGTACATCTTTCCGACCCTTCGTCCTTCCTTCCGTCCTTCCCTCCGTCCGACCTACCGTCCTACAGTCTGTCAGTCCCCCCTTCCGTCCGTCCATTCGTCCGTCCGTCCGACCCTCCGTCCATCCTTCCGCTTCCCCTTCCGTCCGTCCATTCGTGTTTCCTTCCGTCCGTCCTTCCGTCTGTCTGTCCGTTCGTCTGTCCGTCCGTCCATTCGTTTTTCACTCCGTCCGTTCGTCCGCCCTTCCTTCTGTCTGTCCGTCCTTCCACCTTCCTTCCGTGATTCCTTCCGTCCGTGTTTCCCTCCGTCCGTCCTTCCATCCCTCCGTCCGTCCGTCCGTCCATTTGTCTTTCCTTCCTTCCGTCCTTCCTTCCGCTTGTCCTTCCATTCGCCCGTCCTTCCATCTGTCCCTCCGACCGTCCGTCCGCTCGTCCGACCCTCCTACCATCGCTCCGTCTGTCCGTCCGTCTGTCCGCTCTTCTGTCTTTCTTTCCACCTGTCTGTCCGTCCTTTCGTCCGTGTTCTCACATGTCCGTCCTTCTGTCTTTCCGTCCGTCCGTCTGCCCGTCCGTCCGTCCATCCTTCCATCCGTCCTTCCGTCCGTTCGCCCGTCCGTCCGTCCGTCCCTTCGTCCTTCCATCTGCCCGTCCGTTCATCCGTCCGTCCTTCCATCCGTCCGTCCGTCCTTCCATCCTTTCGTTTGTCCTTCCGTCCGCCCGTCCCTCCGTCCTCCTTCCTTCCCTCTTTCCGTCCCTCCCTCCATCCGTCCATTCATGCCTCCGTCCCTCTCTTCGTCCGTCCGTCCATCTGTCTGTCTGTCCTTCTGTCTATGCATCTATTTATCTATCTATCTAACTATCTATCTATCTATTTATCTATCTTCTAACTATCTATCTACCTATCCATGCATCCAACCGTCTATTCATCCATCCACACATCCATTTATCCATCCATCCATCCATCCATCCATCCATCCATCTATCCATCCATCCATCCATCCATCCATCCGTGCATCCCTCCATCCATCCATCCATCCATCCATCCATTCATCCATTCATCCATTCATTCATCATTTAATTAATTTATCTTTCCAACTCTTTATCTATACTTCCAAGGATGCATCTATCCATCCGTCAGTTTGTCTGTTAGTCCATCCTGCATTCTATCCATCCATTCTATGCATCCATCATTTATCAATTAACCGCTGCATCCATAAAACATACAATGATCCATTAATCCATCTATCTATCTATCTATCTATCTATCCATCTATCTATCTCTCTATCTCTCTAAATGTCTATCTCTCTATCTCTCTATCTACATATCTACATATCTACCTATCTACCTATCTAACTATTTATTTATCTATCTAACTGTCTAATCTATCTATTTTTCTTTGAAATATGTATCTGTCTGTCTATATAGCTATATACGTATCTGTCTATATGTATTGATATTTTACATATGTATCAATCAAAATTATTAGCTAGGTCACTATCAATATCCCTATCTATCTATCTATTTATCTATCTATCTATCCACCCACCCACTCATTCATCCATCCATCCATCAATCCATCCACACATCCATCCATCTTTCCTTACATCCATCCATCCATCCATCTATTCATCTACCCCCATACCCATCTACCCATCAACCCATCAACCCATTAAGCCTTCTACCTATTTACATATCCACATATGTACATATCTACCTAACTACCTATCAACCTCTCTATATTTCTACATATCTACCTATCTACCTATCTACATATATACCTATCTACCCATCAACCCATTAAGCCTTCTACCTATTTACATATCCACATATGTACATATCTACCTAACTACCTATCAACCTCTCTATATTTCTACATATCTACCTATCTACCTATCTACCTATATACCTATCTACCTATCTAGCTATCTAAGTTTCTACCGATCTACCTGTCTACCTCATTAAATCTCTAATTCTCTACCTACCTACCTATCTATTTATCTACCTATCTACCTATCTACCTATCTACCTATCTACCTATCTACCTATCTCCCTACTTAGCTATCTACGTATCTATCGATCTACCTATCTACATCACTAAATCTCTAACTCTCTACCTCTCTACGTATCTACCTAGCTAATTTTCTACCTATCTACATATATATCTACTTACGTATATACCAATATTACATATGTATCAATCTAAATGAACAGGTATGTATCTATCATTATATCTATCTATCTGTCTATTTTCTATCTATCTATATATATATCCATCTCTCTATATATGTATCCATTCATCCATTCATCCATCTATTCTCCTATTCACGTACACATCTATTCATTAACCCATCTACCTATCTAACTATCTATATATCTAAATATCTAACTATCTACCTATCAACCTATCTAACTATCTACCTATCTAACTATTTACCGATGTACCTATCTATCTATCTATCTATCTATTTATCTATAAATCTATCTATCAATCTCTCTGTCTGTCTGTCCGTCTGTCTGTCTGTCTGTCTGTCTGTCAGTCTGTCTGTCTGTCCGTCGTACCGTCCGTCATTCCGTCCGTCCATCCATCCATCCATCCATCTATCTATCTACTTATCTATCTAACTATCTATATATCTATCTATCTGTATATCTACGTATCTATTTATCTACCTATCTACCTATCTACCTATCTACCTATTTACGTATTTACCTATCTACCTATTTACCTATTTAACTATCTACCTATCTACCTACCTAACTACCTATCTACCTATCTAACCGTCTAAATATCTATCTTTCTACCTATCTAGCTATCTACCTATCTAGCTATCTACCTATCTACCTGTCTACATTTCTACATGTCTACATGTCTACCTGTCTGCCTGTCTATCAGTCTATCAGTCTAATTGTCTACATGTCTACCTGTCTAACTGAATACTTGTCTACCTGTCTAACTGTCTAACTGACTACCCGTCGACCAATCTAACTATCAGTCTATCTGCCTATCTGCCTATCTGCCTATCTACCTAACTACATACCTATCTACCTAGCGACATATCTAACTGTCTACCTATCTACCTATCTACATGTTTAATTGTCTACCTGTCTACCTGTCTACCTGTCTGCATATCTATCTGTCTATTTGTCTATTTGTCTACCTTTCTACCTGTCCACCTGTCTACCTGTCTACCTTTCTAACTCACTACCCATCTACTTATCTAAGTATCAGCCTATCTGCCTATCTACTTATCTAACTATATACCTATCTACCTATCTACCTATTTACCTATTTACCTATCTACCTAACTACATACCTATCTACCTATCTACCTATCTACCTATAGCTATCTAACTGTCTACCTATCTACCTATCTACCTATCTACCTATCTACTGATCTACCTATCTTCATCTCTAAATCTCTAACTCTCTACCTCTCTACCTATCTACTTAGCTACCTTTCTACATATCTACCTATCTATCTACCTGCCTATCTACCTATATTACATATGTATCAATCTAAAATTATAGGTATGTATCTATCATTATCTCTATCTATCTATCTATCTAAGTATCTCACCTTCTATCGAACCATCTCTCTATCTATCTATTTATTTATTTATCTTTTTATCTGTCTATATATTTATATATCTATCTAATTATCTATATATCTATCTATCTATATATCTATCTATCCATTTTTCCATCTATCTATCTATCTATCTATCAATCTATCTATCTCTCTATCCATCTATCCATCTATCTCTCTATATATTTATCTATCTATATATCTATTTAACTATTCTTCCGTCCTTCAGTCCGTATGTCCGTCCGTCCGTCCGTCCTACCTTCCGTCATTCCATCCGTCCCCCCTTCCATCCGTCCGCCCGTCCGTTCGTCCGTCCCTCCTTCCGTCTGTCCGTCAGTCCGTTCGACCTTCCGACCATCCGTCCATCCGTCCCACCCTCCATCAGTCCGTCTGACCGCCCTTCAGTCCTTCATTCCACCTGTCCATCCTTCCTTCCGTCCATGTTCTCGTATGTCCGTCCATCCTCCTGTCCGTCCGTCCGACCGTCCTTCCGTCCTTCTATTTAACCGTCCGTCCTCCCTTACGTCCGTCCGTCATTCCATCCGCCCGTCCGTCCTTCCGTCTGTCCTTCTTTTCTCCCTTCTGTCCATCCGTCCTTCCGTTTGTCCTTCCGTCCGCCCGTCCGTCCTTCCTTCCTTCCGTCCGTCCGTCCCTCCCTCCATCCTTCCGTCTGTGCCTCCGTCCCTCCCTCCGTCATTCCGTCCCTTCGTTGGTCCGACCGTCCGTCCGTCTGTCTGTCTGTCCTTCTGTCTATCCATCTATCTATCTCTCTATCTAACTATCTATCTATCTATTTATCTACCTTCTAACTATCTATCTATCTATCCATGCATGCAACCGTCTATTCAACCATCCACACTTCCATCCAACCATCCATCCATCCATGCATCCATCTATCCATCCATCCATGCATCCATCCATCCATCGATCCATCCATCCATCCATCCATTCCTTCATTCTTCCCTCCCTCAATCCATTCATCCATTCATGCAAATGCTCATCCCTTCATCAATCATACTTCTCCAACAGTCTATCATTTCTCCCCTCCAGCCATCTGTCCATTCGTCTGTCCATCTGTTTGTCCAACCTTATGTCTATCCATCCATCCCTCTATCCATTCATTCATCATTCTATAAATCTATCTATTGAACTCTTTATCTATATCTCCAATGATGAATCTATCCATCCGTCAGCCTGTCTCCCGCATTCTATCCATCTATTCTTCCATTCATCCATTCGTCTGTTCATCCGTCCATACATCAATCCATCCGATCATCCTCCCATTCATTTATTCATCCATTCATCCATCAATCATTTATCCATTAACCGCTCCATCCATCAAAACATACAATGATCCATCAATCCATACACCCAAAAATTCATCCATCTAGCCGTCTCTCTATCCATCCATGCATCAATGCATTCTTTCATCCATCCAAGCAACCATGCAAACATCCATCTATCTATCATTGCAAACCTCCTTCCATCTATCCATTCATATTTCCATCCATCCATCCATACATCGGTTAGTCTATCTATCTATATATGTAAGTTCTCTCTATCTTTCTATTTTGGTATCTATCTATATATTTCTGTGTCTAATTGTTACATATTTTTCTCTATATCTCTGTCTGTCTGATTGTTTGTCTGTCTTTCTGTTTGTCTGATTCTACCTATCTATTTATGAATTTCATTACGTATCTATATGTATATATTTATCATAGAATTTATGTATCTATCTATTTATTCAATTAATTACCTATCTATTGCTTTATTTGTCTACTACAAATATATTTCTCTATCTCTCAACGTGTCTCTCTTTCTGTGTAGTTATATATATATATATATATATATATATGTACATATATGTATATCTACCTATTTATCTATGTATTTATTTATGGATGTATGTTTGTGTTTATTGATCTGAGTTTCGGATACATTCATCCCAAAACACTGCACACAATTCCATAAAACGTACACCATATATAGAAAACAGTATAACGTAAGCACTAATCACTAAGCCCAAAACCGAAAACCCTAAATACGGATTCCCAAATTAAAAGGTTTACCTAACTACCATCCTACCTACCTACCTACCTACCTACCCGTCACTTAACGTACCACTTTCTGGTTAAGAAGATATCATTTCTTTGTTAGTTGTTCTTAGGTGCTCACTAGTTAGAAATATATTCTTGTCTTGTGAGATAGAATGAATGCATTGCACACTGATTTGAGACTGTTAGTTTACTATTTGAATTGCTTCTTATTTCTGGTACGTTACTTTTAGCAGATGAACTTCTGCAAATTTCATTTGTTGTTCATATTTTGTTTATGTGATTTTATTCCCCTCGATCATAGATTAATTCATTATAATAATAAATGTACTCGTTAACATGTTTAGTTTTCCTTAAACTTCAGTTATTTACTTATGGTTCCTTTTCTACGAAAGGATTTATTGTTCCTCCGGCAGGTTTATATCTCTTAAAAATTGGTGATTTAAAGACAAATACTCAGTAAGTGTGGAAATTAAAATTCCACACTTTACTAAGTTTCATATATGTAGTCATTATCGTAAAGTCACAATCCAACAGGATTAGTTTTGCGCTAACTTAAAATTTTACATGAAGCATTCACTAGGTCAGTATTGCTAATCATGTATTGTAGACATTTCATATAATCACTATACTTATAAATGAGTACATTTCAGAGCGCTGTGAATTGTTTTGCAAATTAGCTGTAGATCACAATAGGAATTCTACTCTGTAAGTGAATAAAATTTCAAATCCCAAATCTCACTCCTCCTCACATTGATATGTATATTCAATCAATATAAAGTCACTCTACAATATGTTTAGTTCTTACTCAAGTTAGGTTAATTATGTACTCCCATTCACTCCTCCAAATTCCTCCGCACATGAACTTAATCTACCAGATGACTCCTCACAAAGACTCCTCTAGATGACTCCTCCCCCTAACTACTATGTTCTAGTGACTACTCCTCTTGACATATCATTGTGAGTATTCATGACTCTTTATGACTTCTGGTGACTGTTGATGATTACTCCATTTCTAGTCACATTACTTGTTTAGGTTTCATGAATCCAATCGACATAAAATGGAGTGATGTTGTAGTACGTGAGTTATTGCACCTTTCACATATTATTCATTCTGCATTCAAATCATATCATCAATATGTGTATTTCATTCATCAATTGAGACTTAAAGGAGAGTTAGTACAGTGATCTTGTAGTATGTCAACGTCTTCTTTCTTGATTGTAGTAAAATTTCTTGATAGACTTGTAGTATACCAACGTCTTCTTTCTCTGCTATAGTTATAGTTGTTCATAGTTCTTGTTCTTGCTAGATAGGAAAATATTCTTGTCGGGTAGTATTACACAATATGATAATTTGTAAGAATGTTAGATTGCAAATTTACTTATTTCATACTTCTCTTAGGTACTACTATTGTGAAGACGAAGTCAAGACATGCTGTGATTCATTCTTAAGTATTCCGCTGATGAATGCTCGTAATCACTACATTATCGTCAAATCTAGAGTTTTATTTTTGAATTATCACTCTCATTGTTTGTGAAATCTCAACATGTGAAAACACCAGTCGTCTGTTTTGTCTTATTTCCAGTCTCCTGGCTCCAGTCAACCTTATGAATTTTCCAACCTCCAGACATTTATGTTCTGTAGACTACAGTTGCGAGTCTCACAAACACTCTATCCTGCATTCTTTATGTCACTTATGCAGACTCCAGTATCCAGTTTCTAAGTTAATTTATCTGTTCTCATCAAGAACCTTGCTTGGTAAGCAGATGAGATTAATTAGATTATGTAATCCTTTCCATCATTCATGTACTGATTACAATTGTAAATGCAGTATTTAATATGTTTACTATTTCCACAAGTTCGGTTTGATAGGAGGAGTCCATTTGTTCGATGAGGACTGATTTCATTGTGTACACAGTTTGATGTATTTCTCATTGTCGTTCCATGTAATTTTACTCTGCAATAGAGTTATTTTTTTGGTGTCGTAAGTTACGTGTATATACCAATCCAAACAACTTCCAACATTTGTATATTCATTCATTCATTATAACAAAAGTGCACTAATTCATGTGTTTAGTTTGTTTCCAAAGTTAGGTTCTTAGGTCGATGCAAGTTGTAGTGTTGTGATGGTTCTTAGTTCTTTCACTTAGATGTCACTTCAGTTAAGTTGATTTATACATTCTTATCATTAGTTTTACTCAGTATTCATAAAATGTTCAGTAGCCCATTCCACCGTTCATATACTCATCATAATTGTAAATGCATACAATGTATGTTTATTTTTCTTTTCAAGTTTCATTTCATAGGAGTGATCTATTTCCTCAAGAAACAGTGATCTGTTTGTGTTCACAAACTGAGTTTAGCAATGATTTCTATTTAAATCACAAGTTTAGGATCTCTCTTAAGACGTTTGTTATAAATACAAGGTAGTTATTTGGTTAGTGTGGTAAGTTTTGTATACCGTCAAGCACTCTTCCATGATTTGTATATTCATTCAATAATTATAACTATAAATGCACTAGTTAATATGTTGAGTTTGCTTCCCAAGTTAGATTATAGGTCGATGCCAGGTGTTGTGGACCGATTCTTAAGCTTAGACTTCATTCAAGTTAAGTTGATTTATATATACCTAGTTTTACTAGGTAGTCGTATAAGTTTATGTAGTCCACTCCACCATTAATGTACTCAATATATATGTAGAGGCAGTCTTATAAATGTTTATTTTTCCCCAAAGTTTCATTTCATAGGAGTGATCCATTTCATCAAAGATGAGTGAATGCTCTGTTTGCTTATATATTGAGAGTCTGTCCAACGTCGTTTCTTGTATAAAGAAGTTGGTTATTCGGTTTGTGTCGTAAGTTTTGTATACTGTCAATCACTCTGCCATCGTTTGTATATTCCTTCATTTATCACAACTGTAAATGTGATGTATTTAGTTTTCTCCCAAGTATAGTATCTTAGGAGCATGATCTCGTCTGTACACAAATTCCAAGAAGATTCTCTATTGGTAAGTTAATCATTTTATACTTTTGATTCACATTTAATATGTATATGTAGTTCTTCTCATGTGATATGTAATTCTTAGTTCTTGGTAGTTCTTGTAGTTGTTGGTAACGCTTGGTATTTCTTGGTAGTTTTTGGTAGTTCTTGGTAGTTATTGAAGTTCTTCTTAGTTCTGGTAGTTCTTGCTGCAGCTTTTGTAGTTGACAATATTATTTATGTCGTAGTATTTCATGGGATCTTGAAGTTCGTTTATTTCTTGTAGTTCTTGGTAGTTCTTGGTACTTCTTTGTAGTTCTTGGTAGTTCTTGGTAGTTCTTTGTAGTTCTTGGTAGTTGTTGCGGTTCTCGAACAGTTTATATTTACAAGAGGTTGCTGTATTCTAGCTGTGGAACGATGCTGCAGAGTAGTTCTCATTCTCAAAATCCTTTTAATAATGAGTGATACTATATGTGTTCATAATATGAAACCTTTTAATTTTATTAACAGTGATTATCTATAGTTAATAAGTAATTAAATATTAATTTATTGAGAGTTAATTAATTATATCATTATTTAAACTGTTAATTAAACAGTGAAGTAATAAAACTAATTAGTCTATTACTGTTACTAGTTAATTATTTTTACCAATAACTATTATTAATTAACTGAAAATGGTGGGTGTGTTCATTGTTCAGATGGACATTTTCAGAGGAGATAGAAATGTTTCATAGTGATTGCTGATTGAGAAGTAAACCTGTGAGTTATCATTAAAATGTAACTCCATTTTCTCTTACTAGAATGTACTGGCTGTGTTGAAAATGAAATCCTTTCTACAATGTTTCTGAGGACTTTCAACTGATACTAGTAATTTTACAATGAATATGTCCAACATTCTCTTCCCAATCTGTAGATAGCTACTAAGAGTGACATTACACAAACAGAGTGGAAATTGTACTTTATGGAGTGAGCTTTTGAATGTTACGTTAGTTAATATTTGTTCCACACTCCAGGTCCTCCGTAGAGGTCAGGTTAATTCTGATTGCTGTCACTTCCAAGACATTCCTTCGTATTCTTTCTAATATTGTTTAAAATGTGAGTACAAGGAAGGGATTTGATTGAATATTATTTAGTACTCAAATATAGCACATCAAGTATAGTGTTTTCATAACAATTTCTCAGTAAGTTTCAAAACCTATGAAATTCCATCCCCCACTCTTCAGTCGTTCATCTATTATTATCACAAATCACTACTAACATGTTTAGTTTTGAACTTACATACGTATTTTACTCTTTCCCCCCTTTCTTCTAAAGATTAACATCCAAACGTTAGCTCAGTAAGTATTGGGAATTATGTAATGCTGGCTTCACATAAGCACTGATGAACTGTATAACATGTTTAATTCATTACCAAAGTTAAATTTCTCAGTCATGTGAATGTTTCCACAAGTTAACTGTAGCTAATATGACGAGTTCTATTCAGTAAGTGAATAATATTATGTATTCCATTTGATTGCTCCTCCCTCATTCGTAAGCATATTCATTCAATATTAACGTAAATCCCTCTACAGTATGTTTAGTTATTCCCAAAATTAGGTTAATTGTTAATTATGTACTCCTATTGACCACTCCAGAATCCTCCAGACAAAATTGGAATCCACCAGAGGACTCATCGAGAAGACATTGATTTGATGTAAAGCTATTCAAATTAGTGAGGGTATACTGTATATATCTCTCTATCCTTATAAACCTGTATTTCTTTATATCCCTTTATCTAAGCTTGTATTTATCTATGGATCTAATTCTTATGTACACAACTATCTACATAATCAATCTTGTTATATATCTATCTATCGATTTGTATATTGTGCTATCTATTTATCCATTTAATTATCTAACTATCATTCTATCTATTTACCTATTTACGTATCTATTGATTTTTCTATGTATATAAACATTTATTGTCCATCTATCTATCGATCTATCCATCCATCCATCCATCTCTCCATCCTTCCATCCATTCATTCAAACTTTCATCCAATCATTAAATCAAAGGCCCGTCCATCCATCCATCCATCCATCAAATAGTCTATCTATCTATATTAATTAAGTTCTATGAATTTTTCTATTTTTGTATCTATTTATATATCTATCTGTCTATTTTCTATCTCTATTTTTCTCTGTATATCAGTCTGTCAGTGAGAGAGTTTCTCTGTCTGTTCGTTTTTCTGTTTCTACCTATCTACTTATGAATTTCTTTACGTATCCATTTATGCGTATATGTATATATGTCCTGTCTATCCCGTCTATCCGCTCTATCTTGACTATCCTGTCTATCCTGTTTATCTTGTTTATCCTGTCAATCTTGTCGATCCTGTCTATCCGGTTTTCCTTGACTATCCTGTCTGTCCGGTTTGTCTTGTCTATCCTCCAATTTTACTCTGTCTATCGTGTGTATCCTGTCGATCTTGTCTATGCTGCCTATCCTGTCTATCCTGTCTATCATGACTATCCAGTCTATCCTGTCTATACTGTTTATCATGTCTACCCTGTCTATCCTGTCTGTCAAGACTATCCTGTATATCCTGTCTATACTGTTTATCATGTCTATTATGTCTATACTGTCTATGCTGTCTATCCTGTCTGTCTTGTCTATCCTGTCTAGGTATTCATCTATCTATCTATCTATATATCTGTTTATTTACCTATCTATCTTCCTTATCTATCTATCTACCTATTTATATATCTATCTATTTATCTACTATCCAAGTCTCCTTCTATTTATTTATCTATATATGTGACCGTGGATGAGAAAATCAACCTTATGGGCAAAATTTTCGAAATGCATTTTTTCATATTTTTGAAGTCCTTGGTATGTCAGCTATGCTGTGGTGAAATCGGTTTGGCGATCTGGCAATGCGTTACCAAGTTATAGACCTTTAAACATGTTATATCAGCACTTTAATTTTGGAGATAAACGCGTTGAAAAACAATGAAATTATTATTAAATAAGTGCCGTATATTCCTGTTGAAACGATCGCTATAGGAAATCTGTGTGTAACTGACATCTGTAACTAATTGTCAGGAAAGCTAAGGTATTATACTATAAGAAAATGTAATAAAACGCTAATCTGCTTTCGTTTGAATTTTTGTGTTATTTTGCCTTATACTGACAATTATTAAATTTGCCCATAAGGTTGATTTTCTCATCCACAGTCACATATGTGACCGAGAATGAGAAAACGTGTCTTGTGGGACTAAAATTCAAAATTGAGTTTTTGCTATCAGCGGATTCTCCATGTTTCAAGCTACTTCCTGATGGTTTCGATTTTGCAATCTGATGTTCCGTTGCTGAGTTACACTCCCTCAAAGCTTTGACAGCAATTAAAATTAAAATGCTAGAAAAGCCATTTATAAAATTTTTCACGTTTTCCCGTAAACTATCCGTTTACGCAAGCATGTGAGAGAGAAACAAGCTTTTGGAGGTTTGTAAATGCCTGTTTTTTTTACTGTTAATAGGCAATATTGTCATTCATTTGGAATGGTAAAGTTCACCCTTAGTTTAGAGTGTCTTGTTCTGCAATCCAAGGCCCAAATTGATGGAGGAAATCTCATAAATTGTGAGTATGATTATTTTAGATAAAATTTATTGTTTACCTTCTTGGAATGCATTTGTTGTACTTGACATGAAACTGGGATGTTATTAACTGTAACAGTTTTATCTTGTATGCGTGTAGTTATGCTAACTCAGTTGGTTTTAGTTATTTGAGTTGTTTCCTTTTGTTTATATTCTTTAACTAAAGTTTAAAAAAATTATTAATACATGTATTTTCAACAGGTTCAAGCTTCTTATCACAAGTTCTCAACATCACCGAGTCTTTCTACATCATCACTGAACATCAAAATCTGTTATAAAACATTATAAAATGTTATTTATTTTTTAATGATCATAAACGTTGATAATGTTACTCACTCTTCACACAGATAGGGTATCACGATTAGACATTTACCATCTTGACCTCCAGCAGTTAGAAATACCCTAGTTGAGTTCATAGCTTGAGTAAGAGCCTTTTCTTTGTTGAAATAAAATTCGTTGCTATGCGTTGCTATGGAATTTCCCGTTAGCGTCCGCGTTACATTTCGTTGTTTGTGCTCCGTGTTTATAGCAATGGCTGACGTTCTCTGTGATAAAACGGGTATTTGCAGTATAGCGAAGTACTCCAGAGGACTTTAGATCAACTCAGAGGATGAGTAAGTCACCTATAATCATAAAGCAAGCGAAATCTCGATTTCGACAAGTCTTAGCTATGCCATCTATTTTGGCTAATATCTCAATATCAATAAAAGTCGCACAAGACACGTTTTCTCATTCGCGGTCACATATTTATCTATATATCTATCTATCAGTCTGCCTGTTTGTCTGTCTCCCTGTCTGTGTGTCTGTGTGTCTGTGTGTCTGTGTGTCAGTCTGTGTATCTGTCTGTCTGTGTTTCTCTCTTTGTATTTTTCTGTCTGTCTCTCTGTTTGTCTGTTTGGTATATCTGTCTGTCTGTCTTACTATATGTCTGTCTGTTAATCTATTAAATCTTTCTATCTATTTAAGTATCCATCTATCTATCTATCTATATAGTTAAGTATCCATGTATCTATCTATCTATCTGTCTATTTAATATATCTATCTCTATGTATTTGGCGAATTAACTATCTTTCTGTCTATCTATCTACGTAGCTATATACATTTCTATTTATTTATCTATCTATGAATTGATTTCGCATATATGTATCATTCTAAATTTGTAGGTATGTATCTATCTATATTTCTATCTATATATATCTACATATCCATCTCTCTATCTATCTATCTATATATCTATGTATCTATCACTCTAACTCTCTATCTCTCTATCTCTCTAACTCTCTACCTATCTACCTACCTACGTATCTACCTATCTACCTATCTACCTATCCACTTATCTACCTATTTACGTATCTACCTCTTTATTTATCTATTAAAATCTATCTATTTTCCTAGCGATGTATGTATCTGTCTGTCTATATAAATATATTTGTATCGATCTAAATGTTTTGATATCTTACATATGTATCAATCTAAATTTGTAGCTATGTCACTATCAATTTCCCTATCTATCTATCTATCTATCTATCTATCTATCTATCTATCTATCTATCCACCCACCCTCCCATCCATCCATTCATCGATCAATCCATCCATCCATCCATCCATCCATCCATCCATCCATCCATCCAACCATTCATCCATCCATACTTCTATACATCTAACCACGTACCCATTTACCCGATAACCCTTCTACCTATCTTCATATCTACATATCTCCATATCTACATATCGAACTCTCTTCCTATCTACCTATCTACCTATCTACCTATCTACCTATCTACCTATCTACCTATCTACCTATCCACCTATCTACATATCTACCTATCTACTGATGTACCTATTTACATCTCTAACTCTGTACCTCTCTACCTATCTACCTATCTACCTATCTACCTATCTACCTATTTAGCTATCTACGTATCTACCGATCTACCTATCTACATCACTAAATCTCTAACTCTCTACCTCTCTACGTATCTACCTAGCTAACTATCTACATATCTACCTATCTACGTATCTACCTATATATTTATCTATTAAAATCTATCTATATTTCTACCGAAGTATGTATATGTCTGTCTATATAAATATATATGTATCTATCTAAATGTTTTGATATCTTACTAATGTATCAATCTAAATGTGTAGTCATGTCACTATCAATATCCCTATCTATCTATCTATCTATCTATCTATCTATTTATACACCCACCCACCCATCCTTCCATTCGTCCATCCATACTTCTATACATCTACCCACGTAACCATCTACCCGTTAACCCCTCTACCTATTTACATATCTACATATCTACTATCTCCCTATCAACCTCTCTATCTTTCTACCTATCTACCTAACTACATATCAACCTATCTAACTCTCTTCCTATCTCCCTATCTACCTATTCACCTATCTACATATCTACCTATCTACCTATCTGCCGATGTACCTATCTACATCTCTAAATCTCTAACTCTGTACTTTTCTACCTAACTACCTAGCTACCTATCTATTTATATATATATATCTATCTATGTATCTATTTATATATCTATCTATCTATCTATCTATCGACCTATCTACCTATTTACCTATCTACCTGTTTA
The DNA here is from genome assembly GCA_947044365.1 of Petrosia ficiformis. Taxonomy (NCBI): domain Eukaryota; kingdom Metazoa; phylum Porifera; class Demospongiae; order Haplosclerida; family Petrosiidae; genus Petrosia; species Petrosia ficiformis. Next base: position 2,876,167 of record OX345647.1, read on the forward strand.
CCTGTCTACATTTCTACCTGTCAGCCTGTCTATCAGTCTACATGTCTACATGTCTAACGGACTACTTGTCTACATTTCTACCTATCTACCTGACTACCCGTCGACCTATTTAACTATCAGTCTATCTGCCTATCTGCCTATCTAATTATCTACATATATATCTATCTACCTATCTACCTATCTACCTATCTACCTGTTTACCTGTCTACATGTCTTCCTGTCAGCCTGTCTATCAGTCTATCTGCCTACTCGTCTACCTGTCTTCCTTTCTAACTGACTGCCCGTCTACCTATTTAACTATCAGTCTATCTGCCTATCTGCCTATCTACTTATCTACCTATCTATCTATCTACCTATCTACCTATTTACCTATCTACCTATCTACCTATCTACCTATCTACTTAACTACATATCTACCTATTTACCTCTCTACATATCTACCTGACTGCATATCTATCTACCTGTCTATCTGTCTACTTGTCTACCTGTCTACCTGACTAGCTGTCTACTTGTCTACCTGTCTAACTGTCTACTTGTCTGCCTGTCTACCTTTCTAAATGACTACCAATCAACCTAACTAAATATCTACCTATCTAACTATTTACCAATCTACCAATTTATCTATCTATCTATCTATCTATCTATCTATGGATTTATCTGTCCAACTCTCTGTCTTTCTGTCTGTCTGTCTGTCTGTCAGTCTTTCTGTCTGTCTGTCTGTCAGTCTATTCGTCCGTTCGTCCGTCTTTCCGTCCTTCCATCCATCCATTCATCCATCCATTTATATATCTATCTATATATCTGTCTATATATCTATCTATCTATCTATCTATCTATCTATCTATCTATATATCTATCTATATATCTATCCACCTATCTACCTATCTACCTTTTTATCTATTTACCTATATACCTATCAACATAGTTATCTACCTATCTACCTATCTAACTATCTACCTATCATTCTATTTACCGATCTACCTATCTAACTATCTACCTATCACTCTATCTACCTATCTACCTATCTACCTGTCTACCTGTTTACCTGTCTGCCTGTCTAACTGTCTAACTGAATACTTGCCTACCTATCTAAATATCAGACCATCTGCCTATCTGCCTATCTACTTATCTACCTATCTACCTATCTACCTATCTACCTATCTACCTATCTACATATGTACCGATATACATATCTACATATCTACCGATCTACCTATCTGCCTATCTACCTATCTACCTATCTAACTATCTACCTATCTACCTATTTACCTATCTACCTGTTTACCTGTCTACATTTCTACCTGTCAGCCTGTCTATCAGTCTACATGTCTACATGTCTAACTGACTACTTGTCTACATTTCTACCTATCTACCTGACTACCCGTCGACCTATTTAACTATCAGTCTATCTGCCTATCTGCCTATCTACTTATCTACATATATATCTATCTACCTATCTACCTATCTACCTATCTACCTATCTACCTCTGTTTACCTGTCTACATGTCTACCTGTCTGCCTGTCTATCAGTCTATTTGTCTACCCGTTTACATGTCTACATGTCTAACTGACTGCTTGTCTACCTTTCTACCTGTCTAACTGACTACCCGTCTACCTATCTAACTATCATTCTATCTGCCTATCATTCTATCTAGATACAGTGGATAGACAGGATAAACAGGATAGACAAGATACACAAGATAGACAGGATTGAAAGGATAGACATGATAGACAGGATAGACAAGATAGAAGCGATAGACAGGATAGAAAGAATGGACAAGCCAGAAAATGTTAAACAGCATAAACAACATAAACAGGATAGAGAGGGTAGACCCGATAGAAGAGAGAGACTGGATAGAAAGAATAGACTACATAAACAGGGTAGACAACTTGGACAGGGTAGACAGGATAGACAAGATACACAGGATAGACAGGATAGATAGGATAGAGATTTTAGACAACATATACAGAATAGATGGGATAGAAAAGTTAGACAAGATAGAGAGGATAGACAGCATAGACAGGTTTTACAAGATAGACATGATAGACACGATAGACATGATAGACAAAGTAGGCAGGATACACAGGATAGAGAGGATAGACAAGATAGACAAGATAGACAGTATAGACACGATAGACAGGGCAAGACAAACAGGATAGACAAGATCGACAGGATAGACAGTGTAGACAGGATAGACCACATAAATAGTATAGACAGGATAGATGAGATAGCCAGGATAGACGGGATAGATAGGATAGAGATTTTAGACAACATATGCAGAATAGATGGGATAGAAAAGTTAGACAAGATAGAGAGGATAGACAGCATAGACAAGATAGACAAGATAGACACGATAGACACGATAGACATGATAGAAAAAGTAGACAGGATACACAGGATAGAGAGGATAGACAAGATAGACAAGATAGACTGTATAGACACGATAGACAGGGCAAGATAAACAGGATAGACAAGATAGACTGGATCGACAGAATAGACAGGGTAGACAGGATAAACCACATAAATGGAATAGACAGGAAAGACAAGATAGACATGATAGACAGGATAGACAGGATAGACTAGACAGACAAGATAGACAGGATAAACAGCATAGACAGGGTAAACAAGATAGACAGGACATAAAAAATAGACAAAATAGACAGGATAGACCGGATAGACAAAATAAACAGGATAGACAGGATATACAAAATAGACAAGATAGACAACATAAACAGGATAGAGAGGATATACAAAATAGACAAGATAGACAGGATAGCCAAGATAGACAGGATAGCCAGGATAGACAGGATAGACAGGATAGGCAGGATAGGCAGGTTAACAACATGAACAGGATAGACAGTATAGACAAGATGGACAAGATAAACAGGATAAACAAAATAGTGAGGATGGACAACATAAACATAATAGACAGGATAGACAAGATAGACAAGATAGACTGGATAGACAGGATATACAGGATAAACAACATAAACAAGATAGACAGGATAGACAGGACAGACAGGATAGTCCATAGTGGACTCCTATTGTGTCCTAGTGGACTCATAATGGGTCCTAGTGGACTCCTAATGGGTTCTAGTGAACTCCTCATGGGTCCTAGATGAGTCCTATTGGGTCCTAGTGGACTCCTATATGGACCTTGTGGACTCCTTATGTGTCCTAGTGGACACCTAATAGGTCCTAATGGACTCCTAATGGGTCTTAGTGGAGTCCTATTTGGTCCTAATGGACACCTTATGGGTCCTAGTGGACTCATAATGGGTCCTAGTGGACTCCTAATGGGTTCAGTTGGACTCCTAATGGTACTCATAATGGGTGTTAGTGGACTCCTATTGGGTCCAAATGGACTCCTTTTGGGTCCTAGTGTACACATAAGGGGTCCTATTGGGACGTAGTGGACTCCTTATAGGTCTTAGTGGACTCCTAACGGGTCCTAGTCGACTCCTCCTAGTGGACAACTAATTGGTCCTAGTGGACTCCTTATGGGTCTTAGTGGACTGCTAATGGGTACTCCTAATTGGTCCTAGTGGACTCCTTATTAATGTTAGTGGACTCCTATGGGGTCCTAGGGGACTCCTAAGGGTTTCTATTGGACTCCTTATTGGTCCTAGTGCACTCCTATTGGTCCTAATGGACTCCAATATTGTCCTATTGGACTCCTAATTGGTCCTAGTGGACTCCTTATTAATGTTAGTGGACTCCTATGGGGTCCTAGGGGACTCCTAAGGGTTTCTATTGGACTCCTTATTGGTCCTAGTGCACTCCTATCGGGTCCTAGTGCACTCCTAATGGTTCATAGTGGTCTCCTCATGGGTCCTAATGGACTCCTAATTGGTCCTAATCGACTGATAATGGGACCTAGTGGAGTCCTATTGGGTCCAAGTGGATTCCTTATGGGTCCTAGTGGACTCCTCTTCGGTCCTAGTGGAATACAAATTGGTCCTAGTGGACTCATAAAGGGTCTTAGTGGACTCCTAAAGGAGTCTAGTGGACTCATAAAGGGTCCTTTTGGACTCCTAATGGGTCCTAGTGGAGTCCTATTGGGTCCAAGTGGACTCCTATTGAGTCCTACAGGAAATCTACTTGGTCCTAGTGGACTCATAATGGGTCCTATTGGACTCCTAATGGGTCCAATTGGACTCCTTCTGTTTCTTAGTGGACTCTTAATGGGTCATAGTGGACTCCTAATGGGTACTACTGGAGTCCTATTTGGTTCAAGTGGTGTCCTATTGGGTCCTAATGGACACCTTATAGGGCCTAGTGGACTCCTAATGGTTCCTGGTGGACTCCTAATTGGTTCCAGTGGACTCCTTTTCGGTCCTAGTGAACAACTAATTTGTCCTAGTGGATTCATAATGGCTCTTAGTGGACTCCTATTCGGTCCTAGTTGACTCCTTATGGGTCCTACTGGACTCCTAATGGGTCATAATGGACTCCTCAATGGTCCTAGTGGAGTCCTAATGGACTCCTAAGGGGTCCTAGTGTACTCCTATTGTGTCCAAGTGAACTCCATTTTGGTCCTAGAGGACTCCTAATGGGTCCTAGAGGACTCCTAATTGGTCCAAGTGGAGTCTTATTGGGTCCTATTGGACCTCTTATGGGTCCTACTGAACTCCTAATGGGTCCTAGTGGACTCCTATATGGTCCTAGTGTACTCCTTATAGGTCATAGTGGAGTCCTAGTGGTCACATAATGGGTCATAAAGGAGTCATGTTGGGTCCTATTTGACTTTTTATGGGTCCTAGTGGACTCCTTATTGGTACCAGTGGACTCCTATTGGATTCTAGTGGACTACTATTGGGTCCTAGTGGACTCGTATTGGTTCCTAGTGGACACCTAATGGTTCCTAGTAGACTCCTAATGGGTCCTAGTGGACTCCTTATTGCTCCCAGAGGACTCATATTCGGGCCTAGTGGACTCCTAATGGTTTCTGGTGGACTCCTAATTGGTTCCAGTGGACTCCTTCTCGGTCCTAGTGAACAACTAATTGGTCCTAGTGGACTCATAATGGCTCTTAGTGGACTCCTGTTTGGTCCTATAGCTAGTTGACTCCTTATGGGTCCTACTGGACTCCTAATGGGTCATAATGGACTCCTCATTGGTCCTAGTGGAGTCCTAATGGACTCCTAATGGGTCCTAGTGTACTCCTATTGTGTCCAAGTGGACTCCATTTTGGTCCTAGAGGACTCCTAATGGGTCCTAGAGGACTCCTAATTGGTCCAAGTGGAGTTTTATTGGGTTCTATTGGACCTCTTATGGGTCCTAGTGAACTCCTAATGGGTCCTAGTGGACTCCTATTGGGTGACAGTGGACTACTTATGGGTCTTAGTAGACTCCTCATGGGTCCTAATGGAGTCCTATAGGGTACTAGTGGACTCCTATTCGTTCCTAGTGGACACCTATTGGGTACTAGCGGACTCCTATTGGGTCATAGGGGACTCTTACTGGGACATAGTGGACTCCTTATGGGTCGTAGTGGACTCCTTATTGGTACTAGTGGACTCCTATTGGATCCTAGTGGACTACTATTGGGTCCTAGTGGACTCGTATTGGTTCCTAGTGGACACCTTATGGTTCCTAGTGGACTCCTTATTGGTACTAGTGGACTCCTAATGGGTCCTAGTGGTCTCCTTATTGCTCCCAGTGGACTCATAATTGGTCCTAGTGGACACCTATTGAGTACTACTGGACTCCTTATGGGTACTAGTGTACTCCTAATGTGTCGTAGTGGACTCCTCATGGGTAGTCCTATTCGGTTCTAGAGGACTCCTATTGGGTCCTAGTGGACAACTAATTGGTCCTAGTGGACTCATAATGGGTCCTAGAGGAGTCCTTTTGTTTCCTATTTGACTTCATATGGGTCCTATTGGAGTCCTATTGGATCCTAGTGTACTCCTATTGGACTCATAATGGGTCCTAGTGGAGTCCTATTGAGTACTACTGGACTCCTTATGGGTCCTAGAGGAGTCCTATTTACTCCTAGTGGACTCCTAAGTATTCCTAGTGGACTACTTATTGGTACTAGTGGACACCTATTTGACCCTAGCGGACTACTATTGGGTCCTAGTGGTCTTGTATTAGTTCCTTGTGGACATCTTATGGGTACTAGTGGACTCCTAATGGGTCCTAGTGGTCTCCTTATTGCTCCCAGTGGACTCATATTTGGTCCTAGTGGACACCTATTGAGTACTACTGGACTCCTTATGGGTACTAGTGTACTCCTAATGTGTCGTAGTGGACTCCTCATGGGTAGTCCTATTCGGTTCTAGAGGACTCCTATTGGGTCCTAGTGGACAACTAATTGGTCCTAGTGGACTCATAATGGGTCCTAGAGGAGTCCTTTTGTTTCCTATTTGACTTCATATGGGTCCTATTGGAGTCCTATTGGATCCTAGTGTACTCCTATTGGACTCATAATGGGTCCTAGTGGAGTCCTATTGAGTACTACTGGACTCCTTATGGGTCCTAGAGGAGTCCTATTTACTCCTAGTGGACTCCTAAGTATTCCTAGTGGACTACTTATTGGTACTAGTGGACACCTATTTGACCCTAGCGGACTACTATTGGGTCCTAGTGGTCTTGTATTAGTTCCTTGTGGACACCTTATGGGTACTAGTGGACTCCTAATGGGTAATAGTGTTCTCCTTATTGCTCCCAGTGGACTCCTATTCGGTCCTAGTGGATACCTATTGGGTACTATCGGACTCCTTATGGGTAATAGTGGACTCCTCATGGGTCCTAATGGAGTCCTATCGGGTACTAGTGGACTCCTATTCGTTCCTAGTGGACACCTATTGGGTACTAGCGGACTCCTATTGGGTCCTAGGGGACTCTTACTGGGACATAGTGGACTCCTTATGTGTCCTAGTGGAGTCCTATTGGCTACTTTTGGACACCTAATTGGTCCAAGTGGACCAATATTAGGTCTTACTGCACTCCTAGTTGGTCCTAATGGACTCCTTTTGGGATCTTGTGGAATCATAATTGGTCCTAGTGGACTCCTATTGGGTACTCCTATTTGGTCCTAGTGGACTTCTTATGGTTCCTATTTGACTCCTATTGGGTTCTAGTGTACTCATAATGTGTCCTAGTTGACTCCTTTTGGGTCCTAGTGTACTCATAATGTGTCCTAGTGGAGTCCTATTGGGTCCTATTGGACTCCCAATTGATCCTAATGGACTCATAATGGGACCTAGTGGAGACATATTGGGTCCAAGTAGACTCCTTATAGGTCCTGCTGGACACCTATTGAGACCAAGTTGACTCCTTATGGGTCCTAGTGGACTCCTATTCGGTCCTAGTGGACTCCTAATCGGTCCTAGTGGAATCATAATTTGTCTCATTGGGCTCAAAGGTCCTAGTGTACTCCTTATGGGTCTTAGTGGACTCCTATTGAGTCTCCTATTGGGACCTATTGGACTCCTAAAGGGTCCTATTGGACTCCTAATTGGTCCAAGTGGAGTCCTATTGGGTCCTAGTGGACTCCTTATGGGTCCTAATGGACACATATTGGGTCTTAGTGGACTCCTTACTGGTCCTAGTGGAGTCCTATTGGGTCCTAGTGAACTCCTAATTGGTCTTAGTGGACTCATAGTGGGTTTTAGTGGACTCCTATTGGGTCCTAGTGGACTCCTTATGGGTCCTAGTGGACTCATATAGGGTCTTAATGGACTCCTAATGGGTCCTAGTGGACTCCTAATGGGTGCTTTTTGATTCCCATTGTGTCACTAGGACCCATTAAGTGTCCACTAGGACCCTTAAAGAGTGCACTAGGACGCAATAGGACTCCACTAAGACCCATAAGGAGTCCACTATGAACCATTAGGAGTCCACTAGTAACCATTAGGAGTCTACTAGGACCCATAAGGACTCCACGATGAACCAATAAGAGTCCAATATGACCCAATACGAGTGAACTTGGACCAATAAAGAGTCCACATTGACCAATTAGGTGTCCAATAGGACCCATAATGAGTCCACTAGGACCCAATAGGAATCCACTTGGACCCATATGGAGTCCATTAGTACCTAATACGTGTCCACTAGGACACAATAGGAATCCACTGGGACCAATAGGAGTCCACTAGGACCCAATAGGAGTGAACTAGGACCAATAAGTTGTCCATTAGGAACCATTAGGAGTCCACTAGGACCCATCAGGAGTCCTCTAGGACACAATAGGTATTCAATTAACACCCATTAGGAACCCACTAGGACCCATAAATAGTCCAGTAGGAGTCTAATGAGACCCATTATGAAACCACTAGGAGTCCACTAGGTCTCAATAGGAGTCCACTAGGACCCATAAGGAGTCCACTGGGACCTAATATGTCTCCACTAGGTCCCATTATGAGTCCATTAGGACAATTTGGGAGTCCAATAGGACCAAATAAGTAGGACCCATAAATAGTCCAGTAGGACCCATTAGGAGTCCCCTAAGACCGAATAGGACTCCAATTTGATCCATTAGGAGTGCACTAGGACCCATTAGGAGTCCACTAGGAACCATTAGGAGTCGACTAGGACCCGATAGGAGTCCACTAAGACAAATAAGGAATCCACAACGATTTATTACCAGTCCACTAGGACTAGGACCTCATAGGACTCCACTAACAATAATAAAGACTCCACTAGGACCCATTAAGAGTCCACAAGGACCAATTAGGAGTCCACTAGGACCATTAGGAGTCCAATAGGACCCGTAAGGAGTCCACCACGACCCAATAGGACTCCAATTTGACCCTTGAGGAGTCCACTAGGACCTATTAGGAGTCCATTAGGACCGATAAGGAGTCCACTAGGACCCAATAAGGAGTCCATTATGACCCATTGCGAGTCCACTAGGACCGATAAGGAGTCCACTAGGACTCAATACAAATCCACCAGGACACATTAGGTGTTCACCACGGCCCATTAGGAGTTTACTAGGACTCATAAGGAGTCCACAGGACCCAATAGGAGTCCATCAGGACCCCATAGGAGTTCACAAGGACCACTAAGTTGTCAATCAGGACACATTACGAGTCCACTAGGACCCATAAGGTGTCTACTATGACCCAATAGGACTCCACTAGTTTCCATTTTTTTCCACTACAACCCAAAAGGAGTCCATTAGGACCGAATAGGAGTCCACTAAGACCCATTATGAATCCACTAGGACAATTTATGAGTCCACTTAAACCCAATAGGAGTCAACTAGGTCCCATTAGGAGTCCCCTAGGACCCATATGGAGTCCACTAGGACCCAAAACGAGTGCACTAGAACCAATAAGGAGTCCACTATGACCCATTAGGTGTCCAATAGGACCCATAAGGAGTCCACTATGACCAAACAGGACTCCTCTAGGACCTATGAGGAGTAAACTAGGACCCATTAGGAGTCCTCTACGACCCATATGGAGTCCATTAGGACCCAATAGGTGTCCAATAGGACCCATTAGGAGTGCACTAGGACCAATAAGGAGTCCAATAGGAACAATTAGGAGTCCACTACGACCCATCAGGAGTCCTCTAGGACCCAATAGGACTCCAATAGGACCCATTAGGAGTTCCATAGGACCCATTATTTGTCAAATAGGACACACAAGGACTACACTATGACCCAATAGGAGTCCCCTAGGACCAGTATGTAGTCCAATGTGACACATTAGGAGTCCATAAGTAGTCCAGTACGACCAATTAGGTCTCCTCTAGGACCCATTTGGACTCCACTAGGACACAGTAGGAGTCCACTAGCACCCCTAAGGAGTCTACTAGGACCAAATCAGAGTCTACTAAGACCCTTTCTGAGTCCACTAGGACCAAATAGGAGTCTACTACGACCCAATTTTTACTCCACTAGGACCCTTAAGGAGTCTACAAGGACCAAATATTACTCCACTAGGACACATTAGGAGTCCACTAGAACCCATAAGGTGTCCATTAGGACCCAATAGGAGTCCACTAGGAACAAATAGGAGTCCGCTAGGACCAATAAGTATTCCATTAGGACCCATTAGGAATCCACTAGGACCCATAAATAGTCTTGTAGGACCCAATAGGACTCCTCTAGAACCCATTAGGAGTCCACTAAGACCCATAAGGAGTCCACTAGGACCTAATCAGAGTCTACTAAGACCCTCTATGAGTTCACTAGGACCAATTAGGAGTCTACTAGGACCCAATTTTTACTCCACTAGGACCCATAAGTAGTCTACTAGGACCAAATATTACTCCACTAGGACCCATTAAGAGTCCACTAGGACCCATAAGGTGTCCATTAAGACCCAATAAGAGTCCACAAGGACCCATTTGGAGTCCAATAGGACCCATAAGGAGTCCACTAGGACCCTATGGCAGTGTACTAGGACCAATAACGAGTCCAATAGTAACAATTAGGAGTCCACTAAGACCCCATAAGACTCCACTAACATTAACAAGGAGTGCCTTAGGACCCATTAAGAGTCCACTAGCACCAAATAGAAGTCCACTAGGACCCATTAGGAGTCCACTAGGACACCACTAGGACCCAATAAGACTCTAATTTGACCCACTTGGAGTCCACCAGGACTCCATAGATGTCCACTAACATTAATATGGAGTCTACTAGGACCCAGTACGAGTCCACTAGTACCCAATTGGAGACCACTGCGACCCAATAGGAGTCCACTAGGACATATAGGAGTCCAATAGGACCAATGAGGAGTCCACTATGACCCATTAGGATTCCAATAGGACCCCTACTGAGTTCACTATGACCCAATAGGACTCCACAAGGACCCATGAGGAGTCCACTAGGAGTCCACTAGTACCAATTTGGAGTCCACTAGTACAAAATGGGAGTCCACAAGCACCCATTATGATTCCACTAGATCCCAAAAGGAGTCAATTAGGACACAATAGGCGTCCACTAAGTCCCGTTATGAGTCCACTAGGACCCACTAGGAGTCCATTGAGAGTCCATTTTGACCCTTTAGGAGTCCACTAGAACCCATTATGAGTCCAGTAGGACTCATAAGGAGTTCAATAGGACCCAATAGTTGTCCACTAGGACCAAATAGGAGTTTAAAATGACCAATAAGGAGTCCAATAGGACCCAGTTGGACCTCTCTAGGACCCAATAAGTGTCCACTAGGACCCATTATTATTCCACTAGATCCCAAAAGGAGTCCATTAGGACTCAATAGGAGTCCATTAAGACCCATTATGAGTCCACTAGGACCAATTAGTAGTCCACTAGGACCTAATAGGAGTCCACTTTGACCCATTAGGAGTGCACAAGGACCCATTAGGAGTCCGATATGACACATTAGGTGTCCACTAGGAACCTTAAGTAGTCGCAGTAAGATTCCACTAGGACCCAATAGGAGTCCAATAGGACCAATAAGGAGTCTACTAGGACCCATTATGTGTCCACTAGGACCCATTATGATTTCACAAGATTCCAAAAGGAGTCAATTAGGACACATTAGGTGTCAACTAAGACCCTTAATGAGTCCCCTAGGACCCATTACGAGTCCACTAGTACCCATTTGGAGTCCAGTACGACCCAATAGGAGTCCACTAGGACCAATAAGAGTCCACTAGGACCAATGAGGAGTCCACTATGACCCATTAGGAGTCCACTAGAACCCATTATGAGTCCAGTAGGACTCATAAGGAGTTCAATAGGACCCAATAGGTGTCCACTAGGACCAAATAGGAGTTTACTATGACCAATAAGGAATCCAATAGGACCCAATAGGACCTCTCTGGGACCCAATAAGTGTCCACTAGGACCCATTATTATTCCACTAGGACCCATTAGGAGTCCACTAGGACCCAATAGGAGTCCACTAGGACCCAATAGGAGTGCAGTAGGACCAAAAAGGAGTCCAATAGAAACCATTAGGAGTCCACTAGGACCCACCAGGAGTCCTCTAGGACTCAATAGGACTCCAATAGGACCCATTAGGAGTTCAATAGGACCCATTTTGTGTCATATAGGCCACGCAAGGACTAAACTAGGACCCAATGGGAGACCTAATAGGAGTCCACTAGGACCAATATGTAGTCCAATATGACACATTAGGAGTCCTCAAGGACCCATAAAGTGTTCACTAGGACCCAGTAGGTGTCCACTACCACCCATAACGAGTCCACTAGGACCAAATGAGAGTCAACTAAGACCCTTTCTGAGTCCACTAGGACCCGTAAGAAGTCTACAAAGACCCAATAGGAGTCAACTAAGACCCGTTAGGAGTCCCCTAGGACCCAGTAGGAGTCCACTTGAACCAATAAGGAGTCCACTAGGACCCTTAAGTAGTCCACTAGGACGAACTAGGAGTCCTTTAGGAATCATAAGGAGTCCACTAGGATCCAATACGAATCCACTAGGACCAAATAGGACCAATAAGGAGTCCAATAGGACCCAATAAGACTTCACTAGGACCCATTAAGTGTCCCCTAGGACCCAATATTATTCCACTAGATCCCCAAAGGAGTCCATTAGAACCCAATAGGAGTCCAGCAAGACCCTTTAAGATTTAAAAAGGACCCATTAGGAGTCCGCTAGGACCCATAAGGAGTCCACTAGTACCCAAAGGAGTCCAGAAAGACCCTTTAGGAGTCCGCTATGACACATTAGGAGTCCACTAGCACCCAATAATTGTCCAGCAGGTCCCTTTAGGATTTAAAAAGGACCCATTAGGAGTCCGCTAGGACCCATAAGGAGTCCACTAGTACCCAAAAGAGTCCAGAAAGACCCTTTAGGAGTCCGCTATGACACATTAGGAGTCCACTAGCACCCAATAATTGTCCAGCAGGACCCTTTAGGATTTCAAAAAGACCGTCCACTATGATCCAAAAGGAGTCCACTAGGACCCAATAGAAGTCCAGTAGGACCAATAAGGAGTCCACGAGGACCCATTAAGAGTCCACGAGGACCCATAAGGAGGGCATTAGGACGCAATAGGACTCCACTAGGACCCATAAACAGTCCACAAGGACCTAATAGGAGTCCACTAGGACCCATTAGGAGTCCGCTAGGAAACATTAGGAGTCCATTAGGACCAATAAGTAGTCCACTAGGATACAATAGGAGTCCACTAGGACCCAATAGGTGTCCACTAGGATCCAATAGGAGTCCTTTAGGACCAATAAGGAGTCCTCTGGGACAAAGTAGGAGTCCACTAGAACCCTATAGGAGTCCGCTAGGACCCATAATTAGTCCAGTAAGACCAAATAGGACTCCAATTTGAACGATTAGAATTCCACTAGGACCCATTAGGAGTCTACTAGGACCCATAAGGAGTCCTTTATGAACCAATAGGAGTCCACTAGGACCCAGTACTAGAGCACTAGGACCAATAAAATGTCCAACATGACCCATTAGGTGTCCAATAGGACCCATAAGTAGTCCAATAGGATCCAATAGGACTCCTCTTGGACCCATGTTGAGTCAACTAGGACCCATTAGGAATCCAATAGGACCCATATGGTGTCCATTAGTACCCAATAGGTGTCCACTAGGACCCAATAGGAGAGAAGTCCACTACGACCAATACGAGTCCACTAGGACCAATAAGGAGTCCACCTTGACCCATTAGGAGTCCAATAGGACCCATAATTGTCCACTAGGACACATTTGGAGTCCACTAGGACGAAAAATGAGTTCACTAGGACCAATAAGGAGTCCACTAGGACCCATTAGGAGTCCGATAGGACGTCCACTAGGACACATTAGTTGTCCACTAGAACTCATAAGGAGTCCGCTAGGACCCATTCGGTGTCAACTAGGACCCATTAAGTGTCCACTAGGACCCTTAAGTAGTCCACTAGGACGCACTAGGAGTCCACTCAGACCAATAAGGAGTCCACTAGGACCCATTATGAGTCCACTAGGACCAATTTGGAGTCTACTAGGACCAAATAGGAGTGCACTAGGACCCATAAGGAGTCCATTAGGACACATTACGAGTCCAGTAGGACCCACAAGGGTTCCCCTAGGATCAATAGGAGACCAATAGGGCACAATAGGTGTCCACTGGGACCAAATAGGAGTCCTCTAGGACCAATATGGAGTCAACTAGGACCCCTTAGGAGTCCTCTAGGACTCATGATTAGTACCCAATAGGACTCCACTAAGAACCATTAGGACCCATAATGAGTCCACTAGGACCCAATAGGATTCCACTAGGACCAATAAGGTGTCCACTATGACCCATTAATAGTCCACCAGGACCCATAAGGAGTGCACTAGGATGCAATAGGACTCCACTAGGACCCATGAGGAGTACCTAATAGGAGTCCACTACCACCCCTTAGTAGTCCGCTAGGACACATTACGAGTCCAGTAGGACCCATAAGTAGTCCAATAAGACTCAATACGAGTGCATTAGGACCAATGAAGAGTCCACTACGACCCATTAGGTGTCCAATAGGACCCATAATGTATCCACTAGGACCCTATAGGACTCCTTTAGCACCCATGAGGAGTCAACTAGGACCCATTAGGAATCCACTAGGACAGTCCATTAGTACCCAATAGGTGTCCACTAGGACCCAATAGGAGTCCACTGGGACCAATAGGAGTCCACTAGAAACCAATAGGAGTGCACTAGGACCAGGAAGGTGTCCTTTAGGAACCATTACGAGTCCAGTAGGACCCATCACGAGTCCTCTAGGACCCAATAGCACTCCAATAGGACCCATTAGGGGTTCAATAGGACCAATTATGTGTCATATAGGAACCAGAAGGACTACACTAGGACCCAATAGTAGTCAACTTGGACCTAATAGGAGTCCGCTAGGATCAATAATTATTCCATTAACACCCATTAGCAACCCACTAGGACCCCTAACTAGTCCAGTAGGACCCAATAGGACTCCCCTAGAACCCATTCGGAGTCCACTAGGACCCATGAGGAGTCCACTAGGGCCCAATAGGTGTCTACTAGGACCAAATAGGAGTCTTCTAGGACAAATAAGGAGTCCACTAGGACCCCTTAGGAGTCCGCTAGGACCCCTAAATAGTTGAGTAAGACCCAATAGGACTCCACTAAGAACCAGTAGGAGTCCATTAGGAGTCAACTAGGACGCATAAGGAGTCCACTAGGTCCCAATAGGAGTCCACTAGGACCCAATAGGAGTCCACTAGGACCAATAAGGAGTTCACTAGGACCCATTACTAGTCCACTAGGACCCATAAGGAGTGCACTAGGACGCAATAGGACTCCACTAGGACCCATGAGGAGTCCACTAGGACCCAATAGGAGTCCACTAGGACCCATTAGGAGTCCTGTAGGACCCATTAGGAGTCCAATAGGACCCATAAGGAGTCCACTAGGAACCAATAGGACTCTACTAGGACCCATTCGGAGTCCACTAGGACCCATTAACTCTTTGAGCGTGTGGGCGTTTCACGTGATTGCCTCAATCACGCGACGTTTGTTGACCACAATTATTAATTTAATAATTTTCTCCAACACGGTTTTGTTGCAAGGAGTAGTGAACAGCCATAGAATTTTCAAACTGGACTCCTTTGTCTTTCTTGAAAGCATGAGTTCGTCATTTGTGTACCCAGATAGCACTCGTTTGTGACTGAATACGGTAAGCATATTTTATATAATAATATAAGTTTAGTATATGTAGATATTACTTATAGATAATGGCATGTATGTATATAAATATAATAGATAGTAATATATTATACAGTAGTAACAAAGCCTCTGTGAGAGAATAGAGAATGAAGCATGTATGTAGAGATAGATAGATAGTAATATACTATATAGTAAGTATAGCAAAGCCTGTGTAAAATGATGTGTGTTTTTTTTTACAAATAGCGTGCTGGATCTATGTATGTGTGTTACAGACGAAAACAGGGTTCAATGCATAGTGCTACTTTACATTCATTACAACTATATATTGTCCTTTTTCTGCCAATTCCTTTTTTAAAGCTGCATACAGAGCAGTTGAGCTGTGTTGGCTTTCCAGCTGAAGATATTTCATTTCTCTCAGGAAAATGTCTTTTGGCAAGTCTGGCTGGTGGAGGAAGGGATTGTTTGTTTGGTTTCGGATTTTCATCACAGCACTTCAGTAGCAACTCTTTTGCCAAGGTGATTCGAAAGTCTTTGTGTGATAAATGTTGCTTAGATTGTAGAGAAATTTTATATAGTATGTAAGAATTTACAATTGATAGGTCTATCAGGTGGAATGCGGCTCTTTTCCACCATTTTACAGTTCTATGACAAAACCCATAGTATCATAAAAGCTGATCACTTTTATCAACTCCTCCCATGTAGGTGTTTTACCTGTCAACCATCACAGGCTTATGAATTTCTTCGCATCCACCAATAGCAGGTCTTGATCGTCTTTTCTTGGATCACCATGGATTGTACTTATCATTGTAACAAGTCGTTTCTTCTGCCACTGGAGCGCTGTAAGTTGATCTCCTAGATCTTTCTTTCTGACATCTCCCTTTCTCAATTTTTCACCTTTCATTCCTTTTTTGCTCCATTCCTTTGGTATTCCTTTTCTATTCAGACGTACCGTCCCACATGCACCTATACCTTTCTTTCTTAGATCTTTATATAGCATCGGCCCTGAATAATAATTGTCCATATACAAGTGATGTCCCTTTCCTTCTAACCCCTCCACAAGTCGCAACACAACAGAATGTGTAACTGTATGTTCAGTACAATCTAATGTTTCATCCTTACCTAAACAAAAAGATAAATCATACATGTGAACATAATTATTATCTTTTGTTTACATAAATCATTGAATACCTGCATATCAGCTCCAATTATATGTATAACCAGTAGTTGCATCTGCTAATACAAATGCTTTCATGCCCCACTTATTTGGCTTCTTGGGCATATATTGGATGAACCGCACTCTTCCCTTCAATCCAATAATTGACTCATCCAATGAGAGTTCTCTCCCCAATTTGTACGCTAGTTTGAAATTTCTCATTAGACTGTTGTATAATGGCCGTAATTTATAGATGGGGTCATATCCAGGATTTCCCTTTTTACGTATCTTTTGTTATCATTGAGATGAAGAAATTTCATTATGAGAGAGAAACGGTCTCGACTCATAACTCGGGAAAAGGTAGTATTAGAATATGGCCATGATTTTATCCAGTGATCTTCTATTTTTGGAAGATTTATAATACCATTATAATTGTTAGACTCAAAAACTGTATAAATTATATTGTTGTGTGTGCCTTTTTTTTCCATATTCGTAATCTTGACCTGGGTGGTAAATCATTCTCCCTTTTTTCTTGTAGATATTGTTCAGCATACAAATTAGTTTGATCAACTACATTATGCAATATATCATCCGTGAACAGAAGTTCAAAGAATTGAATAGGAGTTTTATTACTCATATCTGTAGAACAACTAGAGGAACCAGAAAATTGTGGAAGTGGGAGAGAATCCTCTGATGTCGGACTGTCAATTTGCTCATCATCATCATCCACATTTTCATCACCTATATTATCAAAATCGTTTTCAATTCCTCCATTATCCACTATACTCTCATCTTGTTGAATTATCATTCCTGTCATTGTATTGTCATCATCCACATAACCATCAAAGTCATCTTCACTGTCATCTTCATCAGTATCATTTTCATTTGCTGGATTTTCAAAAAGTAAATTCAACACTTCATTAGTTGTGTATTTTGCCATACTAAATATTATTTAATAATATTTTTAAAAGTACAATAATAGATATAAACTTATAATACTTACCTTAGTACCTTAAACAAACTATAATATCAAGCAAGAAGGAGCTGTGGTTTGATAGTTATTTTTTTGCACCTGAGCCTTAATTTAGGCTCACCGCGTTTAATGGAAAGTCCGCGCGTGCCTAAATTTAGGCCTACCACGCTCAAAGGTTTAAGTGTCCACCAGTACCCTTAAGTAGTCCACTAGGACACACTAGGAGTCCATTAGGACCAATAAGGAGTCCACTAGGACCCATTAGAAATACATTAGGACCCAAAAGGAGTCCACTAGGAACCATTAGGAGTTCAATAGGACCCATTAGGTGTCATATAGGACCCTCAAGGACTACCCTAGGACCCATTAGGAGTCAACTAGGACCCATAAGGTGTCCATTAGGACCCAATAGGACTCCACTAGAACCCATTAGCAGTCCACTAGGACCCAATAGGAGTCCGCTATGACCAATAGGTATTCTTCTTGGACCCATTAGGAATCCACTAGGACCCATAAATAGTCCAGTAGGACCCAATAGGACTCCACTAGAACCCAATAGGTGTCCACTAGGACCCATTATTATTCCACTAGGACCCATAAGGACTCCACTAGGATCCAATAAGACTCCAATTTGACTCATTTGGAGTCCACCTGGACCTCATAGGTGTCCACTACCATTAATAAGGAGTCCACTAGGACTCATTACGAGTCCACTGGGACCCATAAGGACTCCACTAAAACCCATTAGGAGTCCAATAGGACCCATAAGGAGTCCACTAAGACCGAATAGGACTCCACTAGGACCCAATTGGAGTCCACTATCACCCATAACGAGTCCACTAGGAACCAACATGACCGCATTAGGAGCCATTAGAAGTCCACTAGGACCTATAAGGTGTCCAATAGGACCCATTTGGAGTCCATTAGGACCAAGTAGGACCCCTCTAGGACCCATAAGGTATCCAATAGGACTCAATAGGACTCCACTAGGACCCATTAGCAGTCCACTAGGACCCAATAGGAGTCCACTAGGACCCAATAGAAGTGCACTAGGACCAATAAGGAGTCCACTAGGACCCAGTTAGAGTCCACTAGCACCCATAAGGAGTCCACTAGGACCAAATCAGAGTCTACTAAGACCCTTTCTGAGTCCACTAGGACCCGTGAGGAGTCTAGAAAGACTCCACTAGGACCCAATAGGAGTCCACTACAACCCATAAAGTGTCCATTAGGACCCAATAGGAGTCCACTAGGACCCAATATGAGTCCACTAGGACCAATAAGTACTCCATTATGACACAATACGAGTCCTCAAGGACCCATAAATAGTCCAGTAAGACCCAATAGGACTCCACTAGAACCCATTAGGAGTCCACTAGGACCCATTAGGAGTCCGCTAGGACCCATAAGGACTCCACTAGGAACCGATAAGACTCCAATTTCACCCATTTGGAGTCCACTAGAACCCCTTAGGTGTCTTATAACATTAATAAGGAGTCCACTAGGACCCATTACGAGTCCACTAGTACCCATTTGGAGTCCACTAGGACCCAAAAGGAGTCCTCTAGAAACAATAGGAGTCCAGTAGGACCAATAAGGAGTCCCCTATCACCCATTAGGAGTCCAATAGGACCCATTATGAGTCCACTAGGACAATTTAGGAGAACACTAAGACCCAATAGGTCTCCACTAAGACCCATAAGGAGTCCACTAGGACAAAATAGGAGTCCACGAGGACCCAATAGGACTCAATAGGATTCCACTAGCACCCATTATGAGTCAACAAGTACCCATTAGGAGTCCACAAGGATCCAAAAAGACTCCACTAAGAACCATTAGGAGTCCAATAGGAACCATTATGATTCCACTAGATTCCAAACGGAGTCCATTAGGACACACTAGAAGTCCAGTAAGACCCCTTATGAGTCACCTAGCACCCATTATGAGTCCACTAGGACCAAAAATGAGTCCTCTTGGACCCATTAGGAGTCCACTAGGACCCAATAGAAGTCCACTAGGACCCATAAGCAGTCCATGAGGACCCAATAGGACTCCACTAACATCAATTAGGAGTCCACTAGGACCCATTAGGAGTCTACTAGGACCCATAATGAGTCCACTAGGACCCAATAGGAGTCAACTAGGACCCTTTAGGAGTCCACTAGTGTACTCCTACTGGGTACTAGAGGACTACTATTGGACTCCTAATGGAGTCCTAGTTGACTCCTAATGAGTCATATTGGACTCCTAGTCTGTCCTAGTGTACTCCTAATGTGTCCTACTGGACTCTTGGATTTCTAGTGGGTCGTAGTGGACTCCTTTTGGGCCCCAGTGGACACCTAATGGGTCCTAGTGGACTCCTAATGCGTCCTAGTTGACTTCTATTGGACTCTTTTTGGGTCCTATTTAACTCATATTGGGTCCTATTGGACTCCTAATGGGTCCTAGTGGACCCCTACTGGACTCCTAGTGGGTCCTATTGGACTCCTAATGCTTCCTAGTCGACTACTTTTGGGTCCCAGTGGGCTCCTATTGGCTCCTAGTGTACTTCTAGTGAGTCCTAATGGACTCCTGTTGGCTCCTAGTGGAGTCCTAATGGATCCTATTGGACTCCTGTTCGATCATACTGGACATCTAATGGGTTCTAGGGCACTCCTATTGGGTCCTAGTGGATTCCTATTGGATTCTAGTCGACATTTATTGGATCCTAGTTGACTCCTATTGTGTCCTAGTGGACTTCTATTGGGTCCTATTGGACTCCTATTAGGTCCTAGTGTTCTACTAATGGGTCCTAGTGGACTCATATTGGGTACTAATGGACTCCTGTTGGGTCCTAGTGGACACAGAATGGGTTCTAGTGGACTCCTATTGGGTCGCTGTGGACTCCTAATGGGACTTAGTGGACTCATATTGTGTTCTAGTGGACTCTTATTAGGTCCTATTAAACTCATATTAGGTCCTAGTGGACTTCTATTGGGTCCTAGTGGACTCCTATTGAACTCCTATTGGTTTCCAGTGCACTCCTCTTTAATCCTAATGCACTCCTAATGGGTCCTAGTGGACTCCTATTGGGACCTAGTGGACTCCTATTAGGCCCTAGTGTACTCCTAATGGGTCCTAGTAGTCTCCTATTGCACTCCTGTTGGGTCCTACTGGACTCCTGATGGGTCCTAGTTGATTCTTATTGGGTCCTATTAGACTTTTATTGCACTTTAATTGGGTCCTCGAGGACACCTGTCGGGTCCTAGTGGACCCATATTAGGTCCTAGTGTACTCCTAATGGGTCCTAGTGGACAACTATTGGACTCCTAGTGGGTCCTAGTGGACTCCTATTGTGTCGTAGTGGACACCTAATGGGTCGTAGTGGACTCCTATTGGGTCATATTGTACTACTAATGGGTCCTAATGAACTCATACTGGGTCCTAGTGGACTTCTATTGGGTCCTAGTGGACTCCTATTAGGTCCTAGTGTACTACTAATGGGTCCTAGTGGACTCATATTGGGTACTAATGGACTCCATTTGGGTCCTAGTGGACACAGAATGGGTTCTAGTGGACTCCTATTGGGTCGTTGTGGACTCCTAATGGGACCTAGTGGACTCCTATTGGGTCTAGTGGACTCCTATTAGGTTACTAATGGGTCCTAGTAGTCTCCTATTGGACTCCTACTGGGTCGTATTGGGTCATAGTGGACACTTAATGGGTTCTAGTAGACTCCTATCAGGTCCTAGTGTACTCCTAATGGGTCCTAGTGGACTCTTATTGGACTCCTTGTGGGTCCTAGTGGACTTCTATTTGGTTCCTAGTGGACTCCTTATGGGTACTATTGGACTACTAATGGGTCCTGGTGGACTCCTTATTCGTCCTAGTGGAGTCGTTATGGGTCCTAGTGGAGTGCTATTGCGTCCTAGTGCACTCCTTATGGGTCCTAGTGGACTCTTATTGGGTCCTAGTGGACTCCTTATTGGTCCTAGTGGACCCCTATTGGGTCCTAGTGCACTCCTAATGGGTCCTAGTGGACTCCTTATGGGTCCTAGTAGACACCTAATGTGTCATAGCGGACTCCTAAAGGGTACATGTGGACTCCTTTGGGTCCTAGTGGACTCCTCATGGGTCCTAGTGGATTCCTTTTGGGTCCTAGTGGAATCCTTATGGACTCCTATTGGGTCCTAGTGGACTCCAACTGGGTCCTAGTGGACTCGTAATGAGTCCTAGTGGACTCCTTACTAATGTTAGTGGACACTTATGGGGTCCTAGTGGACTCCAAATTGGTCGTAGTGGATTGCTATTGGGTCCTAGTGGACTCCTGTTGGGTCCTAGTGGACTCCTATTGTGTCCTAGTGTAGTCTTCGTGGGTCCTATATGACATACAGTGGGTCCTATTGAACTCCTAAAGGGTCCTATTGGAGTCGTATTGGGTCTTACTGGACTCCAAATGGGTCCTGGTGGACTCGTAATGGGTCCTAGTGGACTCCTAATGGGTTCTAGTTGAATCTTATTGGGTCCTAATAGGACTCCACCAGGACACATTATGAGTACACTAGGACGCAATAAGAGTCCCCTAGGACCCATAAGGAGTGCACTAGGACGCAATAGGACTCCACTAGGACCCATAAGGAGTCCACTAGGTCCCAATACGAGTCCACTAGGACCAATTAGGAGTCCACTAGGACATAATAGGAGTCCACTAGGACCCATAAGGAGTCCACTAGGACACAATAGGAGTCCACTAGGACCGATTAGGAGTCCACAAGGACCCACTAGCAGTCCACTAGAACCCATTAGGAGTCCACTAGGACCCTTTTCAAGTCCATTAGGACGAGTAAGGAGTCCAACAGGACCCAATAGGAGTCCAATAGTACCCATGAGGAGTCCACTAGGACACAATAGGAGTCAGTTAGGACCCATCAGGAGTCCTCTAGGACCCAATAGCACTCCAATAGGACCCATTAGGAGTTCAATAGGACCCATTATGTGTAATATTGGACTAACAAGTACTACACTAGGACCCAATAGCACTCCACTAGGACCTAGAAGGAGTCCACTAGGAAAGATAAGTAGTCCCCTATATCAACTTAGGAGTCCTCAAGGACCAATAAGGACTCCAATAGGACCCAATAGGAGTCCTCTAGGACCAATAAGTAGTCCACTAGGACCCATTAGGAGTCCGCTAGGACCCATAAATTGTCCGTAAGGACCCAATAGGACTGCACTAGGAACCATTAGGAGTCCACTAGGACCCATTAGGAGTCCACTAGGACCCAATAGGAGTCCACTTGGACCCAATAGTAGTCCGCTAGGACCAATAAGGGAGTCCATTAGGACCCAATATGTGTCCACCTGGACCAAATTGGAGTCCACTAGGACAAATTAGGAGTCCTCTAGGACCCAAAAATAGTCCAGTAGGTTCCAATAGGACTCCATTAGGACCCATTCGGAGTCAAATATGACCCATTAAGTGTCCACTAGGACCCACTAGGAGTCCACTAGGACCAATAAGGAGTCCACTAGGACCCATTAAGAGTACACTAGGACCAAATAGGAGTCCACTTGGACCCAATACTAGTCCACTAGGACCAATAAGGAGTCCTCTTGGACCCAATAGGACTCCACTAGGCCCCATTAGTAGTGGACTAGGACGGAATAGGTGTCCTTTAGGAATCAGAAGGAGTCCACTAGGACCCAATGGGAAAGCACTAGGCCCAAATAGGAGTTTACTAGGACCAT
Organism: Petrosia ficiformis; assembly: GCA_947044365.1. Lineage (NCBI taxonomy): Eukaryota > Metazoa > Porifera > Demospongiae > Haplosclerida > Petrosiidae > Petrosia > Petrosia ficiformis. The sequence goes on from OX345647.1 coordinate 2,899,596, forward strand.
TAAGGAGTCCAATAAGACCCCATAAGACTTCACTAGGACCCATTAGGTGTCCACTAGGACCCATTATTATTTACTAGATCCCAAAAGGAGTCCATTAGAACCAAATAGGAGTCCATTAAGACCCATTATGAGTCCACTAGGACAAATTCGGAGTCCACTAGCACCCAATAGGAGTCCGCCAGGACCCCTTAGGATTTCAAAAGGACCCATTAGGAGTCCACTAGGACCCATAAGGAGTCCACTAGGACCCGAAGGAGTCCACAAGGACCCTCTAGGAGTCTGCGATGACACAGTAGGAGTCTACTAGAACCCATTAATAGTCCACTAGGACCCAATAAGAGTCCACTAGGACCCAATAGAGGTCCACTAGGACCGATAAGGAGTCCACTAGGACTCATTAAGAGTCACTAGGACCCATAAGGAGTGCACTAGGACGCAATAGGACTTCACTAGTACCCAATAGGTGTCCACTAGGACCCATTACGAGTACCATTAAGATGTCCAACAGGACCCATTAGGAGTCCACTTGGACAATTAAGGAGTCCACTAGGACCCTTAAGTAGTCCACTAGAACGCACAAGGTGTCCACTAGGACCCAAAAGGAGTCCACCAGGGCCCATTAGGAGTTCAATAGTACCCAAGAGGGGTCCACTAGGACCAAAAAGGACTCCGCTAGGACCCATTCGGTGTCAACTAGCACCAATTAAATGTCCACTGGGACCCTTAGATAGTCCACTAGGACGCGCTAGGAGTCCACTAGGACCCAATAGGAGTCATCTAAGAACAATAAGGAGTCCGCTAGTACCGATAACTAGTCCAGTAAGACCCAATAGAACACCACTAAGAACCATTAGGAGACCCATTACGAGTCCACAAGGACCCATTAGCAGTCCACTAGGACCCATAAGGAGTCCAAAGGTACACAACTGGAGTCCACTAGGACAAAACAGAAGTCCAGTACAACCCAATAGGAGTCCACTGGAACCAATAAGTAGTCCACTAGGACCAAATAGGACTACACTAGGACCCATTAAGTGTCCAACAGGACCCATTAGGAGTCTACTAGGACTCATAAAGAGTCCACTAGGACCCAATAGGAGTCTACTAGGACCGTATAGTAGTCCTCTCGGACCAATAAGGAGTCCACTATGACGCATTAGGAGTCCACTAAGAGTCCACTAGGACCCAATAGGACTCCGCTAAAACGCAAGAGGAGTCCACAAGGAACAAAAAGGAGTCCAATAGGACCCAATAGGAGTCCACTAGAACCCATTAGGTGTCCAACAGGACCAAGTAGGAGTCCACTAGGACCCATAAAGAGTCCACTAAGACAATATAGTAGTACCAATAAGGAGTCCCCTAGGACCCTTCAGGAGTCCCCTAGGAATCCACTAGAACCCAATAGGACTCCTATAAAACCCAATAGAACTCCACTAGGACCCATTAGGAGTCCACTAGGACCAATAAGGACTCCTCTAGGACCCAATAGAACTCAACTAGGACCCAATAGGAGTCCGCTAGTACCAATAATATGTCCACCAGTACCTAAAGGAGTCCACTAGGTCCCATTACGAGTCCACTACGATCCATAAGGAGTCCATTAGGACCCAATAGGAATCCACTATGACCGAATAGGAGTTCACTACGACCCATTAGGAGTCCACTAGGACCCATTATGATTCCGTGAGATCCCAAACGGTGTCAGTTATAACCCAATAGGAGTCAATTAAGACCCTTTATTAGCCCACTAGGACAAATTAGGAGTCCACAAGGACCTAATAGGAGTCCACTTCGAACCATTAGGAGTCCACTAGGACCTATTAGGAGTCCAGTAAGAGCCTAAGGAGTCCACTAGGACCCAATAGGAGTCTACTGGGACCCATTACGAATCCACTAGGACACCTTAGCGTCCGCTAGGACCCATAATTATTCCAGTAGGACCCAATAGGACTCCATTAGAAACCATTGGGAGTTTACTAGGACCCAATAGGAGTCCACCTGGACCCAATAGTAGTCCACTAGGACAAATAAGTAGTCCACTAGGACCCTATAGGAATCCACTAGGACCAAATAGGTGTTTATTAGGACCAATAAGGACCCCACTAGGACCATTATTATTCCACCACATCTCAAAAGGAGTCCATTAGGACCCAATAGGAGTCCATTAAGACCCATTATGAGTCCACTAGGACCAATTAGGAGTTCACTAGGACCCAAAGGAGTCGACAAAAACACTTTAGGAGTCCGTTATGACATATTAGGAGTCCACTAAGACCCATTACGAGTCCACTAGGACACAATAGGTGTTACCTAGGACCCATCAGGTGTCCTCTAGAACTCAATAGGATTCCAATAGCACCCATTAGGTGTTCAATAGGACCCAATCTTTGACCCACAAGTACTACACTAGGACCCAATAGGAGTCCACTAGGACCTCATAGGAGTCCACTAGGACCAATAAGTAGTCCACTATGACACATTAGGAGTCCTCAAGGACCCATTAGGAATCCACTAGGACCCTTAAATAGTCCAGTAGGACCCAATGGGTCTCCACTAGAAACCATTAGGAGTCCACTAGGACACACAAGGACTCCACTAGGAACCAATAAGAATCCAATTTGACCCATTTGGAGTCCTCCAGGACTCCATAGGTGTCCACTGACATTAATATAGAGTCCACCAGGACCCATTACGACTCCACTAGTACCCATTTGGAGTCCACTACAACCCAATAGGTGTCTACTAGGACCAATATGAGTCTAGTAGGACCAATAATGAGTTCACTATGACCCAATAGGACTCCACAAGGACCCATGAGGAGTCCACTAGGACCCATTATGAGTACATTAGGACCCAAAAGGAGTACACTAGGAGTCCACTAGTACCAATTTGGAGTCTACTTGTACCAAATGGGAGTCCACAAGCACCGATTATGAGTCCACTAGAACCCATTATGAGTCCAGTAGGACCCATAAGGAGTCCACTTGGACCCAATAGGTGTCCACTAGGACCCAATAGGAGTCCTCTAGGACCAATAAGGAGTCCACTAGGACCCATTAGGAGTCCGCTAAGACCCATAAATAGTCCGTAAGGACCCAATAGGACTCCACCAGGAACCATTAGGAGTCCAATAGGACCCATTAGGAGTGCACTAAAACCCAATAGGAGTCCACTTGGACCGAATAGTAGTCCACTAGGACCCAATAGGCCTCCACTAGGACCCAATAGGACTCCAATAGGACCCATTAGTAGTCCACTAGGATGCCTTAGGAGTCCATTAGTAATCATGAGGAGTCAACTAGGACCAAACAGGAATGCACTAGGACCAAGTAGGTGTTTAACAGGACCCATTAGAAGTCCACTACGACCCATTAAGAGACCGCTAAAACACATTAGGAGTCCACTAGGACCCCTAAGGAGTCAACTAGGACCAGTTAGGAGTCCAGTTGGACCCATAAGGATTCCACTAGGACCCAATAGGTGTCCACTATGACTCAATAGGAGTCCTCTAGGACCAATAAGGAGTCCGCTAGAACCCCTTAGCAGTCCGCTAGGACCCATAAATACTCCAGTGAGACCCAATAGGACTCCACTAGGAACCGTTAGGAGTCCCCTAGGACCCATTAGGAGTACACTAGGACCCAATAGGAGTCCAATTGGACTAAATATTAGTCCACTAGGACCAATAAGGAGTCTACCAGGACCCAATAGGACTCCACTAGGACCCATTAGTAGTGCACTAGGACGAAATAGGAGTCCTTTAGGAATCATAAGGAGTACACTAGGACCCAATGGGAATCCACTAGGACCAAATAGGAGTTTACATGGACCACTAAGGAGTCCAATAGGACCCCGTAAGACTTCACTAAGACCCATAAGGTCTCCAGTAGGACCCTTTATTATTTACTAGATCCCAAAAGGAGTCCATTAGGACCCAATAGGAGTCCAATAAGAACAGTTATGAGTCGACTAGGACAAATTGGGAGTCCATTATGACCCAATAGGTGTCCACCAGGACCCTTTAGTAGTTCAAAAGGACCCATTAGGAGTCCACTAGGACCCATAAGGTGTCCAATAGGACCCAAAGGAGTCGATAAAAACCCTTTAGGAGTCCGCTATGACTCATTAGTAGTCCACTAGGACCCATTACGAGTCCACTAGGACGAATAAGGAGTCCACCAGGACCCATTAGGAGTGCAATAGTACCGATGAGCAGTCCACTAGGACACAATAGGTGTCACCTAGGACCCATCAAGAGTCTGCTAGGACCCGATAGGACTCCAATAGCACCCATTAGGTGTTATATAGCACCCATTCTTTGTCATATAGGACCACAAAGTACTACACTAGGACCCAATAGGGGTCCACTAGGACCTAAAAGGAGTCGACTAGGACCAATAAGTAGTCCACTATGACACATTAGGAGTCCTCAAGGACCCATTAGGAATCCACTAGGACCCATAAATAGTCCAGTAGGACCCAATAGGACTCCACTAGAATCCTTTAGGAGTCCACTACGACCCAATAGGAGTCCACTACCACCAATAGGAGTCTACTAGGACCACTGAGGAGTCCACTATGACCCATTAGGAGTCCAATAGGACCCATAATGAATTCTTTATGACCCAATAGGACTCCACAAGGACCCATGAGGAGACAACAAGGACCCATTATGAGCACACTAGTACCCATTTGGAGTCCACTACGACCCAATAGGAGTCCACTAGGACCAATAGGAGTCCACTAGGACCAATGAGGAGTCCACTATGACCCATTAGGAGTCCAATAGGACCAATAATGAGTTCACTATGACCCAATAGGACTCCGCAACGACCAATGAGGAGTCAACTAGGACCCATTATGAGTACACTAGGACCCAAAAGGAGTACACTAGGAGTCCACTAGTACCAATTTGGAGTCTAATAGTACCAAATGGGAGTCCACAAGCGCCCATTATGATTCCATTAGATCCCAAAAGCAGTCACTTAGGACACAATAGGAGTCCACTAAGTGCCGTTATGAGTCCACTAGGACAAACTACGAGTCCATTGAGAGTCTACTTTGACTCATTAGGAGTCCACTAGAACCCATTATGAGTCCAGTAGGACCCATAAGGAGTCCACTAGAACCCAATAGGTGTCCACTACGACCCAATAGGAGTCCTCTAGGACCAAAAAGGAGTCCACTAGGACCCATTAGGAGTTTGCTAGGACCCTTTAGGAGTCCACTACAACCCAATAGGAGTCCACTTGGACCCAATAGTAGTCCACTAGGACCCAATAGGCGTTCACCAATAATGAGTTCACTATGACCCAATAGGACTCCACAAGGACCCATGAGGAGTCCACTAGGACCCATTATGAGTACATTAGGACCCAAAAGGAGTACACTAGGAGTCCACTAGTACCAATTTGGAGTCTACTTGTACCAAATGGGAGTCCACAAGCACCGATTATGAGTCCACTAGAACCCATTATGAGTCCAGTAGGACCCATAAGGAGTCCACTTGGACCCAATAGGTGTCCACTAGGACCCAATAGGAGTCCTCTAGGACCAATAAGGAGTCCACTAGGACCCATTAGGAGTCCGCTAAGACCCATAAATAGTCCGTAAGGACCCAATAGGACTCCACCAGGAACCATTAGGAGTCCAATAGGACCCATTAGGAGTGCACTAAAACCCAATAGGAGTCCACTTGGACCGAATAGTAGTCCACTAGGACCCAATAGGCCTCCACTAGGACCCAATAGGACTCCAATAGGACCCATTAGTAGTCCACTAGGATGCCTTAGGAGTCCATTAGTAATCATGAGGAGTCAACTAGGACCAAACAGGAATGCACTAGGACCAAGTAGGTGTTTAACAGGACCCATTAGAAGTCCACTACGACCCATTAAGAGACCGCTAAAACACATTAGGAGTCCACTAGGACCCCTAAGGAGTCAACTAGGACCAGTTAGGAGTCCAGTTGGACCCATAAGGATTCCACTAGGACCCAATAGGTGTCCACTATGACTCAATAGGAGTCCTCTAGGACCAATAAGGAGTCCGCTAGAACCCCTTAGCAGTCCGCTAGGACCCATAAATACTCCAGTGAGACCCAATAGGACTCCACTAGGAACCGTTAGGAGTCCCCTAGGACCCATTAGGAGTACACTAGGACCCAATAGGAGTCCAATTGGACTAAATATTAGTCCACTAGGACCAATAAGGAGTCTACCAGGACCCAATAGGACTCCACTAGGACCCATTAGTAGTGCACTAGGACGAAATAGGAGTCCTTTAGGAATCATAAGGAGTACACTAGGACCCAATGGGAATCCACTAGGACCAAATAGGAGTTTACATGGACCACTAAGGAGTCCAATAGGACCCCGTAAGACTTCACTAAGACCCATAAGGTCTCCAGTAGGACCCTTTATTATTTACTAGATCCCAAAAGGAGTCCATTAGGACCCAATAGGAGTCCAATAAGAACAGTTATGAGTCGACTAGGACAAATTGGGAGTCCATTATGACCCAATAGGTGTCCACCAGGACCCTTTAGTAGTTCAAAAGGACCCATTAGGAGTCCACTAGGACCCATAAGGTGTCCAATAGGACCCAAAGGAGTCGATAAAAACCCTTTAGGAGTCCGCTATGACTCATTAGTAGTCCACTAGGACCCATTACGAGTCCACTAGGACGAATAAGGAGTCCACCAGGACCCATTAGGAGTGCAATAGTACCGATGAGCAGTCCACTAGGACACAATAGGTGTCACCTAGGACCCATCAAGAGTCTGCTAGGACCCGATAGGACTCCAATAGCACCCATTAGGTGTTATATAGCACCCATTCTTTGTCATATAGGACCACAAAGTACTACACTAGGACCCAATAGGGGTCCACTAGGACCTAAAAGGAGTCGACTAGGACCAATAAGTAGTCCACTATGACACATTAGGAGTCCTCAAGGACCCATTAGGAATCCACTAGGACCCATAAATAGTCCAGTAGGACCCAATAGGACTCCACTAGAATCCTTTAGGAGTCCACTACGACCCAATAGGAGTCCACTACCACCAATAGGAGTCTACTAGGACCACTGAGGAGTCCACTATGACCCATTAGGAGTCCAATAGGACCCATAATGAATTCTTTATGACCCAATAGGACTCCACAAGGACCCATGAGGAGACAACAAGGACCCATTATGAGCACACTAGTACCCATTTGGAGTCCACTACGACCCAATAGGAGTCCACTAGGACCAATAGGAGTCCACTAGGACCAATGAGGAGTCCACTATGACCCATTAGGAGTCCAATAGGACCAATAATGAGTTCACTATGACCCAATAGGACTCCGCAACGACCAATGAGGAGTCAACTAGGACCCATTATGAGTACACTAGGACCCAAAAGGAGTACACTAGGAGTCCACTAGTACCAATTTGGAGTCTAATAGTACCAAATGGGAGTCCACAAGCGCCCATTATGATTCCATTAGATCCCAAAAGCAGTCACTTAGGACACAATAGGAGTCCACTAAGTGCCGTTATGAGTCCACTAGGACAAACTACGAGTCCATTGAGAGTCTACTTTGACTCATTAGGAGTCCACTAGAACCCATTATGAGTCCAGTAGGACCCATAAGGAGTCCACTAGAACCCAATAGGTGTCCACTACGACCCAATAGGAGTCCTCTAGGACCAAAAAGGAGTCCACTAGGACCCATTAGGAGTTTGCTAGGACCCTTTAGGAGTCCACTACAACCCAATAGGAGTCCACTTGGACCCAATAGTAGTCCACTAGGACCCAATAGGCGTTCACTAGGACCCATTATGATTCCACTACATCCCAAAAGGAGTCAATTAGGACACAATAGGTGTCCACTAAGACCCTTAATGAGTCCACTAGGACCAATTAATTGTCCACTAGGACCAAATAGGTGTCCACTTTGACCCATTAGGAGTCCACTAGAACCCATTAGGAATCCACTAGGACCCAATAGGAGTCCACTTGGACCCAATAGTAGTCAACTAGGACCAATAAGGAGACCACTAGGACCCAGTAGGACACCACTAAGAACCATTAGGAGTCCACTAGGAGCCATTAGGAGTCCATTAGGACCCATAAGGAATCCACCAGGACTAAATAGGACTCCAATTTGAACGATTAGGATTCTACTACGACTTATTAGGAGTCTACTAGGACCCATAATAAGTCCACTATGAACCCATTGGAGTCCACTAGGACCCAATACGAGTGCACTAGGACCAATAAGGAGTCCACTATGACCCAGTAGGTGTCCAAGAGGACCCATTAGGAGTCCAACAAGACTCAAGAGGACTCCTCTAGGACCCATATGGAGTCCATTTGTACCCAATACGAGTGCACTAGGACCAATAAGGAGTCCACTAGGACAAATTAGGAGTCCACTAGGACCTAATAGGAGTCCTCTAGGACCAAGAATGAGTCCAACAGGACCCATTAGGAGTCCGCTAGGACCCATAAATACTCCAGTAGGACCCAATAGGACTCCACTAGAAACCATTAGGAGTCCACTAGGACCCATTAGGAGTCCACTTGGACCCAATAGTAGTCCACTAGGATCAATAAGTAGTCCACTAGGACCCAATAGGAATCCACTAGGACCAAATAGGAGTTTACTAGGACCAATAAGGAGTCCAATAGGACACAATAAGACTTCACTAGGACCCACTAAGTGTCCACTAGGACCCATTATTATTCCACCAGATCCCAAAAGGAGTCCATTAGGTCCCAATAGGAGTCCATTAAGACCCATTATGAGTCCACTAGGACCAATTAGTAGTCCACTAGGACCTAATAGGTGTACCCATTAGGAGTCAACTAGGACACATTTGGAGTCCAGTAGGACCCATTAGGAGTCCACTAGGACCCAATAGGTGTCCACTAGGACCCAATAGGAGTCCTCTAGGACCCCTTAGGCGCCCGCTAGGACCCATAATTTGTCCAGTAAGACCCAATATTTCTCCACTAGGACCCATTAGGAGTTCGCTAGGACCCATAAATAGTCAGTAGGACCCAATAGGACTACACTAGAAACCCACTAGGACCCATTAGGAGTCCACTTGGACCCTAGAGTAGTCCACTAGGACCAATAAGGATTCCACTAGGACCCAATAGGAATACACTAGGACCAAATAGGAGTTTACTAGGACCAATAAAGAGTCCACTAGGACCCAATAGGAATACACTAGGACCAAATAGGTGTCCACTAGGAGTACACTAAGACCAAATAGGTGACGATTAGGAGTACACTTTGACCCATTGGGAGTCCACTATATAGAACCCATTTGGAGTCTAGTAGGACACATAAGAAGTCACTATGACCCAATAGGTGTCCACTAGGACCAATTAGTAGTCCACTAGGACCTAATAGGAGTCCAATTTGACCCATTAGGAGTCAACTAGGACCCATTAGGAGTCCGATATGACCCATTAAGTGTCCACTAGGACGCACTAGGATTCCACTAGGACCCAATAGGAGTCCAATAGGACCAATAAGGAGTCCACTAGGACCCATTATGAGTCCTCTAGGACCAATTTGGAGTCTACTAGGACCCAATAGGAGTCAACTAGGACCCATTATATATTTCACCAGATTCCAAAAGGAGTCAATTAGGACACAATAGGTGTCCACTAAGACCCTTAATGAGTCCACTAGGACCAATTAATTGTCCACTAGGACCTAATAGGTGTCCATTTTGACCCATTAGGAGTCCACTAGAACCCAATTGGAGTCCACTAGGACCCAATAGGAGTCCACTTGGACCCAATAGTAGTCCACTATGACCAATAAGGAGTCCACTAGAATCCAATAGGACTCCACTAGGACCCAAGGGTAGTCCGCTAGGACGCCTTAGGAGTCCATTAGGAATCATGAGGTGTCCACTAGGACCAAATAGGAACCAAATAGGAATATAAAAGGACCCATTAGGAGTCCACTACGACCCATTAAGAGACCGCTATTACACATTAGGAGTCCACTAGGACACAATAGCATTCCACTAGGACCCTTTATGCGTCCACTAGGACCAAATAGGTGTCCACTAGGACCTAATATGTGTCCACTCTGACCCATTGGGAGTCCATTAGAACCCATTTGGAGTCTAGTAGGACCCATAAGGAGTCACTAAGACCAAATAGTTGTCCACTAGGACAAAATAGGAGTTTACTATGACCAATAAGGAGTCCAATCGGACCCAATAGGACCTCACTAGGATCCAATAAATGTCCACTAGGACCCATGATTATTCCACTAGATCCCAAAAGGAGTCCATTAGGTCTCAATAGGTGTCCATTAAGACCTATTATGAGTCCACTAGGACCAATTAGTAGTCTAATAGGTCCTAATAGGTGTCCACTTTGACACATTAGGAGTCCACTAAGACCCATTAGGAGTCCGATATGACACATTACGTGTCCACTAGGAACCTTAAGTAGTCCACTAGGATGCACTTGGATTCCACTAGGACCCAATAGGAGTCCACTAGGACCCAAAACGAGTCCACTAGGACCTATTATGAGTCCACTAGGACCAATTTGGAGTCTACTAGGACCCAATATGAGTCCACTAGGACCCACTATGATTTCACTAGATTCCAAAAGGAGTCAATTAGGACACAATAGGTGTCCACTAAGACCCTTAATTAGTCCACTAGGACGAATTAGTTGTCCACTAGGACCTAATAGGAGTCCACTTTGACCCATTAGGAGTCCACTAGAACCCATTAGGAGTCCAATACGACCCAATAGGTGTCCACTTGGACCAATAAGGAGTCCACTAGGACCCAAAAGGAGTCCACCAGGACCCATTAGGAGTCCAATAGTACCCAAGAGGAGTCCACTAGGACCCAAAAGGACGCCACTAGGACCCATTTGGTGTCAACTAGCACCCATGAAATGTCCCCTAGGACCCTTAACTAGTCCACTAGGACGCACTAGGTGTCTACTAGGACCCAATAGGAATCATCTAAGACCAATAAGGAGTCCGCTAGGACCCATAATTAGTCCAGTAAGACCTAATAGGACACCACTAAGAACCATTAGGAGTCCACTAGGACCCCTTAGGAGTCCATTAGGACCATAAAGAGTCCACCAGGACTAAATAGGACTCCAATTTCAACCCATTAGGAGTCCATTAGGACCATAAAGAGTCCACCAGGACTAAATAGGACTCCAATTTGACCCATTTGGAGTCCACTAGGACCCCATAGGTGTCCCCTAACATTAGTAAGGAGTCCACTAGGACCCATTACGAGTCCACTAGGACCCATTTGGAGTCCACTAGGACCCAATAGGAGTCCACTAGGACCAATAGAAGTCCACTAGGACCAATAAGAAGTCCACTATGACCCATTAGGAGTCCAATAGGACCCATAAGGAGTCCAATAGGAATCCACTAGGACCCATGAGGAGTCCACTAGGAGCCATTAGGGTCCACTAGGACCCTTAAAATGTCCACAGGGACGCCATAGGACTCCACTAGGACCCATAAGGAGTCCACTAGGACCCAAAGGAGTCAACAGGCACCCTTTAGGAGTCCGCTATGACACATTAGGTGTCTACTAGGACCCATAAGGACTCATTAGGAGTCCAGTAGGACCCATTAGGAGTCCACTAGGACCAATAAGGAGTCCACTAGGACCAAATAAGAGTCCACTAGGACCATTAGTAGTGCATTAGGACGCATTTGGAGTCCTTTAGGAATCATAAGGAGTCCACTACTACCCAATAGGAATCCACTAGGACCAACTAGGACTTCACTTGGACCCATTAAATGTCCGTTAGTACCCATTATTGATCCACTAAATCCCAAAAGGAGCCCACTAGTACCCAATAGGAGTCCATGAGGACCCTATAGGAGTCCATTAAGACCCATTAGGAGTCCCCTAGGACCCATATGGAGTCCACTAGGACCCAATACGAGTGCACTAGAACCAATAAAGAGTCCACTAGGACCCATTAGGTGTCCAATAAGACCCATAAGGAGTCCACTATGACCAAACAGGACTTCTCTAGGACCCATGAGGAGTCAACTAGGACACATTAGGAGTCCTCTACGACCATAATGGAGTCCATTACGACCCAATAGGTGTCCAACAGCACCCAATAGGAGTGCACTAGGACCAATAAGGAGTCCAATAGGAACAATTAGGACTCCATTAGGACACATCAGGAGTCCTCTAGGACCCAATAGGACTCCAATAGGACCCATTAGGAGTTCCATAGGACCCATTATGTGTCATATAGGACACACAAGGACTACACTATGACCCAAAAGGAGTCCACTAGGTCCAGTATGTAGTCCAATATGACACATTAGGAGTCCTCAAGGACCCATAAATAGTCCAGCAAGATCCAATAGGACTCCACTAGGACCCATTAGGAGTCCACTAGGACCCATAAGGACTCCACTAGGAACCGATAAGACTCCAATTTCACCCGTTTGGAGTCATCTAGAACAACTTAGGTGTCCAATAACATTAATAAGGAGTCCACTAGGAACCATTACGAGTCCACTAGGACCCATTTGGAGTCCACTAGGACCCGTGAGGAGTCTAGAAAGACCAAATATTACTCCCATAGGACCCATTAGGAGTCCACTACAACCCACAAGGTGTCCACTACAACCCAATAGGAGTTCACTAGGACCTAATAGGAGTCCACTAGGACCAGTATGTAGTCCGACATGACACATTAGGAGTCCTCAAGGACCCATAAGGAGTCCCCTAGGACCCAATAGGTCTCCTCTAGGACCCATTAGGACTCAACTAGGACCCAGTAAGAGTCCTCTAGCACCCATAAGGAGTCCACTAGGACGAAATCAGAGTCTACTAAGATCCTTTCTGAGTCCACTAGGACCAAATAGGAGTCTACTAGGAGCCAAATTTTACTCCACTAGGACCCGTAAAGAGTCTACAAGGACCAAATATTACTCCACTATGACCCATTAGGAGTCCCCTATAACCCATAAGGTGTCCACTACGACCCAAAAGGAGTCCACTAGGACCCATAAATAGTCCAGTAGGACCCAATAGGATTCCACTAGAACCCATTAGGAGTCCACTAGGATGCAATAGGACTCCATTAGGACCCATAAGGAGTCCACTAGGACCCAATAGGAGTCTACTAGGACCCATTAGGAGTCCACTAGGACACAATAGGAGTCCACTGGGTCCCATAAGGAGTCCACTAGGACACAATAGGAGTCCATTAGGACCGATTAGGAGTCCAGTTGGACCTATTAGTCGTCCACTAGAACCCCTTAGGAGTCCACTAGTACCCTTTCCAAGTCCACTAGGACGAATAAGGAGTCCAACAGGACCCATCAGGAGTCCAATAGTACCCGTGAGCAGTCCACTAGGACCCAATAGGTGTCCAATAGCACCTACAAGGAGTCAACTAGGACAGATAAGTAGTCCACTATGACAACTTAGGAGTCCTCAAGGACTCAGAAGAAGTCCTCTAGGACCCAATATATGTCCAATATGACCCAATAGGAGTCCTCTAAGACCAAGAATGAGTTCAATAGGACCCATTAGGAGTACGCTAGGGCCATAAATAGTCCAGTAGGACCAAATATGTCTCCACTAGAAACCATTAGGACACATTAGGAGTCCTCTAGGACCCAATAGGACTCCAATAGCACCCATTAGGTGTTCAATAGGACCCATTCTTTGTCATATAGGACCCACAAGTACTACACTAGGACCCAATAGGGGTCCACTAGGACCAAATAGGAGTTCACTAGGACCCATATGGAGTCCACTAGGACCCAATACGAGTGCACTAGAACCAATAAAGAGTCCACTATGACCCTCTAGGTGTCCAATAAGACCCATAAGGAGTCCACTATGACCAAACAGGACTTCTCTAGGACCCATGAGGAGTCAACTAGGACACATTAGGAGTCCTCTACGACCATAATGGAGTCCATTACGACCCAATAGGTGTCCAACAGCACCTGTTAGGAGTGCACTAGGACCAATAAGGAGTCCAATAGGAACAATTAGGACTCCACTAGGACCCATTAGGAGTTCTCTAGGACCCAATAGGACTCCAATAGGACTCATTAGGAGTTCCATAGGACCCATTATGTGTCATATAGGACACACAAAGACTACACTATGACCCAAAAGGAGTCCACTAGGACCAGTATGTAGTCAAATATGACACATTAGGAGTCCTCAAGGACCCATAAGGAGTCCAATACGACCCTTTATGAGTTTGCTAGGACCAATTAGGCGTCTACCTAGGACCCAATTTTTACTCCACTAGGACCCATAAGGAGTCTAATAGGACCCAATATTACTCCACTAGGACCCATTAGGAGTCCACTAGGACCCAATAGGGGTCCACTAGGACCCAATAGGAGTCCACTAGGACCCATAAATAGTCCAGTAGGACACAATAGGATTCCACTAGAGCCAATTAGGAGTCCACTAGGACGCAATAGGACTCCACCAGCACCCATAAGGAGTCCACTAGGACCCATCAGTAGTCTACTAGGACCCATTAAGAGTCCTATAGGACCCAATAGGACTCCAATAGGACCCATTAGGAGTTCAATAGGACCCATTATGTGTCATATAGGACACACAAGGACTAAACTAGGACCCAATAGGAGTTCACTAGGACCTAATAGGAGTCCACTAAGACCAATAAGTAGTCCAATATGACACATTAGGAGTCCTCAAGGACCAATAAGGACTCCACTAGGACCCAATAGATCTCCTCTAGGACACATTAGGACTCCACTAGGACCCAGTAGGAGTCCACTAGGACCCATATGGAGTCCACTGGGACCAAATCAGAGTCTACTAAGACCCTTTCTGAGTCCACTAGGACCCGTGAGGAGTCTAGAAAGACCAAATATTACTCCCCTAGGACCCATTAGGAGTCCACTACAACCCACAAGGTGTCCATTAGGACCCAATAGGAGTCCACTAGGACCCAATATGAGTCCACTAGGACCATTAAGTACTCCATTATGTCACATTAGGAGTCCTCAAGAACCCATAAATAGTCCAGTAAGATCCAATAGGACTCCACTAGGACCCATTAGGAGTCCACTAGGACCCATAAGGACTCCACTAGGAACCGATAAGACTCTATTTTCACCCGTTTGGAGTCATCTAGAACAACTTAGGTGTCCAATAACATTAATAAGGAGTCCACTAGGAACCATTTGGAGTCCACTAGGACCCGTGAGGAGTCTAGAAAGACCAAATATTACTCCCATAGGACCCATTAGGAGTCCACTACAACCCACAAGGTGTCCACTACAACCCAATAGGAGTTCACTAGGACCTAATAGGAGTCCACTAGGACCAATATGTAGTCCGACATGACACATTAGGAGTCCTCAAGGACCCATAAGGAGTCCCCTAGGACCCAATAGGTCTCCTCTAGGACCCATTAGGACTCAACTAGGACCCAGTAAGAGTCCTCTAGCACCCATAAGGAGTCCACTAGGACGAAATCAGAGTCTACTAAGACCCTTTCTGAGTCCAGTAGGACCAAATCGGAGTCTACTAGGACCCAAATTTTACTCCGCTAGGACCCATAATGAGTCTACAAGGACCAAATATTACTCCACTATGACCCATTAGGAGTCCCCTATAACCCATAAGGTGTCCATTACGACCCAAAAGGAGTCCACTAGGACCCATAAATAGTCCAGTAGGACCCAATAGGATTCCACTAGAACCCATTAGGAGTCCACTAGGATGCAATAGGACTCCATTAGGACCCATAAGGAGACCACTAGGACCCAATAGGAGTCTACTAGGACCCATTAGGAGTCCACTAGGACACAATAGGAGTCCACTGGATCCCATAAGGAGTCCACTAGGACACAATAGGAGTCCATTAGGACCGATTAGGAGTCCAGTTGGACCTATTAGTCGTCCACTAGAACCCCTTAGGAGTCCACTAGTACCCTTTCCAAGTCCACTAGGACGAATAAGGAGTCCTACAGGACCCTTCAGGAGTCCAATAGTACCCGTGAGCAGTCCACTAGGACCCAATAGGTGTCCAATAGCACCTACAAGGAGTCAACTAGGACAGATAAGTAGTCCACTATGACAACTTAGGAGTCCTCAAGGACTCAGAAGAAGTCCTCTAGGACCCAATATATGTCCAATATGACCCAATAGGAGTCCTCTAGGACCAAGAATGAGTTCAATAGGACCCATTAGGAGTACGCTAGGGCCATAAATAGTCCAGTAGGACCAAATAGGTCTCCCCTAGAAACCATTAGGACACATTAGGAGTCCTCTAGGACCCAATAGGACTCCAATAGCACCCATTAGGTGTTCAATAGGACCCATTCTTTGTCATATAGGACCCACAAGTACTACACTAGGACCCAATAGGAGTCCACTAGGACCAAATAGGAGTTCACTAGGACCAATAAGTAGTCCACTAGGAGTCCTCAAGGACCCATTAGGAATCAACTAGGACCCATAAATAGTCCAGTAGGACCCAATAGGACTCCACTAGAACCGATTAGGAGTCCACTAGGACCCATTAGGAGTCCACTAGGACCCACAAGGACTCCACTAGGAACAAATAAGACTCCAATTTGACCCATTTGGAGTCCAACAGGACTCCATAGGTGTCCACTAACATTAATTTGGAGTCCACTAGGACCCATTACGAGTCCAATAGGACCAATGAGGAGTCCACTATGACCCATTAGGAGTCCAATAGGACCCATAATCAGTTCACTATGACCCAATAGGACTCCACAAGGACCCATGACGAGTCCACTAGGACCCATTATGAGTACAGTAGGACCCAAAAGGAGTACACTAGGAGTCCTCTAGTACCAATTTGGAGTCTACTAGTACCAAATGGGAGTCCACAAGTGCCCATTATGATTCCACTAGATCCCAAAAGGACTCAATTAGGACACAATAGGCGTCCACTAAGTCCCGTTATGAGTCCACTAAGACAAATTAGGAGTAAGCTAGCACCTAATAGGAGCCCACCAGGACCCCTTTTCAAAAGGACCCATTAGGTTTTCAAAAGGACCCATTAAGAGTCCACTAGGACCCATAAGGAGTCCACTAGGACCCAATGAGAGTCCACTAGGACCCAATCAAAGTCCACTAGGACCGATAAGGAGTCCATTAGGACCCATTAAGAGTCACTAGGACCCTTAAGGAGTGCACTAGGACGCAATAGGACTCCACTAGGGCCCAATAGGTGTCCAGTAGGACCCATTAGGCGTCCACTAGAACCAATAAGGAGTCCCATTACGAGTCCACTAGGACCTTTAGGAACCATTAGGTGTCCACTAGGACCCATCAAGTGTCCTCTAGGACCCAATAGGACTCCAATACGACCCAATAGGAGTTCAATAGGACCCATTGTGTGTCATATAGGACCCACAAGGACTACACTAGGACCCAATAGGAGTCCACTAGGACCCAATAGGAGTCCGCTAGGATCAGTATGTATTCAACTAGCACCCATTTGGAACCCACTAGTACCTATAAATAGTGCAAAAAGACCCTATAGGACTCCACTAGAACCCATTAGGAGTCCACTAGGAACCAATAAGACTCCAATTTGAGTCATTTGGAGTCCACTAGGACCCCATAGGTGTCCACTAACATTAATAAGGAGTCCACTTGGACCCATTACGAGTCCACTAGGACCCATTTTGAGTCCACAAGGACACAATAGGAGTCCACTAGGACTCATTCGGTGTCAACTAGGACCCATTAAGTGTCCACTAGGACCCTTAAGTAGTTCACTAGGACAAACTGGGAGTCCACTAGGACCCAACAGGAGTCCACTAGGACTAATAAGGAGTCCACTAACACCCATTAGGAGTACACTAGGACCCAAAAGGAGTCCACTAGGACCCATTATGATTCCACTAGATCCCAAAAAGAATCAATTAGGACCAAATAGGAGTCCTTTTGGACCAATAAGGAGTCCAATAGGACCCACAGGAGTCCACAAGGACCCTTTAGGAGTCCGCTATGACACATTAGGAGTTTATTACGACCCATAAGGAGTCCACTATGACCCAATAGGAGTCCACTAGGACCCACACTAGGACACAATAGGAGTCCACTAGGACCCATTCGGTGTCAACTAGGACCCATTAATTGTCCACTAGGACCCTTAAGTGGTCCACTAGGACGCACTAGGAGTCCACTAGGACCAATAAGGAGTCCACTAGGACCCATTTGGTGTCAACTAGGACCAATTAAGTGTCCACTAGGACCAATTTGAAGTCTACATGGACCAAATAGGAGTCCACTAAGACCCGTTATGAGTCCATTGGACCAATGAGGAGTCCACTACGACCCAATAGGATTCCACTAGGACCCATTCGGTGTCAACTAGGACCAATGAAGTGTCCACTAAAACCCATAAGTAGTCCTCAAGGAGTCCACTAGGACCCAATAGGAGTCCACTTTGACGCATTAGGAGTCCAGTAGCACCAATAAGGAGTCCACTAGGACCCCTAATAGGTCCGTTAGGACCCCTTAGAGGTCCGCTAGGACCCATAATTAGTCCAGTAAGACCCAATAGGACTCCACTAAGAACCATTAGGAGTCTATTAGGACCCATAAGGAGTCCACTAGGACCCAATAGGAGTCCACTAGGACACTATAGGAGTCCACTACGACCAAAAAGGAGTCCACTAAGACCCATTAACCCTTTGAACGCGTTAGTTTATTAATGTTACTATGCACTAAACGCGGATGGTGTAATAATGACTTATTCATAAGCTTTGTTAGCTCTGTATTGTATTGATTGCTATAAATTCTATAAATAAATGAAATCTATTTATAGAACAGGAAGTTTTCATTAAAAAACCCACAACATTATCAGATGGCTTCCTCTCAATTCCTTCGTGATTTTTACCCTTTTTGTTGTAGCTCGAGATTTGGCTTTTGTATCTACACAGTTGTATGCACGCCCCAAATGAAGTGATTCTACAGAAGCTAGATGTCTCCTCCAGCTATAGTGTAAGTTATAGCTAGCTATTCCCAGCAGGTAAGTCAGGACAAGCGTTCACTTTCTAGAAAAGTGGGCGTCGACCGTCTCCTTCGTCGAGTCTGTCTGCTCACAGTCTTTCATGGAAGTAACACAGTTGTTTAAACTTGGTAGGTACTTAGTTATAAGCCAGATACAGATGTATGGAAAGTTTGAAACAGTTCTAAAATATTTTAAGGCTTGTTTGAAGTCGCTAAACATTATGCGCATATATATATGCGCATCGCGTTTAATTAAAGGGAAAGTTGCGCATATATATATGCGCATCGCGCTCAAAGGGTTAAGTGTCCACTAGGACCCATAAGGAGTGCACTAGGACGCAATAGGACTCTACTAAGACCCTTATGGAGTCCATTAGTACCCGTTAGGAGTCCCTTAGGACCCATTAGGAATCCACTAGGACCCATAAGTAGTCCATTATGAACCATTAGGAGTCCACTAGTAACCATTAAGAGTTTACTAGGACCCATAAGGACTCCACGATGAACCAATAGGAGTCCAACATGACCCATTACGAGTGAACTTGGACCAATAAAGAGTCCACATTGACACATTAGGTGTCCAATAGGACCCATAATGAGTCAGGAATCCACTTGGACCCATATGGAGTCCATTAGTACCCAATGCGTGTCCACTAGGACCCAATAGAAGTGCACTAGGACCAATAAGGTGTCCATTAGGAACCATTAGGAGTCCACTAGGACCCATTAGAGGTCTTCTAGGACTCAATATCTATTCAATTAACACCCATTAGGAACCCACTAGGACCCATAAATAGTCTAGTAGGACTCCACTAGAACCCATTATGAGTCCACTAGGACCCATTAGGAGTCCACTAGTCCCCCTAAAACTCCACTAGAAACCGATAAGACTCCAATTTGACCCCTTTTGAGTCTACTAGCACCCCATAGGTGTCCACTAACATTAATAAGGAGTCCACCTTGACCCATTAGGAGTCCATTAGGACCCATATGTGTCCACTAAGACCCATTTGGAGTCCACTATGACCAAATACGAGTCCACTAGGACCAATAAGAAGTCAACCTTGACCCATTAGGAACCCATAAGTGTCCACTAGGACCCATTCGGAGTCCACTAGGACCTAATAGGAGTCAACTTTGACCAATTAGGAGTCCACTAGGTCCCAATAGGTGTCCACTAGGACCAAATAAGAGTCCTCTAGGACCCATTACTAGTCCACAAGGACCCATAAGGAGTGCACTAGGACGCAATAGGACTCCACTAGGACCCATGAGGAGTCCCCTAGGACACAATAGGACTCCACTAGGACCCATTAGGAGTCCACTAGGACCTATTAGGAGTCCAGTAGGACCCATAAGGAGTCCACTAGGACACAATAGGTGTCCACTTGGACCAAATAGGAGTCCTCTAGGACCAATAAGGAGTCCACTGGGACCCAGTAGGAGTCCGCTAGGACCCCTTAGGAGTCCGCTAGGACCCATAATTTGTCCAGTAAGACCCAATAGGACTCCAATAGGACCCTTTAGGAGTTCAATAGGACCCATTGTATGTCATATAGGACCCACGAAGACTACAC
This sequence comes from Petrosia ficiformis, assembly GCA_947044365.1. Classification (NCBI taxonomy): domain Eukaryota; kingdom Metazoa; phylum Porifera; class Demospongiae; order Haplosclerida; family Petrosiidae; genus Petrosia; species Petrosia ficiformis. Next base: position 2,920,208 of record OX345647.1, read on the forward strand.
TAGGACGCAATAGGAGTCCACTAGGACCCAACAGGAGTCATCTAGTATGAATAGGTATTCCCTTAGGACCCAATAGGAACCCACTAGGACCCATAAATAGTCCAGTAGGACCCAATATGACTCCACTAGAACCCATTAGGAGTCCACTAGGACCCATTAGGAGTCCAATAGGACCCATAAGGACTCCACTAGGAAACCATTAGACTCCAATTTGACCCATTTGGAGTCCAGTAGGACCCCATAGGTGTCCACTAACATTAGTAAGGAGTCCACTAGGACCCATTACGAGTCCCCTAGGACCCATTTGGAGTCCACTAGGACCCAATAGGAGTCCAATAGGACCCATAAGTAGTCCACTAGGACCCAATAGGAATCCACTAGGACCCATGAGGAGTCCACTAGGAGCCATTAGGTGTCCACTAGGACATTTAAGATGTCCACAGGGACGCAATAGGACTCCACTAGGACCCATAAGGAGTCCACTAGGACCCAAAGGAGTCCACATCTACCATTTAGGAGGCCGCTATGACACATTAGGAGTCTACTAGGACCCATAAGGAGTGCACTAGGACGCAATAGGACTCCACTAAGACCCATAACGAGTCCACTAGGACCCAATAGGTGTCCACTATGACCCATTATGAGTTCACTAGGACACATTAGGAGTCCACTAGGACCCTTAAGTAGTCCACTAGGACGCACTAGCAGTCCACTAGGACCAATAAGGAGTCCACTAGGACCCATTAGAAATACACTAGGACCCAAAAGGAGTCCACTAGGAACCATTATGAGTCCACTAGGACCAATTTGGAGTGTATTAGGACCGAATAGGAGTCCACTTTGACCCATTAGGAGTCCACTAGGACAAATTAGGAGTCCACTGGGACCCAATTTTTACTCCACTAGGACCCATAAGGAGTACCACATATTACTCCAATAGCAACCATTAGGAGGGACCCATAAGGTGCCCATTAGGACCAAATAGGAGTCCACTAGGACTCCACTAGGAACCAATAACACTCCAATTTGACCCATTTGGAGTCCACCAGGACTCTATAGGTGTCCACTAACATTAACCTTTTCACGGGCGTGGCTCAATTATTAATTTTCAACCTGGGGGCAGGGCGTTCAATGGTCACAGCAGAAGTTTTACCTTTTCTCCTTGCTTGCTTGCCGTTTTTGGTTACTATAAAGACTTGTATACAACTAATGGTGGTAAGTAATGTTTCCTGGATGTGTTTGTTATCTCTCAGAACTGAAATTACTGGACCGAATTTGGTAAGTTATATATATATATAATTAATATACCAAATATTTCTTTATCATCAACAGAACAGATTTATACAAATAACTATAGTGTTTATAATGTATTCTCTTATGTCTAACGACTGTACTATACATAATTGTTACTACATGTATGTGTAATGGATGTTATAAGTCACTCAATGATCACGGCAATTTGTAGCAAGTATAATAACAATTATTATTATTTTTTGTCACTTTAGATTGAAGGAAGAAGTAGATGGAAAACGTGGATGATGTGTATCGGTTTCCTATTCATTGAGTGGTGTTCTGTTTATTATTTTGTTACATAATTATATATATATATATATATATATATATATATATATATATATATATATATATATATATATATATATATAAATAATATATATATATATATAATTATGTTTGTGTATTTCCTTGTATTTTATTTTAACATTATATGTGTATGTACATAATTATTTTTGGTAATAAATATATAACATATTATATAAAAGAGTAAGACTTACCTCGTGTTCCCTGCATTCATCTGATAAATAACCATCAACATTATATTCACTTTTATTATCACTTGGAAGAGCATCAAACGAATTAAAAGAAAAACACTGCATCTGAACTAATATTACCACCTCTACCATGATATACAAACACTTTAAAAGTAGCAGCTCCACCTAAACACACTTTTATGGCTTGTTATTGCAGACACTAATTGTTCGCATTAATGCGCCTCTGCCCGTTAATTGAGTTATTACGCACGCGCATAAATGCGTTGTTGCCCATGAAAGGGTTAATATGGAGTCCATTAGGACCCATTACGAGTCCACTAGTACCCATTTGGAGTCCACTGCGACCCAATAGGAGTCCACTAGGACCAATAGGAGTCCAATAGGACCAATGAGGAGTCCACTATGACCCATTAGGAGTCCAATAGGACCCATAATGAGTTTACTATGACCCAATAGGACTCCACAAGGACCCATGAGGAGTCCACTAGGAGTCCACTAGTACCAATTGGGAGTGTACTAGTACCTAATGGGAGTCCACAAGCACCCATTATGATTCCACTAGATCCCAAAAGGAGTCAATTAGGACACAATAGGTGTCCACTAAGTCCCGTTATGAGTCCACTAGGACCCACTAGGAGTCCATTGAGAGTCCACTTTGACCCATTATGAGTCCACTAGAACCCATTATGAGTCCAGTAGGACTCACAAGGAGTCCACTAGGACCCAATAGGTGTCCACTAGGACCAAATAGGAGTTTACTATGACCAATAAGGAGTCCAATAGGACCCAATAGGACCTCACTAGGACCTAATAAGTGTCCACTAGGACCCATTATTATTCCACTAGATCCCAAAAGGAGTCCATTAGGACTCAATAGGAGTCCATTAAGACCCATTAAGAGTCCACTAGGACATATTAGTAGTCCACTAGGACCTAATAGGAGTCCACTTTGACCCATTAGGAGTCCACTAGGACCCATTAGGAGTCCGATATGACACATTAGGTGTCCACTATGAACCTTAAGTAGTCCACTAGGACGCACTAGGATTCCACTAGGACCCAATAGGTGTCCAATAGGACCAATAAGGAGTCCTCTAGGACCCATTATGTGTCCACTAGGACCCATTATGATTTCACAAGATTCCAAAAGGAGTCAATTAGGAAACAATAGGTGTCGACTAAGACCCTTAATGAGTCCACTAGGACCAATTAGTTGTCCACTAGGACCTAATAGGAGTCCACTTTGACCCATTAGGAGTCCACTAGAACACATTAGGAGTCCACTAGGACCCAATAGGAGTCCACTTGGACCCAAGAGTAGTCCACTAGGACCAATAAGGAGTCCACTAGGACCCAATAGGAATCATCTAGGACCAAATAGGAGTTTAAAAGGACCCATTAGGAACCCATTAAGAGACTGCTAATACACATTAGGAGTCCACTAGGACGCAATAGCAGTCCACTAGGACCTATTAGGTGTCCACTAGGACCACTTAGGAGTCCAGTGAGACCCATAAGGAGTCCACTAGGACCCAATAGGTGTCCACTAGGACCCAATAGAAGTCCTCTTAGACCAATAAGGAGTCCGCTAGGACCCCTTAGGAGTCCGCTAGGACCCATAATTACTCCAGTGACACTCCACAAGGAATGTCCCCTAAGACCCATTAGGAGTACACTAGGACCCAATAGGAGTCCACTTGGACTCAATACTAGTCCACTAAGACCAATAAGGAGTCCAGTAGGACCCAATAGGACTCCACTAGGACCCATTAGTAGTGCACTAGGACGAAATTGGAGTCTTTTAGGAATCATAAGGAGTACACTAGGACCCAATGGGAATCCACTAGGACCAAATAGGAGTTTACTAGGACCAATAAGGAGTCCAATAGGACTTCACTAGGACCCATAAGGTGTCCACTAGGACCCATTATTATTTACTAGATCCCAAAAGGAGTCCATTAGGACCCAATAGGAGTCCAATAAGACCCATTATGAGTCGACATGGACAAATTAGGAGTCCACTATGACCCAATAGGTGTCCACCAGGACCCTTTAGTAGTTCAAAAGGACCCATTAGGAGTCCACTGGGACCCATAAAGTGTCCACTAGGACCCAAAGGAGTCAACAAAAACCCTTTAGGAGTCCGCTATGACACATTACGTTTCAAATAGGACCCATAAGAGTCCACTAGGAAGAATAAGGAGTCCACCAGGACCATTAGGAGTACAATAGTACCCATGAGGACTCGACTAGGACACAATAGGTGTCACATTGGACCATCAGGAGTCCTCTAGGACCCAATAGGACTCCAATAGCACCCATTAGGTGTTCAATAGGACCCATTCTTTGTCATATAGGACCCACAAGTACTATACTAGGACCCAATAGGACTCCATAGGTGTCCACTAACACTAATATGGAGTCCACTAGGACCCATTACGAGTCCACTAGTACCCATTGGGAGTCCACTACGACCCAATAGGAGTCCACTAGGACCAATAGGAGTCCACTATGACCAATGAGGAGTCCACTATGACCCATTAGGAGTCCAATAGGACCCATAATGAGTTCACTAGAATCCAAAAGGAGTCCATTAGGACCCAATAGGAGTCCACTAAGACCCATTATGAGTCCACTAGGACAATTTATGAGTCCACTAGAACCCAATAGGAGTCAACTATATCCGATTAGGAGTCCCCTACGACCCATATAGAGTCCACTAGGACCCAATACGAGTGCACTAGAACCAATAAGGAGTCCACTATGACCCATTAGGTGTCCAATAGGACTCATAAGCTGTCCACCATAACTAAACAGGTCTCCTCTAGGACCCATGAGGAGTCAACTAGGACCAATTAGGAGTCCTCTACGACCCATATGGAGTCCATTAGGACCCAATAGGTGTGCAATAGGACACAATAGGAGTGCACTAGGACCAATATGTAGTCCAATATGACACATTAGGAGTCCTCAAGGACCCATAAGTAGTCCATTAGGACCCAGTAGGAGTCCACTAGCTCCCATAAGGAGTCCACTAGGACCAACTCAGAGTCTACTAAGACCCTTTCTGAGTCCACTAGGACCTGTAAGGAGTCTACAAAGACCAAATAATACTCCAATAGGACCCATTAGGAGTCCAAAAGGTGTCCATTAGGACCCAATAGGACTCACATAGGACCCATTAGGAGTTCAATAGGACCCATTATGTGTCATATAGGACACACAAGGACTAAACTAGCACCCAATAGGAGTCCACTAGGACCAATAAGTAGTCCAATATGACACATAGGAGTCCTCAAGGACCAATAAGGACTCCACTAGGACCCAGTAGATCTCCTCTAGGACCCATTAGGACTCCACTAGGACCCAGTAGGAGTCAACTAGCACCTATAAGGAGTCTATTAGGACCAAATCAGAGTCTACTAAGACCCTTTCTGAGTCCACTAGGACCATATAGGAGTCTACTACGACCCAATTTTTACTCCACTAGGACCCGTAAAGAGTCTACAATGACCAAATATTACTCCACTAGGACACATTAGGAGTCCACTAGAACCCATAAGGTGTCCACTAGGACCCAATAGGAGTCCACTAGGACCAAATAGGTGTCCACTAGGACCCATTAGGAGTCCACATGGACCCATAAGGACTCCACTAGGAACAAATAAGACTCCAATTTCACCCATCTGGCGTCCACTAGGACCCTATAGGTGTCCAATAACATTAATATGGAGTCCACTAGGACCCATTACGAGTCCACTAGGACCCATTTGGAGTACACTAGGACCCAAAAGGAGTCCTCTAGGAACAATAGGAGTCCGCTAGGACCAATAAGGAGTCCACTATGACCCATTAGGAGTCCAATAGGAGTCCACAAGGACCCAGTAGGTGTCCACTATGACCGAATAAGAGTCCACTTTGACCCATAAGGTGTCCACTAGGACCCATAAGGAGTCCACTAGGACCAAATAGGACTGCTCTAGGACCCATAATGAATCCAATAGAACTCATTAGGACTCCACTAGGACCCATTATGAGTTCACTAGGACCCAGTAGGTCTCCATTAAGACCCATAAGGAGTCCACTAGGACCCATTAGGAGTCCACTAGAACCCAATAGGAGTCCACTTGGACCCAATAGTAGTCCACTAGGACCAATAAGGAGTCCACTTGGACCCAATAGTAGTCCACTAGGACCAATAAGGAGTCCACTAGGACCCAATAGGAATCCACTAGGACCAAATAGGAGTTTAAAAGGACCCATTAGGAGTCCACTACGACCCATTAAGAGACCACTAATACACATTAGGAGTCCCTTAGGACACAATAGCAGTTCATTAGGACCCATTAGGTGTCCACTAGGACCAGTTAGGAGTCCAGTAGGACCCATAAGGAGTCCACTAGGACCCAATAGGTGTCCACTAGGACTCAATAGGAGTCCTCTAGGACCAATAAGGAGTCCGCTTGCACCCCTTAGGAGTCCGCTAGGACCCATAAATACTCCAATGAGACCCAATAGGACTCCACTAGGAACCATTAGGAGTCCCCTAGGACCCATTAGGAGTACAATATGACTCAATAGGAGTCCACTTGGACCCAATACTAGTCCACTAGGACCAATAAGGAGTCCACTAGGACCCAATAAGGAGTCCACTAGGACCTTATAGGAGTCCACTTGGACCCATACTAGTCCACTAGGACCAATAAGGAGTCCACTAGGACCCACTACGACTCCACTAGGACCCATTAGTAGTGCACTAGGACGAAATAGGAGTCCTTTAGGAATCATAAGGAGTCCATTAGGACCCAATAGGAGTCCAATAAGACCCATTATGAGTCGACTAGGACAAATTAGGAGTCCACTATGACCCAATAGGTGTCCACCAGGACCCTTTAGTAGTTCAAAAGGATCCATTAGGAGTCCACTAGGACCCATAAGGTGTCCACTAGGACCCAAAGAAGTCGACAAAAACCCTTTAGGAGTCCGCTATGACACATTAGGATTCCAATAGGACCCATTACGAGTCCACTAGGACACAATAGGTGTCACCTTGGACCCATCAAGAGTCCTCTAGGACCCAATAGGACTCCAATAGCACCCATTAGGTGTTCAATAGGACCCATTCTTTGTCATATAGGACCCACAAGTACTACACTAGGACCCAATAGGAGTCCAATTTGACGCAATTGGAGTGCACCAGGACTCCATAGGTGTCCACTAACATTAATATGGAGTCCACTAGGACCCATTACGAGTCCACTAGTACCCATTTGGAGTCCACTACGACCAATAGGACTCTACCAGGACCAATAGGAGTCCACTAGGACCAATGAGGAGTCCACTATGACCCATTAGGAGTCCAATAGGACCCATAATGAGTTCACTATGACCTAATAGGACTCCACAAGGACCCATGAGGTGTCCACTATGACCCATTATGAGTACACTAGGACCCAAAAGGAGTACACTAGGAGTCCACTAGTACCAATTTGGAGTCTACTAGTACAAAATGGGAGTCCGCAAGCGCCCATTATAATTCCACTAGATCCCAAAATGAGTCAATTAGGACACAATTGGCGTCAACTAAGTCTCGTTATGTCTCCACTAGGACCAACTAGGAGTCCATTGAGAGTCCACTTAGACCCATTAGGAGTCCACTAGAACCCATTTGGAGTCTAGTAGGACCCATAAGGAGTCACTAGGACCCAATAGGTGTCCACTAGGACCAAATAGGAGTTTACTATGACCAATAAGGAGTCCAATAGTACCCAATAGGACCTCACTAGGATCCAATAAGTGTCCACTAGGACCCATTATTATTCCACTAGATCCCAAAAGGAGTCCCTTAGGACTCAATAGGTGTCCATTAAGACCCATTATGAGTCCACTAGGACCATTTAGTAGTCCACTAGGAACTAATAGGTGTCCCCTTTGACCCATTAGGAGTCCACTAGGACCTAATAGGAGGCCGATAGGACACATTAGGTGTCCACTGGGAACCTTAAGTAGTCCACTAGGACGCACTAGGATTCCACTAGGACCCAATAGGAGTCCACTAGGACCAATAAGTAGTCCACTAGGACCCAATAGGAGTACACTAGAACCCATAACGAGTCCACTAGGACCCCATATGAGTCCACTACGACCAATTTGGAGTCTACTAGGACCCAATATGAGTACACTAGGACCCATTATGATTTCACTAGACTCCAAAAGGAGTCAAGTAGGACACAATAGGTGTCCGCTAAGACCCTTAATGACTCCACTAGGACCCATTAGTTGTCCACTAGGACGTAATAGGAGTCCATTTTGACCCATTAGGAGTCCACTAGAACCCATTAGGAGTCCACTAGGACCCGATAGGACTCCACTAGGACCCATTAGTAGTCCAATAGGACGCCTTAGGAGTCCATTAGGAATCATGAGGAGTCCACTAGGACCATATAGGAATCCACTAGGACCAAATAGGAGTGTAAAAAGACCCATTAGGAGTCCACTACGACACATTAAGAGACCATTAACACATATTAGGAGTCCACTAGGACCCATAAGGAGTCAACTAGGACACAATAGCAGTCCGCTAGGACCCATTAGGAGTCCACTAGGACGAGTTAGGAGTCCAGTAGGACCCATAAGGAGTCCACTAGGACCCAATAGGTGTCCACTAGGACCCAATAGAAGTCCTCTTAGACCAATAAGGAGTCCGCTAGGACCCCTTAGGAGTCCACTAGGACCCATAATTACTCCAGTGACACTCCACAAGGAATGTCCCCTAAGACCCATTAGGAGTACACTAGGACCCAATAGGAGTCCACTTGGACTCAATACTAGTCCACTAAGACCAATAAGGAGTCCAGTAGGACCCAATAGGACTCCACTAGGACCCATTAGTAGTGCACTAGGACGAAATTGGAGTCTTTTAGGAATCATAAGGAGTACACTAGGACCCAATGGGAATCCACTAGGACCAAATAGGAGTTTACTAGGACCAATAAGGAGTCCAATAGGACCCCGTAAGTCTTCACTAGGACCCATAATGTGTCCACTAGGACCCATTATTATTTACTAGATCAAAAAAGGAGTCCATTAGGACCCAATAGGAGTCCAATAAGACCAATTATGAGTCCACTAGGACAAATTAGGAGTCCACTAGCATTCAATAGGAGCCCACAAGGACCCCTTAAGATTGGAAAAAAACCCATTAGGAGTCCACTAGGACCCAAAGGAGTCCATTAGGACCATTTAGGAGTCCGCTATGGCACATTAGGAGTCTATTAGGACCCATAAGGAGTCCACAAGGACCCAATGAGAGTCCACTAGGACCCAATAGAAGGCCACTAGGACCGATAAGGAGTCCACTAGGACCCATTAACAGTCCCTGGGACCAATAAGGAGTGCACTAGGACGCAATAGGACTCCACTAGGGCCCAATAGGTGTCCACTAGGACCCATTAGGCGTCCACTAGAACCAATATGGTGTCCCATTACGAGTCCACTAGGACCATTACGATGTCCACAAGGACCCATTAGGAGTCCACTAGGACCCAATAGGAGTCCACTTGGACCAATAAGGTGTCAACTAGGACCCATTAGGAGTACAATAGGACCCATTAAGTGTCCACTAGGACCCTTAAGTAGTTCACGTTATGAGTCCACTAGGACCAATTAGGAGTCCACCAAGACCTAATAGGAGTCCAAATTGACCCATTAGGTGTCCACTAGGAAACATTAGGAGTCCACTAGGACCCATTTGGTGTCCACTAGGACCCAATAGGAGTCCACTACGACCAATTTGAGTCCACTACGACCACTAAGTAGTCAAACTTGACCCATTAGGAGTCCAATAGGACCCATAAGTGTCCACGAGGACCCATTCGGAGTCCGACAGGACGTCCACTAGGACACATTAGGGGTCCACTAGGACTCATAAGGAGTCCACTAGGACACAAAAGGAGTCCATTAGGACCCATTCGGTGTCAACTAGGAACCATTAAGTGTCCTCTAGGACCCTTAAGTAGTCCACTAGGACGCACTACGAGTCCATTAGGACCAATAAGGAGTCCACTAGGACCCATTATGAGTCCACTAGGACCAATTTGAAGTCTACTAGGACCGAATAGGAGTCCACTAGGACCCGTTATGATTCCACTAGATCCCATCAGGAGTCAATTAGGACACAATAGGTGTCCACAAAGACCATCCACTAGGACCCATTAAGAGTCCACTAGGACCCATAAAGACTGCACTAGGACGATATAGGTCTCCACTAAGAACCATTAGGAGTCTACTAGGACCCATAAGGAGTCCACTAGGACCCGATAGGTGTCCACTAATACCCAATAGGAGTCCACTACGACGAAAAAGGAGTCCATTAGGACCCATTAGGAGTCCAGTAGGAAACATTAAAATTCCACTAGGACCCATAAGTAGTCCACTAGTACACAATAGGAGTCCACTAGGACCCATTAGGAGTCCACTAGGACCCATAAGGAGTCCACTATGAACCACTAGGAGTCTACTAGTACCCATTAGGAGTCTACTAGGACCCATAAGGAGTCCACGATGAACCAATAGGAGTCCAATAGGACCCAATACGAGTGCACTTGGATCAATAAAGAGTCCACTATGACACAGTATGTGTCCAGTAGGACCCATAATGAGTCCACTAGGACACAATAGGAATCCACTTGGACCCATATGCAGTCCATTAGTACCCAATAGGTGTCCACTAGGACCCAATAGGAGTCCACTGGGACCAATAAGGAGTCCACTTTGACCTATTAGGTGTCCACTAGGAGACATTAGGAGTCCAGTAGGACTCACGAGGAGTCCACTAGGACTGATAGGAGTCCACTAGGGCCCAATAGGTGTCCACTAGGACCGAATAGGAGTCCTCTAGGACCAATAAGGAGTCCAATAGGACCCCGCTAGGACTCATAATTAGTCCAGTAAGACCCAATAGGACTCCACTAAGAACCATTAGGAGTCCACTAGGACGAATAAGGAGTCCACTAGGACCCAATAGGATTCCACTAGCACCCATTCGGTGTCAACTAGGACCAATTAAGTGTCCACTAGGACCCTTAAGTAGTCCAAAAGGAGGCACTAGGAGTCCACTAGGACCCAATAGGAGACCACTTTGACCCATTAGGAGTCCAGTAGCACCCATAAGGAATCCACTAGGACCAAATAGGAGTCCACATTAGTTGTCCACTAAGACACAAAAGCAGTCCACTAGGACCCATTCGGTGTCAACTAGGACCCATTAAGTGTCCACTAGGCCCCTTAAGTAGTCCACTAGGAGTTCACTAGGACCAATTTGCAGTCTACTAGGACCGAATAGGAGTGCACTAGGACCCATTATGATTCCACTAGATCCCAAAAGGAGTCAATTAGGACACAATAGGTGTCCACCAAGACCCGTTATTAGTCCTCTAGGACCAATTAGGAGTCCACTAGGACCTAATAGGAGTCCACTTTGACCCATTAGGAGTCCAGTAGAACACATTACGAGTCCAGTAGGACCCACAAGGAGTCCACTAGCATCAATAGGAGTCCACTAGGGCACAATAGGTGTCCACTAGGACCCCATAGGAGTCCTCTAGGACCAATAAAGAGTCCACTAGGACCCTTAAGTAGTTCACGTTATGAGTCCACTAGGACCAATTAGGAGTCCACCACGACCTAATAGGAGTCCAATTTGACCCATTAGGAGTCCACTAGGAAACATTAGGAGTCCACTAGGACCCATAAGGAGTGCACTAGGACGCAGTAGGTCTCCACTAGGACACATTCGGTGTCAAATAGGACCAATTAAGTGTCCACTAGGACCCTTAAGTAGTCCACTAGGACTCATTAGATGTCCGCTAGGACACATAATTAGTCCAGTAAGACCCAATAGGACTCCACTAAGAACCATTAGGAGTCCACAAGAACGAATAAGGAGTCCACTAGGACCCAATAGGAGTCCACTAGGACCTATTCGGTGTCAACTAGGACCCATTAAGTGTCCACTAGGACCCTTAAGTAGTTTACGTTATGAGTCCACTAGGACCAATTAGGAGTCCACCACGACCTAATAGGAGTCCAATTTGACCCATTAGGAGTCCACTAGGAAACATTAGGAGTCCACTAAGACCCAATAGGAGTCCACTGGGACCAATAGGAGTCCACTTTGACCTATTAGGTGTCCACTACGAGACATTAGGAGTCCAGTAAGACCCACAAGGAGTCCACTAGGACTGATAGGAGTCCATTAGGGCCCAATAGGTGTCCACTAGGACCAAATAGGAGTCCTCTAGGACCGATAAGGAGTCCACCACGACCTAATAGGAGTCCAAATTGACCCATTAGGTGTCCACTAGGAGACATTAGGAGTCCAGTAAGACCCACAAGGAGTCCACTAGGACTGATAGGAGTCCACTAGAGCCCAATAGGTGTCCACTAGGACCAAATAGGAGTCCTCTAGGACCAATAAGGAGTCCAATAGGACCCATTAGGAGTCCGCTAGGACTGATAATTAGTCCAGTAAGACCCAATAGGACTCCACCAAGAACCATTAGGAGTCCACTAGGACCCATTCGGTGTCAACTAGGACCCATTTAGTGTCCACTAGGACCCTTAAGTAGTTCACGTTATGAGTCCACTAGGACCAATTAGGAGTCCACCACGACCTAATAGGAGTCCAATTTGACCCATTAGGAGTCCACTAGGAACCATTAGGAGTCCACTAGGACCCATAAGGAGTGCACTAGGACGCAGTAGGTCTCCACTATGACACATTCGGTGTCAAATAGGACCAATTAAGTGTCCACTAGGACCCTTAAGTAGTCCACTAGGACCCATTAGATGTCCGCTAGGACCCATAATTAGTCCAGTAAGACCCAATAGGACTCCACTAAGAACCATTAGGAGTCTACTAGGACCCATAAGGAGTCCACTAGGACCCAATAGGAGTCCACTAATACCCAATAGGAGTCCACTACGACCAAAAAGGAGTGCAGTAGTACCCATTAAGTGTCCACAAAGGACCCATAAGTAGTCACGCAATAGGACTCCACTAAGACCCTTAAGTAGTCTACTAGTACACAATAGGAGTCCACTAGGACCCATTAGGAGTCCACTAGGACCCATAAGGAGTCCACTATGAACCACTAGGAGTCCACTAGTACCCATTAGGAGTCTACTAGGACCCATAAGGAGTCCACGATGAACCAATAGGAGTCCAATAGCACCCAATACGAATGCACTTGGACCAATAAAGAGTCCACTATGACCCAGTCGGTGTCCCGTAGGACCCATAATCAGTCCACTAGGACCCAATATGAATCCACTTGGACCCATATGGAGTTCATTAGTACCCAATAGGTGTCCACTAGGACCCAATAGGAGTCCACTGGGACCAATAGGAGTCCACTTTGACCTATTAGGTGTCCACTAGGAGACATTAGGAGTCCAGTAAGACCCACAAGGAGTCCACTAGGACTGATAGGAGTCCACTAGGGCCCAATAGGTGTCCACTAGGACCGAATAGGAGTCCTCTAGGACCAATAAGGAGTCCAATAGGACCCCTTAGGAGTCCACTAGGACTCATAATTAGTCCAGTAAGACCCAACAGGACTCCACTAAGAACAATTAGGAGTCCACTAGGACGAATAAGGAGTCCACTAGGACCCAATAGGAGTCCACTAGGACCCATTCGGTGTCAACTAGGACCCATTAAGTGTCCACTAGGACCCTTAAGTAGTCCAAAAGGAGGCACTAGGAGTCCACTAGGACCCAATAAGAGACCACTTTGACCCATTAGGAGTCCAGTAGCACCCATAAGGAATACAGTAGGACCCATAAGGAGTCCACTAGGACCCAATAGGAGTCCACTAGGACCCAATAGGAGTCCACTACGACCAAAAAGGAGTCCACTAGGACCCATTAAGAGTCCAATAGGACCCATAAGGAGTGCAGTAGGACGCAATAGGACTCCACTAAGACCCTTAAGGAGACCATTAGGACCCATTAGGAGTCCAGTAGTACACATTAGGATTCCACTAGGACCCATAAGTAGTCCACTAGTACAATATAGGAGTCTACTAGGACCCATTAGGAGTCCACTTGGACCCATAAGGAGTCCAATATGAAACATTAGGAGTCCACTAGGACCCATTAGTAGTCGACTAGGACCGATAAGGTGTCCACGATGAACCAATAGGATTCCAATAGGACCCAATACGAGTGAACTTGGACCAATAAAGACTCCACTATGACCCATTAGGTCTCAAATAGGACCCATAATGAGTACCAATAGGAGTCCACTGGGACCAATAGGAGTCCACTAGGACCCAATAGGAGTGCACTAGGGCCAATAAGGTTGCCATTAGGAACCATTAGGAGTCCACTAGGACCCATAAGGAGTCCACTAGGACCCAATAGGAGTCCACTAGGACCCATAAGGAGACCCAATAGGTGTCAACTAGGACCCACTAGGAGTCCGCTAGGACCCATAAAGTGTCAACTAGGACCGAAAGGAGTCAACATGTACCTTTTAGGAGTGCGCTATGACACATTAGGAGTCTACTAGGACCCATAAGGAGTCCTCTATGAACCAATAGAAGTCCACTAGGACCCAATGGCAGTGCCCTAAGACCAATAAGGGGTCCATCAGCAACCATTAGGAGTCCACTGGGACCCATTAGGAGTCCTCTAGGACCCTAAAGGACTCCAATAGGACACATTATGTGTCATATAGGACCCTCAAGGACTACCCTAGGACCCAATAGGACTCAACTAGGACCCAATAGCAGTCCACTAGGACCCATTAGGAGTCCGCTAGGACCAATAGGTATTCCACTTGGACCCATTAGGAATCCACTAGGACCCATAAATAGTCCAGTAGGACCCAATAGGTCTCCACTAGAACCCATTAGGTGTCCCATTATTATTCCACTAGGACTCCACTAGGAACCAATAAGACTCCAATTTGAGTCCACCTGGACCCCATAGGTGTCAAGTAACCTTAATAGGGAGTCCATTAGTACTCATTACGAGTCCACTGGGACTCATTAGGAGTCATATAGGACCCATAAGGAGTCCACTAAGACCGAATAGGACTCCACTAGGACCAATAAGGAGTCCACTAGGACCCAGTAGGTGTCCACTAAGACCGAATAGGAGTCCACTAGGACCCAATTGGAGTCCACTATCACCCATAAGGAGTCCACTAGGAACCAACAGGACTGCTTTAGGACCCATTAGAAGTCCACTAGGACCTATAAGGTGTCCAATAGGACCAATTTGGAGTCCACTAGAACCAAGTAGGACTCCTCTAGGACCCTTAAGGAATCCAATAGGACTCAATAGGACTCCACTACTTCCCATTATGAGTTCACTAGGACTCATTAGGAGTCCACTAGGACCCAATAGGACTCCAATAGGAACCATATGGAGTCAAATAGTACCCAAATGGAATCCACTACTACCCATTATGCATCCACTAGGACCCATTCGGTGTCCACTAGGACCAGTAAGGAGTCCACTATGACCCAATAGGAGTCCAATGAGACTCCAATAGGAAAAATTAGGAGTCCACTAAGACCCAATAGGTCTCCATTAAGACCCATAAGGAGTCCACTAGCACCGATTATGAGTCTAATATAACCCAATAGGAGTACACATTAGGAGTCCACTAGGACCCATATGGACTCCATTAGGACTGAATAGGAGTCCACAAGGACATTTAAGGAGTCCACTAGGACACAATAGGACTCCTTTAGGACCAATTAGTAGTCCCTTAGGACCCAATAGGAGTCCACTAGGACACAATAGGACACCAATAGGACCCGTTAGGAGTCCAATAGACCCTTTAGGAGTACACTAGGACCCATTAGGTGTCTACTAGGACCCATTACGAGTCCACTAGGACCCGTAAGGTGTCCACTAGGAAACATTAGGTGTCCAATAGAACCAATAAGGAGTCCAATATGACCAAACAGGACTCCTTTAGGACCCATGAGGAGTCAACTAGGACCCAACAGGACTCCAATAGGACCCATTAGGAGTTCAATAGGACCCATTATATGTCATATAGGACACACAAGGACTACACTATGACCCAATAGGAGTCCACTAGTACCAGTATGTAGTCCAATATCACACATTAGGAGTCCTCAAGGACCAATAAGAAGTCCACTACGACCAATTAGGTCTCCTCTAAGACCTATTAGGACTCCACTAGGACCCAGTATGAGTCCACTAGTACCCATAAGGAGTCCACTAGGACCCGTAAGGAGTCCACTAGGAACCAATAGGAGTCCACTAGGAACCAATAGGAGTCCACTAGGACTCAATAGGAGTCCACTAGGAACCAATAGGAGTCCACTAGGACTCAATAGGAGTCCACTAGGACCCGTAAGGAGTCCACTAGGAACCATTAGGAGTCCACTAGGACCTCATAGGACTCCACTAACATTAATAAGGACTCCACTAGGACCCATTAAGAGTCCACAAGGACCAAATAGGAGTCCACTAGGACCTTTAGGAGTCCAATAGGACCCGTAAGAAGTCCACTACGACCCAATAGGAGTCCACTTTGACCCTTGAGGAGTCCACTAGGAGCCATTAGGAGTCCATTAGGACCGATAAGGAGTTCACTAGGACGCAATAAGGAGACCACTAGGACCCATTACGAGTCCACTAGGACCGGTAAGGTGTCCACTAGGACCCAATACAAATCCACCGGGACCCATTAGGTGTTCACCACGGTCCATTAGGAGTCAACTAGAACTCATAAGGAGTCCACAGGACCCAAAAGGAGTCCATCAGGACCCCATAGGAGTTCACTAGGACCACTAAGTTGTCAATCAGGACACATGACGAGTCCACTAGGACCCATAAGGTGTCTACTAGGACCCTAAGGACTCCCCAATATGACTCCACTAGTTTCCATTCTGTTTCCACCAGAACCCAAAAGGAGTCCATTAGGACCTAACAGGAGTCCACTAAGACACATTATGAGTCCACTAGGACAAATTATGAGTCCACAAGAACCCAATAGGAGTCAACTAGGACCCATTAGGAGTCCCCTAGGACCCATATGGAGTCCATTAGGACCCAATACGAGTGCACTAGAACCAATAAGGAGTCCAGCATGACCCATTAGGTGTCCAATAGGACCTATAAGAAGTCCATTATGACCAAGCAGGACTCCTCTAGGACCCATGAGGAGTCAACTAGGACCCATTAGGAGTCCTCTAGGACCCAATAGGACTCCAATAGGACCCATTAGGAGTTCAATAGGACCCATTATGTGTCATATAGGACACACAAGGACTACACTATGACGCATTAGGAGTCCACTAGTACCAGTATGTAGTCCAATATCACACATTAGGAGTCCTCAAGGACCCATAAGGAGTCTCCTTACGGGTCCTATGGGACTCAGAAAGGGTGTTAGTAGACTCTACTAGGACCCAAATTTTACTCCACTAGGACCGATAAGGATTCTAATACGACCAAATATTACTCCACTAGGACCCATTAGGAGTCCTCTAGGATCCAATAGGAGTCCACTAGGACCCAATAGGAGTGCACTAGGACCAATAAGGAGTCCACTAGGAACCATTAGAAGTCCACTAGTACCCACCAGGAGTCCTCTAGGACCCAATAGGACTAGAATAGGACCTATTAGGAGTTCAATAGGACCCATTATGTGTCATATAGGACACACAAGGACTAAACTAGGACCCAATAGGAGTCCACTAGGACCTAATAGCAGTCCACTAGGACCAATATGTAGGCCAATGTGACACATTAGGAGTCCTCAAGGACTCATAAGGAGTCCCCTAGGACCCAATAGGAGTCCACTAGGACCAATAAGTACTCCATTAAGACACATTAGGAGTCCTCAAGGACCCATAAACAGTCCAGTAGGACCCAATAGGACTCCACTAGAACCCATTAGGAGTCCACTAGGACCCATTATGAGTTCACAAGGACCAATTAGGTGTACACTAGGACCCATATAAAGTCCACTAGGACCAAATTGGACTCTTCTAGGACCCATGAGGAGTCCAATAGGACTCAATAGGACTCCACTAGCACCCATTATGAGTCAACAAGGACCCATTAAGAGTCCACTAGGATACAATAGGACTCCACTAAGAACCATTAGGAGTCCAATAGGAACCATTATGATTCCACTAGATCCCAAACTGAGTCCATTAGGACACACTAGAAGTCAAGTAAGACCCTATATGAGTCACCTAGCACCCATTATGAGTCCAGTAGGACCCAATAGGAGTCCACTAGGACCCATAAGCAGTCCAGTAGGACCCAATAGGACTCCACTAAGATCAATTAGGAGTCCACTAGGACCCATTAGGAGTCTACTAGGACCCATAATGAGTCTACTAGGACCCAATAGGAGTCAACTAGGACCCTTTAGGAGTCCACTAGTGTACTCCTACTGGGTACTAGAGGACTCCTAATGGACTCCTAATGGAGTCCTACTGGACTCCTAATGAGTCATATTGGACTCCTAGTCGGTCCTAGCGTACTCCTAATGGGTACTACTGGACTCTTGGATTTCTAGTGGGTCGTAGTGGACTCCTATTGGGCCCCAGTGGACACCTAATGGGTCCTAGTGGACTCCTAATGCGTCCTAGTTGACTTCTATTGGACTCTTTTTGGGTCCTATTTAACTCATAATGGGTCCTAGTGTACTCCTATTGGGTCCTAGTTGACTGCTTTTGGGTCCCAGTGGACTCCTATTAGGTCCTAGTGTACACTTAATGGGTCCTAGTGGACTCATATCGGACTCCTAGTTTGTCCTAGTGGACTCTTAATGGTCCTATTAAACTCACATTGGGTCTTATTGGACACCTAATGGTTCCTAGTCGACTACTTTTGGGTCCCAGTTGACTCCTAATGGCTCCTAGTGTACGCCTAGTGAGTGCTAATGGACTCCTGTTGGCTCCTAGTGGAGTCCTAATGGATCCTATTGGACTCCTGTTCGGTCATACTGGACATCTAACGGGTTCTAGGGCACTCCTATTGGGTCCTAGTGGACTCCTATTGGATCCTAGTCGACACTTATTGGATCCTAGTTGACTGCTATTGTGTCCTAGTGGACTTCTGTTGGGTCCTATTGGACTCCTATTAGGTCCTAGTCCACTACTAATGGGTCCTAGAGGACTCATATTGGATACTAATGGACTCCTGTTGGGTCCTAGTGGACACATAATGGGTTCTAGTGGACTCCTATTGGGTCGTTGTGGACTCCTAATGGGACTTAGTGGACTCATATTGGGTTCAAGTGGACTCTTATTAGGTCCTATTAAACTCATATTAGGTCCTAGTGGACTTCTATTGGGTCCTAGTGGACTCCTATTGGACTTCTATTGGTTCCCAGTGTACTCCTCTTTAATCCTAGTGCACTCCTTATGGGTCCTATTGGACTCCTAGTGGGTCCTAGTGGACTCCTTTTGGGACCTAGTGGACTCCTATTAGGCCCTAGTGTACTCCTAATGGGTCCTAGTAGTCTCATATTGGACTCCTAATGGGTCCTAATTGAGTCCTAGTGGACACCTAATGGGTGCTATAGAACTCCTATTCGGTACTAGTGGACTCCTAATGGGTCCTAGTGGACTCAAAATGGGTCCTAGTGGACTCCTATTGGACTCTTATTGCGTCCTATTGGACTCATAATGGGTCCTAGTTGACTCCAATTGGGTCCTATTGGACTCCTATTGGGTCCTAATGGACTCCTATTTGTCTCCTAGTGGGTCCTATTGGACTACTATTGGGTTCTAGTGGACTTCCAATTGGTCCTAGTGTACTCCTAATGGGTCCTAATCGAACTCTACTGGGTCCTAGTGGACTCCTATTGGGTCCTAATGGACTCCTATTTGACTCCAATTGGTTCCTGGTGGACTCCTATTGGGTCCTAGTGGACTACTCATGGGTACTAGTGGACTCGTATTGGGTCCTATTCAACACCGATTGGGTCCTAGTGGACTCCTATTAGATCATAGAGTACTCCAAGTCGGTGCTAGTGGACTCCTATTAGATCATACAGTACTCCAAATGGGTCCTATTGAACGCTTAGTGATTCCTAGCGGACTACTATTGGGTCCTAGTGGACATTTTTTGGATCCTAGCGGACTCCTATTCGGTCCCAGTGTACTCCTAATGGGTCCTAATGTACTCCTGATGGGTCCTAGTGGACTCCTAGTGTGTCCTAGTGGACTCCTATTGGGTCCTAGTGTACTCCTAATGGGTCCTAGTGGACTCCTTTTGGGTCCTAGTGGAGTCCTAATGGGTCCTGTAGGACTCCTATTCAATCATACTGGACACCTAATGGGTCCAACTTAACTCCTATTGGGTTCTAATGGACTCCTATTGGTTCCTACTGGACTCTTAATGGGTCCTGTTAAACTCACATTTGGTCCTAGTGGACTTCTATCGGGTCCTGTGGACTCCCTATAGGTCCTAGTGTACTCCTCATGGGTCCTAGTGGACTTCTATTGGGTCCTAGTGTACTCCTGATGGGTTCTAATGGATTCCTAGTGGGTCCTAGTGGACACTTATTGGGTCCTAGTAGAATCCTAATGGGTCCTACTGTACTTCTTTTGGGTCCTAATGGACTCCTGTTGGGTACACCTAATGGGTCCTTGTGGACTCTTAGTGGGTCCTAGTGAACTCCTATTGGGTCCTAGTGGACTCCTATTGGGTCGTAGTGGACTCCTATTGGGTGATATTGTACTCCTAATGGGTCCTAATGAACTCATACTGGGTCCTAGTGGACTTCTATTGGGTCCTAGTGGACTCCTATTGGACATCTATTGGATCCTAGTGGACTCTTATTTGATCCTAGTCGACACCTATTGGATTCTAGTGGACTCCTATACTGACATAGTGGATTTCTATTGGGTCCTAGTGGACTCCTATTAAGTCCTAGTGTACTACTAATGGGTCCTAATGGACTCATATTGGGTACTAATGGACTCCATTTGGGTCTTAGTGGACACATAATGGGTTCTAGTGGACTCCTATTGGGTCGTTGTGGACTCCTAATGGGACCTGGTGGACTTCTATTGGGTCCTAGTTGACTCTTATTAGGTCCTATTAAACTCATATTAGGTCCTAGTGGACTTCTACTGGCTCCTAGTGGGCTCCTATTGGACTCCTATTTGTTCACAGTGCACATTTTTTTAATCCTAGTGGACTCCTATTGGGTCCTATTGGACTCCTAGTGGGTCCTAGTGGACTCCTATTAGGTCCTAGTGTACTACTAATGGGTCCTAGTAGTCTCCTATTGGACTCCTAAGGGGTCTTAATGGAGTCCTAGTGGACGCCTAATGAGTTCTATTGAACTCCTATTCGGTCCTAGTGTACTCCTAATGGGTCCTACTGGACTCCTATTGGGTCATAGTGGGTCTTAATGGACTCCTATTGGGTCATAGTGGACACTTAATGGGTCCTAGTGGACTCCTATCAGGTCCTAGGGTACTCCTAATGGGTCCTAGTGGACTCTTACTGGACTCCTTGTGGGTCCTAGTGCACTTCTATTGGGTTGTAGTGGACACATAATGGATCCTAATAAACTCATATACGGTCCTGCAGGACTTCCATTGGCTTTTAGTGGACTCCTATTGGACTCCTATTGGGTCCTAATGGACTCCTATTGTGTCCTAGTGGCCTCCTATTAGGTCCTAGTGTACTCCTAATGGGTCCTAGAAGACTCCTGTTGGACACCTTGGACCAATAAGGGGTCCACCAGTAACCTTTAGGAGTCCACTGGGACCCATTAGGAGTCCTCTAGGACCCAAAAGGACTCCAATAGGACCCATTATGTGTCATATAGGACCCTCAAGGACTACCCTAGGACCAAATAGGACTCAACTAGGACCCATTAGGAGTCCACTAGGACCCATAATGTGTCCATTAAGACCCAATAGGACTCCACTAAAACCCATTAGCAGTCCACTGGGACCCATAAGGACTCCACTAGAACCCATTAGGAGTCCAATAGGACCCATAAGGAGTCCACTAAGACCGAATAGGACTCCACTAGGACCCATAAGGAGTCCAATAGAACCCAGTAGGTGTCCACTAAGACCGAATAGGAGTCCACTAGGACCCAGTTGGAGTCCACTATCACCCATAAGGAGTCCACTAGGAACCAACAGGACTACCCATTACAAGTCCACTAGGACCTATAAGGTGTCCAATAGGACCCATTTGGAGTCCACTAGGACCAAGTAGGACTCCTCTAGGACCCATAAGGAATCCAATAGGACTCAATAGGACTCCACTACTTCCCATTATGAGTTCACTAGGACTCATTAGGAGTCCACTAAGACCCAATAGGACTCCAATAGGAACCATATGGAGTCAAATAGTACCCAAATAGAATCCACTACTACTCTTTATGCATCCACTAGGACCCATTCGGTGTCCACTAGGACCAGTAAGGAGTCCACTAGGACCCAATTGCAGTCCAATGAGAGTCCACTAGGAAAAATTAGGAGTCCCCTAAGACCCAATAGGTCTCCACTAAGACCCATAAAGAGTCCACTAGCACCAATTATGAGTCCAATAGAACCCAATAGGAGTCAACTAGGACAAATTAGGAGTCCACTAGGACCCATATGGAGTCCATTAAGACTGAATAGGAGTCCACAAGGACATTTAAGGAGTCCACTAGGACACAATAGGACTCCTTTAGCACCAATTAGTAGTCCATTAGGACCCATTAGGAGTCCACTAGGACACAATAGGACACCAATAGGACCCGTTAGGAGTCCAATAGGACCAAACAGGACTCCTCTAGGACCCATGAGGAGTCAACTAGGACCCAATAGGACTCCAATAGGACTCATTAGGAGTTCAATAGGACCCATTATGTGTCATATAGGACGCACAAGAACTACACTATGACCCAATAGGAGTCCACTAGTACCAGTATGTAGTCCAATATCACACATTAGGAGTCGTCAAGGACCCATAAGGAGTCCACTACGACCAATTAGGTCTCCTCTAGGACCTATTAGGACTCCACCAGGACCCAGTATGAGTCCACTAGTACCCATAAGTAGTCCAATAGGACCAAATCAGAGTCTACTAAGACCCTTTCTGAGTTCACTAATACCCGTAAGTAGTCTAAAAAGACCAAATATTACTCCACTAGGACCCATTCGGAGTCCACTAGAACCCATAAGGTGTCCATTAGGACCCAATAGGAGTCCACTAGGACCCAATAGGAGTCCACTAGAACCAATAAGTACTCCATTATGACACATTAGGAGTCCTCAAGGACCCGTAAATAGTCCACTAGGACCCAGTAGGAGTCCACTAGCACCCATAAAGAGTCCACTAGGACAAAATCAGAGTCTACTAAGACCCTTTCTGAGTTCACTAATACCCGTAAGTAGTCTAAAAAGACCAAATATTACTCCACTAGGACCCATTCGGAGTCCACTAGAACCCATAAGGTGTCCATTAGGACCCAATAGGAGTCCACTAGGACCCAATAGGACTCCACTAGAACCCATTAGGAGTCCACTAGGACCCATTATGAGTTCACAAGGACCAATTAGGTGTACACTAGGACCCATATAAAGTCCACTAGGACCAAATTGGACTCTTCTAGGACCCATGAGGAGTCCAATAGGACTCAATAGGACTCCACTAGCACCCATTAAGAGTCAACAAGGACCCCTCAGGAGTCCACTAGGATACAATAGGACTCCACTAAGAACCATTAGGAGTCCAATAGGAACCATTATGATTCCACTAGATCCCAAACTGAGTCCATTAGGACACACTAGAAGTCAAGTAAGACCCTATATGAGTCACCTAGCACCCATTATGAGTCCAGTAGGACCCAATAGGAGTCCACTAGGACCCATAAGCAGTCCAGTAGGACCCAATCGGACTCCACTAAGATCAATTAGGAGTCCACTAGGACCCAATAGGAGTCCACTAGGACCCATAATGAGTCCACTAGGACCCAATAGGAGTCCACTAGGACCCATAATGAGTCCACTAGGACCCAATAGGAGTCAACTAGGACCCATTAGGAGTCCACTAGTGTACTCCTACTGGGTACTAGAGGACTCCTATTGGACTCCTAATGGAGTCCTACTGGACTCCTAATGAGTCATATTGGACTCCTAGTCGGTCCTAGCGTACTCCTAATGGGTACTACTGGACTCTTGGATTTCTAGTGGGTCGTAGTGGACTCCTATTGGGCCCCACTGGACACCTAATGGGTCCTAGTGGACTCCTAATGCGTCCTAGTTGACTTCTATTGGACACTTTTTAGGTTCTATTTAACTCATAATGGGTCCTAGTGTACTCCTATTGGGTCCTAGTTGACTGCTTTTGGGTCCTAGTGGACTCCTATTAGGTCCTAGTGTACACTTAATGGGTCCTAGTGGACTAATATTGGGTCCCAATGGACACCTGTGGGGTCCTGGTAGACATATAATGGGTTCTAGTGGACTCCTATTGGGTCCTGGTGGACTCCTAATATGTCCTAGTGGACTCCTATTGGGTCCTACAGGACTCTTAATGAGTCCTATAGGACTCCTATTGGACTCCTAGTTTGTCCTAGTGGACTTTTAATGGTCCTATTAAACTCACATTGGGTCCTATTGGACACCTAATGGTTCCTAGTCAACTACTTTTGGGTCCCAGTGGACTCCTATTGGCTCCTAGTGTACTCCTAGTGGGTCCTAATGGACTCCTGTTGAATCCTAGTGGACTCCTAATGGATCCTATTGGACTCCTGTTCGGTCATACTGGACATCTAATGAGTCCTATTGGACTCCAATTCGGTCCTAGTGTACTCCTAATGGGTCCTTGTGGAATCCTATCGGACTCCTAGTGGGTCCTAGTTAACACCTAATGGGTCCTAATGCATTCCTAGTGGCTCCTAGTGAACTTCTATTGAGTCCTAGTGGACTCCTAACGGGTCCTAGTGGACTCTACACGGGCCCTAGTGGACTCCTATTGGACTCCCATTGGGTCCTATTGGACTGCTAAAGGGTCCTAAAGGACTCCTATTGGGTCCTAGTGGACTCCTAGTGTGTCCTAGTGGACCCCTATTGGGTCCTAGTGTACTCCTAATGGGTCCCAGTGGACTTTTTTTGGGTCCTAGTGGACTCCTAATGGGTCCTAGTGGACCACAATTGTCTCCTAGTGGACTCCTATTGGGTCCTAGTGTACTCCTAATAGGTCCCAAAGGACTTCTATAGGGTCCTAGTGTACTCCTACTGGGTCCTATTAAACTCACATTAGGCCCTAGTGGAATTCTATTGGGTCCTAGTGGACTCCTACTGGGTCCTATTGGACTCCTACTGGGTCCTATTGGACTCCTAATGGGTCCTAGGGAACTCCAATTTGGGCCTAGTGTACTCCTAATGGGTCCTAGTGGAATCCTTTTGGACTCCTAGTGGGACCTAGTGGACACCTAATGGGTCCTAATGCATTCCTAGTGGGTCCTAGTGAACTTCTATTGAATCCTAGTGGACTCCTAACGGGTCCTAGTGGACTCTACATGGGTCCTAGTGGACTCCTATTGGACTCCCATTGGGTCCTATTTGACTCCCTAAGGGTCCTAAAGGACTCCTATTGGGTCCTAGTGGACTCCTAGTGGGTCCTAGTGGACTCCTATTGGGTCCTAGTGTACTCCTAATGGGTCCTAGTTGACTCTTTTTGGGTCCTAGTGGACTCCTAATGGGTCCTGTAGGACTCCTATTCAATCAAACTGGACACATAATGGGTCGAACTTAACTCCTATTGGGTCCTAATGGACTCCTATTGGATCCTACTGGACTCTTAAGGAGTCCTATTAAACTCATATTTGGTCCTAGTGGACTTCTATTGGGTCCTAGTGGACTCCCATTAGGTCCTAGTGTACTCCTCATGGGTCCTAGTGGACTTCTATTGGGTCCTAGTGTACTCCTGATGGGTTCTAATGGATTCCTAGTGGGTCCTAGTGGACTCTTATTGGGTCCTAGTAGCATCCTAACGGGTCCTACTGTACTTCTTTTGGGTCCTAATGGACTCTTGTTGGGTACACCTAATGGGTCCTTGTGGACTGTTAGTGGGTCCTAGTGGACTCCTATTGGGTCCTAGTGGACTCCTATTCGGTCCTAGTGGACTCTTAATCGGTCCTTTTAACCCTTTCGCGGGAGTGGCTCAATTATTAATTTTCTCCTTGCTTGCTTGCCTGTTTTGGTTACTATAAAGACTTGTATACAACTAAAGGTGGTAAGTAATGTTTCCTGGATGGGTTTGTTATCTCTCAGAACTGAAATTACTGGACCGAATTTGGTAAGTTATATATATAATTAATATACCAAATATTTTTTTATCATGAACATAACAGATTTATACAAATAACTATAGTGTTTATAGGTATTCTCTTATGTCTAATGACTGTACTATACATAATTGTTACTACATGTGTGTGTAATGGATGTTATAAGCCACTCAATGATCACGGCAATTTGTAGCAAGGATAATAACAATTATTATTTTTGTCACTTTAGATTGAAGGAAGAAGTAGATGGAAAAAGTGGATGATGTGCATCTGTTTCCGATTCATTGAGTGGTGTTCTGTTTATTATTTTGTTACATAATTATATATATATATATATATATATATAATTATGTTTGTGTATTTTCTTGTATTTTATTTTAACATTATATGTGTATGTACATAATTATTTTTGGTAATAAATATATAACATATTCTATAAATGAGTAAGACTTACCTCGTGTTCCCTGCATTCATCTGATAAATAACCATCAACATTATATTCACTTTTATCATCACTTGGAAGAGCATCAAACGAATTAAAAGAAAAACTCTGGATCTGAACTAATATTACCACTTCTACCATGATATACAAACACTTTAAAAGTAGCAGCTCCACCTAAACACACTTTTATGGCTTGTTATTGCATACACTAATTGATTCGCAATAATCCGCTTCTGCCCGTTAATTGAGTGCGCATAAATGCGTTGTTGCCCGTGAAGGGTTAAACTCATATTGGGTCGTAGTTGACTTCTATTGGGTCCTAGTGGGCTCCTATCGGATCCTACTGGACTTCTATTGGACTCCTAGTTGGTCCTAGTGCACTCCTAATGGGTCCTACTAAACTCATATAGGGTCCTAGTGGACTTCTATTGGGTCCTAGTGGACTATTGATGGGTCCTAGTGGACTCCTATTGGGTCCTATTGGACACCTAATATGTCCTAGTGGACTCCTAGTTGGTCCTAGTGTACTCCTAATGGGTCCTAGTGGACTCATACTGGACTCCTAGTGGGTCCTAGTGAACTCCTATTTGGTCCTATTGTACTCCTAGTGGACTCCTATTGGGTGCTATTGCACTCCTGTTGGGTCCTAGCGGACCCCTAATGGGTCCTAGTGGACTCCTATTGGGTCCTAGTGGACTCCTATTGGGTCCTATTGCATTCCTGTTTGGTCCTAGTCGACACCTAATGGGTCCTAGTTGTTTCTTATTGGGTCCTATTAGACTTGTATTGGACTCTAATTGGGTCCTCGAGGACTCCTATCGGGTCCTAGTGGACCCGTATTACGTCCTAGTGTACTCCTAATGGGTCCTAATCGACAACTATTGGAATCCTAGTGGGTCCTAGTGGACTCCTATTGTGTCGTAGTGGACACCTAATGGGTCATAGTGGACTCCTATTGGGTCGTAGTGGACTCCTATTGGATCATATTGTACTCCTAATGGGTCCTAGTGCACATAAATTGGACTTCTAGTGGGTCCTAGTGGACTCCTATTGTGTCGTAGTAGACTCCTATTAGGTCAAATTGTACTCCTAATGGGTCCTAAGGAACTCATACTGCGTCCTAGTGGACTTCTATTGGGTTCTTGTGGACTCCTTTTGGGTCATATTGTACTCCTAATGGGTCCTAATGAACTCATACTGGGTCCTAGTGGACTTCTATTGGGTTCTAGAGGACTCCTATTGGACATCTATTGGATCCTAGTGGACTCCTATTAGGTCCTAGTGTGCTACTAATGGGTCCTAGTGGACTCATATTGGGTACTAATGGACTCCATTTTGGTCTTAGTGGACACATAATGGGTTCTAGTGGACTCCTATTGGGTCGTTGTGAACTTCTACTGGCTCCTAGTGGACTCCTATTGGTCCTATTGGACTCCTAGTGGGTACTCCTATTAGGTCCTAGTGTACTACTAATGGGTCCTAGTAGTCTCCTATTTGACTCCTAAGGGGTCCTAATGGAGTCCTAGTGGACGCCTAATGAGTCTTAGTGGACTCTTATTGGACTCCTTGTGGGTCCTAGTGGACTTCTATTGGGTTCTAGTGGACACCTAATGGATCCTACTAAACTCATATACGGTCCTACTGGACTTCCATTGGCTTCTAGTGGACTCCTATTGGACTCCTATTGGGTCCTAGTGGACTCCTATTGTGTCCTAGTGGACTCCTATTAGGTCCTAGTGTACTGCTATTGGGTCCTAGAAGACTCCTGTTGGACACCTAGTGTCCTCCTATCGGGTCCTATTGCAGTCCCGTTGGGTCCTAGTGGACTCCTAATGGGTTCTAGTTCACTCTTATTGGGTCCTATTGGACTCCTAATGGGTCCTAGTGGACTCCTAGTAGGTCCTAGTGTACTCCTAATGTGTCCTAGCGGACTCCTACTGGACTCCTAGTGGGTCCTAGGAGACTCTTACTTCGTCCTATTGGACCCCTAGTGGGACCCAGTGTCCTCCTATCGAGTCCTATTGCACTTCTGTTGGGTCCTAGTCAACACCTAATGAGTCCTAGTGGACTACTATTGTCTCCTAGTGGACTCTTATTGGGTCCTATTTGACTCCTTTTGGGTCCTAGTGGACATCTATTGGGTCCTAGTGGACTCCCATTGGGTCCTAGTGTGCTCCTAATAGGTCCTATTAAACTCACATTAGGCCCTAGTGGACTTCTATTGGGTTCTAGTTGACTCCTAATGGGTCCTATTGGACTCCTAATGGGTCCTAGTGGACTCCTAGTAGGTCCTAGTGTACTCCTAATGTGTCCTAGCGGACTCCTACTGGACTCCTAGTGGGTCCTAGGAGACTCTTACTTCGTCCTATTGTACTCCTAGTGGACTCCTATTGGGTCCTATTGCACTCTAGTTGGGTCCTATTGGACACCTAATGGGTCCTATTGGACTCCTGTTGGGTCCTATTAGACTTTTATAGGATTCCTATTGGGTCGTAGTGGACTCCTATTGGGTCATAGTGTACTCCTAATGGGTCCTAATAAACTCATATTGGGTCCTAATGGACTTCTATTGGGTCCTCGTGGAGTCCACTAGGACCCATTAGCAGTGCATTAGGACCCTTTAGGTTTCCACTAGGACCCAACAGGGGTTCAATACTACCCAATATAAGTCCACAAGGACCCTTGAGGAGTCCACTAGGACTCATGAGTTTCTATGATTCTCATGAGTCTCATGAGTCCACAAAGTCTTTCTGAGACTCATGAGTACCCAGCAGTTTCCATGAGTCTCATGAGTCCCTATGAGTCTCTATGAGTCTAATGAGTCCATTTCAGTCTTTGTCTCCATTAGTCTCCCTGAGTCTCAATAGTCCCCAGTAGTTTTTTCATTCTCATGAGTTCCCAGCAGTCTCTATGATTCTAATGAGTCTCCAGTAGTCTCTCTGAGTCTCACGAGTCTCCTGTAGTCTCTTTGAGTCTCATGAGTCCCTATGAGTCTCTATGAGTCTCACGAGTGTAATGAGTCCACAGTAGTCATTCTGAGTCTCAATAGTCGCTCTGAGTCTCCTGACACGCCTTTAGTCTTTATTACTATCAAGAATCTCATGAGTCCCAAATAGTCTCCCTGAGTCTCATGAGTCCCCATTAGTCCTTTTTAGTATCAAGAGTCTAATGAGTCCCTATGAGTCTCTGAGTCTCATGAGCCTCATGAGTCCACAGTAGTCTCATGAGTTCCCTTTAGTCTTTTTTAGTATCAAGAGTCCCATGAGTCCCTAGAGTCTCTCTGAGTCTCATGAGTCTCACAGTGGTGTTTCTGAGTCTCATGTTTCCCCAGCAGTCTCTATGAGTCTCATGATTCCCCAGTAGTCTCCCTGAATCTCATGAGTCTCCTTTAGTCTCCCTGAGTCTCATGAGTCCCCAGCAGTCTCCCTGAGTCTCATGAGTCTCCATTAGTCTACCTGAGTCTCATGAGTCTCCAGTAGTCTGTTTGAGTCTCATCAGTCCCCAGCAGTCTCTATGAGTCTCATGAGTGTCCAGTAGTCTCCTTGAGTCTCATGAGTCTCCCTGAGTCTCATGAGTACCCGTGCTTCTCTATAATTTTCATGAGTCTCTTGAGACCACCGTAGTCTTTCTGAGTCTCATGAGACCCCCAGCAGCCTCTGTGAGTCTCATGAGTCTCCATTAGTCTCCCGAGTCTCAATAGTCCCCAGTAGTTTTTTCATTCTCATGAGTTCCCAGCAGTCTCTATGATTCTAATGAGTCCCCAGTAGTCTCTCTGAGTCTCATGAGTCTCCTGTAGTCTCTTTGAGTCTCATGAGTCCCTATGAGTATCTATGAGTCTCACGAGTGTCATGAGTCCACAGTAGTCATTCTGAGTCTCATGAGTCGCTCTGAGTCTCATGACACGCCTTTAGTCTTTATTACTATCAAGAATCTCATGAGTCCCAAATAGTCTCCCTGAGTCTCATGAGTCTCCATTAGTCTCGCTGAGTCTCGTGAGTCCCCAGTAGTCTCCCTGAGTCTCATGAGTTTCCATTAGTCTATCTGAGTCTCATGAGTCTCCAGTAGTCACTGAGTCTCATGATTCCCCAGCAGTCTCTATGATTCTCATGAGTCTCATGAGTGCACAGTGGTCTATGTGAGTCTCATGAGTCCCCAGAAGTCTCTAATAGTCTCATGATTCCCTAGTAGTCTTTGTGAGTCTCATCAGTCTCCATTAGTCTCCCTGAGTCTCATGAGTCCCCAAGTGTCCCTATGATTCTCATGAGTCTCATGAGTCCACAGTAGTCTCTATGAGTCTCATCAGTCACCAGCAGTCTCAAGAGTCCACAGTAGTCTCTATGAGTCTCATGAGTCACCAGCAGTCTCTGAGTCTCATGAATCCCAAGTAGTCTCCCTGAGTGTCATGAGTCCCCATTAGTCTCCCTGAGTCTCAGGAGTCCTCATGAGTCTCTGTGATTCTCATGTGTCTCATGAGTGCTCGCTTAGTCTCATGAGTCCTCAGTAGTCTCTGAGTCTCATTAGTCCCCAGCAGTCTCTATGATTCTCATGAGTCCCCAGTAGTCTCTCTTGAGTCTCATGAATCTCCAGTAGTCTCAATGAGTCTCATGAGTCCATGAGATTCTATGTTTCTCATGAGTCTCATGAGTCCACTGTAGTCTTTCTGAATCTCATGAGTCCGCAGAAGTCTCCCTGAGTCTCATGAGTCTCTATGAGTCTCTATGAGTCTCAAGAGTTCAATGAGTCCACAGTAGTCTTTCTGAGTCTCATGAGTCTCTGAGTCTCATGAGTCCCATTTAGTCTTTATTAGTTTCAAGAATGTCATGAGTCCCAAGTAGTCTCCCAGAGTCTCATGAGTCTCCATTAGTCTACCTGAGTCTCATGATCTCCAGTAGTCTGTTTGAGTCTCATGACTCCCCAGAAGTCTCAATGAGTCTCATGAGTCTCATGAGTCCACTGTTGTCTTTCTGAGTCTCATGAGTCCGCAGAAGTCTCCTTGAGTCTCATGAGTCTCTATGAGTCTCTATGAGTCTCAAGAGTTAAATGAGTCAACAGTAGTCATTCTGAGTCTCATGAGTCTCTGAGTCTCATGAGTCCCGTTTAGTCTTTATTAATTTCAAGAATGTGATGAGTCCCAAGTAGTCTCCCTGAGTCTCATGAGTCCCCATTAGTCTACCTGAGTCTCATGATCTCCAGTAGTCTGTTTGAGTCTCATGAGTCCCCAGCAGTCTCTTTGAGTCTCAATAGTCACCAGCAGTCTCTATGATTCTGATGAGTCCCCAGTAGTCTCTCTGAGTCTCATGAGTCTACAGTAGTTTTTTTGAGACTCATGAGTCCCCAGAATTCTCAATGAGTCTCATGAGACCCCAGTAGTCTCACCGAGACTCATGAGTCTCCGTTACTCTCCCTGAGTCTCATGAGTCCCTATGAGTCCACAGTAGTCTTTCTGAGTCTCATGAGTCACCCGCAGACTCTGAGTCTCATTATTCCCCAGTAGTTTCTCTGAGTCTCATGAGTACCGAGCAGTCTCTGAGTTTCATGTGTCCCCAGTAGTCCCCCTGAGCCTCCATTAGTCTCCCTGATTCTCATGAGTCCCCTTTATTCTTTAATACTATCAAGAGTCTCATGAGTCTCCATTAGTCTCTATGAGTCTCATGAGTCTCCAACAGTCTCTATGAGTCTCTTGAGTCTCCATTAGTCTCCCTGACTCTCTTCAGTCCCCTTCAGTCTTTATTAGTATCATGAGTCTCATGAGTCCCCAGAAGTCTCCCTGAGTCTCATGAGTCTCCAATAGTCTACCTGAGTCTCATGAGTCTCCAGTAGCCTCTTTGCGTCTCATGAGTCCCCAGCAGTCTCTCTGAGTCTCATGAGTCTCCAGTTGTCTCTTTGAGTCTCATGAGTCCCCAGCAGACTCTGAGTCTCATGAGTCCCCAGCAGTCTCTTTGAGTCTCATTAGTCACCAGCAGTCTCTATGATTCTAATGAGTCCCCAGTAGTCTCTCTGAGTCTCATGAGTCTACAGTAGTTTCTTTGAGACTCATGAGTCCCCAGAATTCTCAATGAGTCTCATGAGACCCCAGTAGTCTCACCGAGACTCATGAGTCTCCATTACTCTCCCTGAGTCTCATGAGTCCCTATGAGTCCACAGTAGTCTTTCTGAGTCTCATGAGTCCCCAGCAGTCTCCCTGAGTCAATATGAGTCTCACGAGTCTCATGAGTCACCTTTAGTCTTTATTAGTATCATGAGTATCATGAGTCCCAAGTAGTCTCCCTGAGTCTCATGAGTCTCCAGCAGTCTACTTGATTCTCGTGAGTCTCCAGTAGTCTATTTGAATCTCATGAGTCCCCAGAAGTCTCTATGAGTCTCATGAGTCCCCAGTAGTCTCCCTGAGTCTCCATTAGTCTCCCTGATTCTCATGAGTACCCTTCATTCTTTATTAGTATCAAGAGTCTCATGAGTCCCAAGTAGTCTCCCTGAGTCTCTATGAGTCTCCATTACTCTACCTGAGTCTCATGAGTCTCCATTAGTCTTTATTAGTATCATGAGCCT
The DNA here is from genome assembly GCA_947044365.1 of Petrosia ficiformis. NCBI lineage: Eukaryota > Metazoa > Porifera > Demospongiae > Haplosclerida > Petrosiidae > Petrosia > Petrosia ficiformis. The sequence continues at coordinate 2,953,308 of OX345647.1, forward strand.
CATGGGTCCACAATAGTCTTTCTGAGTCTCATGTGTCTCTCTCAGTCTGATGAGTCCCATTTACTCTTTATTAGTATCAAGAGTCTCATGAGTACCATGTAGTCTCACTGAGTCTCATGAGTTTCCATTAGTCTAGCTGATTCTCATGAGTCCCCCGAAGTTTCCCTGAGTCTTATCAGTCCTCATGATTCTCTATGATTCTCATGAGTCTCATGTGTCCACAGTAGTCTTTCTGAGTCTCATGAGTTCCCAGCAGCCTCCCTGAGTCTCACGAGTACCTATGAGTCTCTCTGAGTCTCATGAGTCTCATGAGTCCACAGTAGTCTTTTTGAGTCTCATGAGTCTCTCTGAGTCTCATGAGTCCCCTTTAGTCGGTAATAGTATCAAGAGTCGCATGAATCCCACGTAGTCTCCCTGAGTCTCATGAGTCTTCATTTGTCTCGCTGAGTCTCAAGAGTCTCCATTAGTCTCCCTGAGTATCATGAGTCTCTATTAGTCTCCCTGAGTCTCATGAGTCCCCAGCATTATCTATGAGTCTCATGAGTTCCAAGTAGTCTGTCTGATTCTCATGAGTCCCCTTTAGTCTTTATTAGTATCAAGATTCTCATGAGTCCCAAGTAGTCTCCCTGAGTCTCATGAGTCTCCTTTAGTCTCGCTGTGACTCATGGGATTCCAGCAGTCTCCCTAAGTCTCATGAGTCTCCATTAGTCTACCTTAGTCTCATGAGTCTCCAGTAGTCTCTTTGAGTCTCATGAGTCCGCAGCAGTCTCTATGAATCTCATGATTCTCCAGTAGTCTCCCTGAGTCTAATGAGTCCCCTTGAGTCTCTATGATTCTCATGAGTCTCATGAGTCTCCAGTAGTTTCTTTGAGTCTCATGAGTCTCCAGTAGTCACTGTAAGTTTCAAGCGTCCCTAGTAGTCTTCCTGAGTTTCATGAGTCTCCATTAGTCTCCCTGAGTCTCATGAGTCTCCATGAGTTTCTATGATTCTCATAAGCCTCATGAGTCCACAGAAGTCTTTCTGAGTCTCATGAGTCCCCATTAGTCATTGTGATCATAAGGTTATGATGTGTATGCATTCAGTGCATCGACATGCTAATCTGCCAAAAATTCCTAATACATACATCAGTAAAGATCTCAGTAATTCCTTTAACATCACGTTTTATGAGTTAAAAACCCATATGTATCACGAGATGCAGAATGTGAATGCTGTGATCACACATTCAAAATGGCCTCTCATGTCAGTGTTTTTCGTAATGGTAAGTGGGTTCCACAGTATGATTCACAATTCATTATGCAAAATCAAAATGACCTTGTAGTGTTTTGGCAGTTAACAAAGGGTACAGCATATGGATCGATATGCGATGGTATACAGTCATTGAGATGCAGAAGTACTGAGTCATCAGTGAAGAAAAAACGACAGAATACTTTTGATAATGATATTAAAGGAAAATTGGATTTTTTTCATGCTGTGAAAAGAGTTACCACCGCATTATCAAAGAAGCGCCCATTATTTTATCCTGCAATACAAGACTTCTGATTAGTGTTACAAGCTCTATTGGTAAACTTGTTCATGGTCAACATATTAGATTATATATAATAATTTATAATATATATATATATATACTTATATATATACATATATATATATATATATGCCAATGGGGGCTGATGAGACTCAGAGAGACTACTGGAGACTCATGAGACCAATATGGACTCATGAGACTCAGAGAGACCAATGAGACTCATGAGACTGATGAAACTCAGAGAGACTTCTGGGGACTCGTGAGACTCATAGAGACTACTGTGGACTCATGAGACTCAGAGAGACTACTGGGGACTCAAAAGACTAATGAGACTCATAGAGACTAATGCGGACTCATGAGACTCATAGAAACTAATGGGGACTCAGAGAGACTACTAGAGTCTCATGTGACTCATAGAGACTATCTGGGACTCATGAGACTCATTAAGACCTCTGGGGACTCATGAGACTCAGAGAGACTACTGGGGATTCATATTGGGTCCCAATGGACACCTGTGGCGTCCTGGTAGACATATAATGGGTTCTAGTGGACTCCTATTGGGTCCTGGTGGACTCCTAATATGTCCTAGTGGACTCCTATTGGGTCTTACAGGACTCTTAATGGGTCCTATTGGACTCCTATTGGACTCCTAGTTTGTCCTAGTGGACTCTTAATGGTCCTATTAAACTCACATTGGGTCCTATTGGACACCTAATGGTTCCTAGTCGACTACTTTTGGGTCCCAGTGGACACCTATTGGCTCCTAGTGTACTCCTAGTGGGTCCTAATGGACTCCTGTTGGCTCCTAGTGGAGTCCTAATGGATCCTATTGGACTCCTGTTCGGTCATCCTGGACATCTAACGGGTTCTAGGGCACTCCTATTGGGTCCTAGTGGACTCCTATTGGACTCCTATTGGTTCCCAGTGCACTCCTCTTTAATCCTAGTGCACTCCTAATGGGTCCTATTGGACTCCTAGTGGGTCCTAGTGGACTCCTTTTGGGACCTAGTGGACTCCTATTAGGACCTAGTGTACTCCTAATGGGTCCTAGAAGTCTCATATTGGACTCCTAATGGGTCCTAATGGAGTCCTAGGGGACGGTGCTATTGGACTCCTATTCGGTACTAGTGGACTCCTAATGGGTCCTAGTGGACTCAAAACAGGGCCTAGTGGACTCCTATTGAACTCTTATTGCGTCCTATTGGACTCATAATGGGTCCTAGTTGACTCCAATTGGGTCCTATTGGACTCCAATTGGGTCCTAATGGACTCCTATTTGTCTCCTAGTGTGTCCTAGTGGACTCCTTTTGGGTCCTAGTGGACTCCTAATGGGTCCTGTAGGACTCCCATTCAATCATACTGGACACATAATGGGTCCAACTTAACTCCTATTGGGTCCTAATGGACTCCTATTGGGTCCTACTGGACTCTTAATGGGTCCCATTAAGCTCACATTTGGTCCTAGCGGACTTCTATTGGGTCCTAGTGGACTCCCATTAGGTCCTAGTGTACTCCTCATTGGTCCTAGTGGACTTCTATTGGGTCCTAGTGTACTCCTGATGGGTTCTAATGGATTCCTAGTGGGTCCTAGTGGACTCTTATTGGGTCCTAGTAGAATCCTAATGGGTCCTACTGTAGTTCTTTTGGGTCCTAATGGACTCCTGTTGGGTACACCTAATGGGTCCTTGTGGACTCTTAGTGGGTCCTAGTGGACTCCTATTGGGACCTAGTGGACTCCTATTGGGTCCTAGTGGACTCTTAATGGGTCCTTTTAACCCTTTCGCGGGAGTGGCTCAATTAATAATTTTTAGGTAAAACTTCTGCTGTGACAATCACCATTGAACGTTCAATGGTGATTGTCACAGCAGAAGTTTTACCTTTTCTCCTTGCTTGCTTGCCGTTTTGGTTACTATAAAGACTTGTATACAACTAAAGGTGGTAAGTAATGTTTCCTGGATGGGTTTGTTATCTCTCAGAACTGAAATTACTGGACCGAATTTGGTAAGTTATATATATAATTAATATACCAAATCTTTTTTTATCATAAACATAACAGATTTATACAAATATTATTATTTTTGTCACTTTAGATTGAAGGAAGAAGTAGATGGAAAAAGTGGATGATGTGTATCGGTTTCCTATACATTGAGTGGTGTTCTGTTTATTATTTTGTTACATAACTATGTATATATATATATATATATATAATTATGTTTGTGTATTTCCTTGTATTTTATTTTAACATTATATGTGTATGTACATAATTATTTTTGGTAATAAATATATAACATATTCTATAAATGAGTAAGACTTACCTCGTGTTCCCTGCATTCATCTGATAAATAACCATCAACATTATATTCACTTTATCATCACTTGGAAGAGCATCAAACGAATTAAAAGAAAAACTCTGGATCTGAGCTAATATTACCACTTCTACCATGATATACAAACACTTTAAAAGTAGCAGCTCCACCTAAACACACTTTTATGGCTTGTTATTGCATACACTAATTGATTCGCAATAATCCGCTTCTGCACGTTAATTGAGTGCGCATAAATGCGTTGTTGCCCGTGAAGGGTTAAACTCATATTGGGTCGTAGTTGACTTCTATTGGGTCGTAGTGGGCTCCTATCGGATCCTACTGGACTTCTATTGGACTCCTAGTTGGTCCTAGTGCACTCCTAATGGGTCCTACTAAACTCATATAGGGTCCTAGTGGACTTCTGTTGGGTCCTAGTGGACTATTGATTCGGTCCTAGTGTACTCCTAATGGGTCCTACTGGACTCCTATTGGGTCATAGTGGGTCTTAATGGACTCCTATTGGGTCATAGTGGACACTTGATGGGTCCTAGTGGACTCCTATCAGGTCCTAGTGCACTCCTAATGGGTCTTAGTGGACTCTTATTGGACTCCTTGTGGGTCCTAGTGGACTTCTATTGGGTTATAGTGGACACCTATTGGATCCTACTAAACTCATATACGGTCCTACTGGACTTCCATTGGCTCCTAGTGGACTCCTAGTGGACTCCTATTGGGTACTAGTGGACTCCTATTGTGTCCTAGTGGAGTCCTATTAAGTCCTAGTGTACTCCTAATGGGTCCTAGAAGACTCCTGTTGGACACCTAGTGTCCTCTTATCGGGTCCTATTGCAGTCTCGTTGGGTCCTAGTGGACTCCTAATGGGTCCTAGTTCACTCATATTGGGTCCTATTGAATTCCTATTGGACTCCTATTGGGTAATAGTGGACTCCTATCGGGTCCTAGTAGACTCCTATTAGGTTCCTAATTGGTCTTAGTGGACTCCTAATGGTTCCTAATAAACTCATATTGAGTCCTAGTGGACTTCCAATGGGTGCTAGTTGACTCCTATTGGACTCCTATTGGATCCTATTGGACTCCTATTGGGTCCTAATTTACTCCTAATGGGTCCCAATGAACTTCTATAGGGTCCTAGTGGACTCCTAATGGGTTCTATTGGACTCCTATTGGGTCCTAGTGGACTCTTAATGGGTCGTACTAAAATCACATTCGTTCCTAGTGGACTTCTACTTGGTCCTATTGGACACCTAATTGGTCCTAAAGGACTCCTAATGGGTCCTATTAAACTCATATAAGGTCCCAGTAGACTTTTATTGGGTCATAGTGCCCTCCTAGTAGGTCCTAGTGTTCTCCTAATGTGTCCTAGTGGACTCCTACTGGACTCCTAGTGGGATCTAGTAGACTCTTTGTCCTATTGTACTCATATATGGTCCTATTGCACTCCTGTTGGGTCCTGGTGGACCCCAAATGGGTCCCAATGGACTCCTATGGGGTCATAGTGTACTCCTAATGGGTCCTAATAAACTCATATTGGGTCCTAATGGACTTCTGTTGGGTCATAGTGGAGTCCACTAGGACCCATTAGCAGTGCATTAGGACCCATTAGGTTTCCACTAGGACCAAACAGGGGTTCCTTAGTACCCAATATAAGTCCACAAGGACCCATGAGAAGTCCACTAGGACTCATGTGTCTCTATGATTCTCATGAGTCTGATATGTCCACAGAAGTCTTTCTGAGACTCATGAGTACCCAGCAGTTTCCATGAGTCTCATGAGTCCCTATGAGTCTCTATGAGTCTCATGAGGCCATTTCAGTCTTTGTTAGTATCAAGATTCTCATGAGTTCCAAGTAGTCTCCCTGAGTCTCATGAGTCTCCATTAGTCTCCCTGATCTCAATAGTCTCCAGTAGTTTTTACATTCTCATGAGTTCCCAGCAGTCTCTATGATTCTAAAGAGTCCCCAGTAGTCTCTCTGAGTCTCAATAGTCCCCAGTAGTTTTTTCATTCTCATGATTCCCGAGCAGTCTATGATTCTCATGAGTCTCATGAGTGCACAGTGGTCTTTGTGAGTCTCATGAGTCCCCAGAAGTCTCTAATAGTCTCATGATTCCCTAGTAGTCTCCCTGAGTCTCATGAGTCTCCATTAGTCTCCCTGAGTCTCATGAGTCCTCATGAGTCTCTGTGATTCTCATGAGTCTCATGAGTGATCAGTGGTTTTTCAGAGTCTTAGGAGTCCCCAGCAGTCTCTGAGACTCATGATTAACAAGTAGTATCCCTGAGCCTCATGAGTCTCCATTAGTCTCCCTGAGTCTCATGAGTCCCCATGAGTCTATGATTCTCATGAGTCCCTATTAGTCTCTCTGAGACTCATGAGTACCCAGCTGTCTCTATGATTCTAATGAGTCCCCAGTAGTCTCTCTGAGTCTCATGAGTCTCCATTAGTCTACGTGAGTCTCATGATCTCCAGTAGTCTGTTTGAGTCTCATGAATCCCCAGAAATCTCAATGAGTCTCATGAGCACCCATAGACTCTCTGAGTCTCATGATACTCCAAAAGTTTCCCAGATTCTATTGAGTCCCCATGAGTTTCATTATTCCCAAGTAGTCTCTCTGAGTCTCATAAGTCTACAGTAGTTTCTTTGAGAATCACGAGTACCCAGAAGTCTCTCTGAGCCTCATGAGTCTCCATTAGTCTCGTGGAGTCTCGAGTCCACAGTAGTCTCTGATTTTCACGGGTAACGAGCAGTCTCTATGAGTCTTCTGAGTCCCCAGTAGTTTCCCTGAGACTCATGCGTCTCCGTTACTCTCTCTGAATCTCATGAGTCCCCATGAGTTTCTATGATTCTCAAGAGTCTCATGAGTCCCTAACAGTCTCCCTGAGTCTCATGAGTCAATATGAGTCTCTATGAGTCTCACGAGTCTCATGAGTCCACAGTAGTCATTCTGAATCTCACAAGTCGCTCTGAGTCTAATGACACGCCTTAAGTCTTTATTACTATCAAGAATCTCATGAGTCCCAAATAGTCTTCCTGAGTCTCATGAGTCTCCATTAGTCTCGCTGAGTCTCGTGAGTCCCCAGTAGTCTCCATGAGTTTCTTGACTTTCCATTAGTCTATCTGAGTCTCATGAGTCTCCAGTAGTCACTGAGTCTTATGAGTCCCCAGCAGTCTCTATCACACTCATGAGTCTCATGAGCCCCAAGTAGTCTCTCTGATCCTTATGAGTCTCCAGCAGTCTCAATAAGTCTCCTGAGTCCTCAGTAGTTTCCCTGAGACTCATGCATCTCCGTTACTCTCCCTGAGTCTCATGAGTCCCCATTAGTTTCATTCTCATGAGTTCCCTGCAGTCTCTATGATTCTAATGAATCCCCACTACTCTCTGAGTCTCATGAGTCTCGTGTAGTCTTTTTGAGTCTCATGAGTCCCTTTGAGTCTCTATGAGTCTCACAAGTGTCATGAGTCCACAGCAGTCATTCTGAGTCTCATGAGTCGCTCTGAGTCTCATGACACGCCTTTAGTCTTTATTACTATCAAGAATCTCATGAGTCCAAAATAGTCTCCCTGAGTCTCATGAGTCTCCATTAGTCTCGCTGAGTCTCATGAGTCCCCATCAGTCTCTGAGTCTCATGAGTGTTCAGTAGTCTCCCTGAGTCTCATGAGGTTCAATTAGTCTCCCTGATTCTCATGAGTACCCGTGCTTCTCTAATTTTCATGAGTCTCTTGAGACCACCGTAGTCTTTCTGAGTCTCACGAGTCCCCAGCAGCCTCTGTGAGTCTCATGAGTCTCCTTTAGTCTCTCAGAGTCTCAATAGTCCTCTTGACTCTCTTGAGTTTCCGTTAGCCCACCTGAGTCGGATGAGTCCACAGTAGACTTTCTGAGTCTTATGATTCACCAGCGGTCCCTATGAGTCTCTATGAGTCTCACGAGTGTCATGAGTCCACAGTAGTCATTCTGAGTCTCATGAGTCGCTCTGAGTCTCATGACACGCCTTTAGTCTATATTACTATCAAGAATCTCATGAGTCCTAAATAGTCTCCCTGAGTCTCATGAGTCTCCATTAGTCTCGCTGAATGTCGTGAGTACCCAGTAGTCTCCCTGTGTTTCATGAGTTTCCATTAGACTATCTGAGTCTCATGAGTCTCCAGTAGTCACTGAGTCTCATGAGTCCCCAGCGGTCTCTATGATTCTCATGAGTCTCATGAGTGCTAAGTGGTCTTTGTGGGTCTCATGAGTCCCCAGAAGTCTCTAAAAGTCTCATGATTCCCTAGTAGTCTTTGTGAGTCTCATGAGACTCCATTAGTCTCCCTGAGTCTCATGAGTCCTCATGAGTCTCTGTGATTCTCATGAGTCTCATGAGTGTACAGTGGTCATTCTGAGTCTCTTGACTCGCTCTGAGTCTCATGACACGCCTTTAGTCTTTATTACTATCAAGAATCTCATGAGTCCCAAATAGTCTCCCTGAGTCTCATGAGTCTCCATTAGTCTCGCTGAGTCTCATGAGTCCCCAGCAGTCTATGAGTCTCATGAGTGTCCAGTAGTCTACCATAGTCTCATTAGTCTCCTTGAGTCTCATGAGTACCCGTGCTTCTCTATAATTTTCATGAGTCTCTTGGGACCACCGTAGTCTTTCTGAGTCTCACGAGTCCCCAGCAGCCTCTGTGAGTTTCATGAGTCTCCTTTAGTCTCCCAGAGTCTCAAGAGTCCCCATGAGTCTCTTGAGTTTCCGTTAGTCTCCCTGAGTCTCATGAGTCCTCATGAGTCTCTGTGATTCTCATGAGTGTCATGAGTGCACAGTGGTTTTTCTGAGTCTCAGGAGTCCCCAGCAGTCTCTATGAGTCTCATGATTCCCCAGTAGTCTTTTTTAGTATCAAGAGTCTCATGAGTCCCTATGAGTCTCTCTGAGTCTCATGAGTCTCATGAGTGCACAGTGGTCTTTCTGAGTCTCATGAGTCCCCAGCAGTCTCTATGAGTCTCATGATTCCCCAGTAGTCTCCCTGAATCTCAAGAGTCCCCAGCAGTCTCTAGGAGTCTGACAAGTCTCCTTTAGTCTACTAGAGTCTCATGAGTCCCCATGAGTCTCATGAGTCTCCATTAGTCTACTTGAGTCTCATGAGTCCACAGTAGTCTTTCTGAGTTTTATGAGTCCCCAGCAGTCTCTATGACACTCATGAGTCTAATGAGCCCCCAGTAGTCTCCCGGAGTTTCATGAGACTTCATTAGTCTCCCTGAGTCTCATGATTCTCCAGTAGTCTGAGTCTCATGAGTCCCCACTAGTCTCCCTGAATCTCATGAGTCCCTATTATTCTCTCTGAGTCTCATGAGTATCCAGCAGTCTCTATGATTCTAATGAGTCCCCAGTAGTATCTCTGAGTCTCATGAGTCACTATGAGTCTCTGAGTCTCACGAGTGTCATGAGTCCACAGTAGTCATTCTGAGTCTCCTGAGTCGCTCTGAGTCTCATGACACGCCTTTAGTCTTCATTACTATAGAGTATCTCATGAGTCCCAAATAGTCTCCCTGAGTCTCATGAGTCTCCATTAGTCTCGCTGAATGTCGTGAGTACCCAGTAGTCTCCCTGTGTTTCATGAGTTTCCATTAGACTATCTGAGTCTCATGAGTCTCCAGTAGTCACTTAGTCTCATGAGTCCCCAGCGGTCTCTATGATTCTCATGAGTCTCATGAGTGCTAAGTGGTCTTTGTGGGTCTCATGAGTCCCCAGAAGTCTCTAAAAGTCTCATGATTCCCTAGTAGTCTTTCTGAGTCTCATGAGACTCCAGTAGTCTCCTTGAGTCTCATGAGTCCTCATGAGTCTCTGTGATTCTCATGAGTCTCATGAGTCCACAGTAGTCTCTGAGTCTCATGAGTCACCAGCAGTTTCATGAGTCCACAGTAGTCTCTATGAGTCTCATGAATCCCAAGTAGTTTCCCTGAGTCTCATGAGTCCTCATGAGTCTCAGTGATTCTCATGAATCTCATGAGTGCACAGTGGTTTTACTGACTCTCATGAGTCCCCATGAGTCTCATGAATCTCCATTAGTCTCCCTGATTCTCATGAGTCCTCATTACTCTATGATTCCCATGAGTGTCATGAGTCCACGTAGTCTTTCTGAAACTCATGAGTCCCCAGCAGTCTCTAGGAGTCTGACAAGTCTCCTTTAGTCTACCAGAGTCTCATGAGTCCCCATGAGTCTCATGAGTCTCCATTAGTCTACCTGAGTCTCATGAGTCCACAGTAGTCTTTCTGAGTTTTGAGTCCCCAGCAGTCTCTATGACACTCATGAGTCTCATGAGCCCCCAGTAGTCTCTTTGAGCCTCATGAGTCTCCAGCAGTCTCAATGAGTCTCCTGAGTCCCCAGTAGTCTACCTGAGTCGCATGAGTTACCATTAGTCTATCTGAGTCTCATGAGTCTCCAGTAGTCTACATGAGTCTCATGAGTCCACAGTAGTCTTTCTGAGTTTTATGAGTCCCCAGCGGTCTCTATGATTCTCATGAGTCTCATGAGTGCACAGTGGTCTTTGTGAGTCTCATGAGTCCCAAGAAGTCTCTAATAGTCTCATGATTCCGTAGTAGTCTTTGTGAGTCTCATGAGTTTCCATTAGTCTACCTGAGTCTCATGATCTCCAGTAGTCTGTTTGAGTCTCATTAGTCCCCAGAAGTCTCAATGAGTCTCATGAGCACCTAGTAGACTTCCTGAGTCTCATGAGTCTCCATTAGTCTCTCTGAGTTTTATGAGTCCCCAGCAGTCTCTATGACACTCATGAGTCTCATGAGCCCCCAGTAGTCTCTGAGCCTCATGAGTCTCCAGCAGTCTCAATGAGTCTCCTGAGTCCCCAGTAGTCTCCCTGAGTCGCATGATTTACCATTAGTCTATCTGAGTCTCATGAGTCTCCAGTAGTCTGTTTGAGTCTCATTAGTCCCCAGAAGTCTCAATGAGTCTCATGAGCACCTAGTAGACTTCCTGAGTCTCATGAATCTCCATTAGTCTCTCTGAGTTTTATGAGTCCCCAGCAGTCTCTATGACACTCATGAGTCTCATGAGCCCCCAGTAGTCTCTGAGCCTCATGAGTCTCCAGCAGTCTCAATGAGTCTCCTGAGTCCCCAGTAGTCTCCCTGAGTCGCATGAGTTACCATTAGTCTATCTGAGTCTCATGAGTCTCCAGTAGTCATGAGTCCCCAGCAGTCTCTATGATTCTCATGAGTCTCATTAGTGCACAGGGGTCTGTGAGTCTCATGAGTCCCCAGAAATGTCTAATAGTCTCATGATTCCCTAGTAGTCTTTGTGAGTCTCATGAGTCTCAAGTAGTCTCCCTGAGTCTCATGAGTCTTCATGAGTCTCTGTGAGTTTCATGAGTCGCTATGAGTCTCTACGAGATTCATGAGTCTCCAGAAGTCTCAATGAGTCTCATGAGCACCCTGTAAACTCTCTGAGTCGCATGATACTCCAATAGTCTCCCAGATTCACATGAGTCCCCATGAGTTTCATGAGTCGCCATTAGTCTCGCGGAGTCTCGAGTCCACCGTAGTCTCTTTGATTTTCACGAGTAACGAGCAGTCTCTATGAGTCTACTGAGTCCCCAGTAGTTTCCCTGAGACTCATGCGTCTCCGTTACTCTCTCTGAGTCTCATGATTCCCCATTAGTTTCTATGATTCTCAATAGTCTTGTGAGTGTCCAGTAGTCTCCATGAGTCTCATGAGGCTCAATTAGACTCCCTGAGTCTCATGAGTACCAGTGCTCTCTATAATTTTCATGAATCTCTTGAGTCCACCGTAGTCTTTCTGAGTCTCACGAGTCCCCAGCAGCCTCTATGAGTCTCATGAGTCTCCTTTAGTCTCCCAAAGTCTCAAGAGTCCCCGTGATTCTCTTGAGTTTCCGTTAGTCTACCTGAGTCTGATGAGTCCACAGTAGACTTTCTGAGTCTTATGATTCCCCAGCAGTCTCTGTGATTCATGTGTCCCCAGTAGTCGCCCTGAGTCTCATGAGTCTCCATTAGTCTCCCTGAGTCTCATGAGTCCATTTCAGTCTTTGTTAGTATCAAGATTATCATGAGTTCCAAGTAGTCTCCCTGAGTCTCATGATTCTCTATTAGTCTTCCGAGTCTCAATAGTTCCCAGTAGTTTATTCATTCTCATGAGTTCCCAGCAGTCTCTATGATTCTAATGAGTTCCCAGTAGTCTCTGAGTCTCATGAGTCTCCTTTAGTCTCTTTGAGTCTCTTTGAGTCTCATGAGTCCCAATGAGTGTTTATGAGTCTCACGAGTGTAATGAGTCCACAGTAGTCATTCTGAGTCTCATGAGTCGCTCAGAGTCTCATGACACGCCTTTAGTCTTTATTACTATCAAAAATCTCATGAGTCCCAAGTAGTCTCCCTGAGTCTCATGAGTCTCCATTAGTCTACCTGAGTCTCATCAGTCTCCCGTAGTCTGTTTGAGTCTCATGAGTTCCCAGCAGTCTCTATGAGTCTCATGAGTGTCCAGTAGTCTCCCTGAGTCTCAATAGTCTCCATTAGTCTAACTGAGTCTCATGAGTCTCCAGTAGTCTGTTTGAGTCTCATGAGTCCCCAGCAGTCTCTATGAGTCTCATGAGTGTCCAGTAGTCTCCCTGAGTCTCAATAGTCTCCCTGAGTCTCAAGAGTACCCGTGCTTCTCTATAATTTTCATGAGTCTCTTGAGACCACCGTAGTCTTTCTGAGTCTCATGAGTCCCCAGCAGCCTCTGTGAGTCTCAGGAGTCTCCTTTAGTCTCCCAGAGTCTCAAGAGTCCCCATGACTCTCTGGAGTTTCTGTTAGTCTACCCGAGTCTGGTGAGTCCACAGTAGACTTTCTGATTCTTATGATTCCCCAGCAGTCCCTATGAGTCTCTATGAGTCTCACGAGTGTCATGAGTCCACAGCAGTCATTCTGAGTCTCATGAGTCGCTCTGAGTCTCATGACACGCCTTTAGTCTTTATTAATATCAAGAATCTCATGAGTCCTAAATAGTCTCCCTGAGACTCATGCGTCTCCGTTACTCTCTCTGAATCTCATGAGTCCCCATGAGTTTCTATGATTCTCAAGAGTCTCATGAGTTCCTAACAGTCTGCCTGAGTCTCATGAGTCAATATGAGTCTCTATTAGTCTCACGAGTCTCATGAATCCACAGTAGTCATTCTGAGTCTCATCAGTCGCTCTGATTCTCATGACACGCCTTTAGTCTTTATTACTATCAACAATCTCATGAGTCCTAAATAGTCTCCCTGAGTCTCATGAGTCTCCATTAGTCTTCCGAGTCTCAATAGTCCCCAGTAGTTTTTTCATTCTCATGAGTTCCCAGCAGTCTCTATGATTCTAATGAGTCCCCAGGAGTCTCTGAGTCTCACGAGTCTCCTGTAGTCTTTTTGAGTTTCATGAGTCCCTCTGAGTCTCACGAGTGTTATGAGTCCACAGCAGTCATTCTGAGTCTCATGACTCGCTCTGAGTCTCATGACACGCCTTTAGTCTATATTACTATCAAGAATCTCATGAGTCCCAAATAGTCTCCCTGAGTCTCATGAGTCTCCATTAGTCTCGCTGAGTCTCATGAGTCGCCAGCAGTCTGCCTGAGTCTCATGAGTCTCCATTAGTCTCCCTGAGTCTCATGAGTCTCCATTAGTCTACCTGAGTCTCATGAGTCTCCAGTAGTCTGTTTGAGTCCCAGCAGTCTCTTGAGTCTCATCAGTGTCCAGTAGTCTCCCTGAGTCTCAATAGTCTCCATTAGTCTAACTGAGTCTCATGAGTCTCCAGTAGTCTGTTTGAGTCTCATGAGTCCCCAGCAGTTTCTATGAGTCTCATGAGTGTCCAGTAGTCTCCCTGAGTCTATATAGTCTCCCTGAGTCTCAAGAGTACCCGTGCTTCTCTATAATTTTCATGAGTCTCTTGAGACCACCGTAGTCTTTCTGAGTCTCATGAGTCCCCAGCAGCCTCAGTGAGTCTCATGAGTCTCCTTTAGTCTCCCCGAGTCTCAAGAGTCCCCATGACTCTCTTGAGTTTCCGTTAGTCTACCTGAGTCGGATGAGTCCACAGTAGTGTTTCTGAGTCTTATGATTCCCCAGCGGTCCCTATGAGTCTCTATGAGTCTCACGAGTGTCATGAGTCCACAGTAGTCATTCTGAGTCTCATGAGTCGCTCTGAGTCTCATGACATGCCTTTAGTCTTTATTACTTTCAAGATTCTCATGAGTTCCAAGTAGTCTCCCTGAGTCTCATGAGTCTCCATTAGTCTCCCGAGTCTCAATAGTCCCCAGTAGTTTATTCATTCTCATGAGTTCCCTTCAGTCTCTATGATTCTAATGAGTCCCCAGTAGTCTCTGAGTCTCATGAGTCTCCTTTACTCATGAGACTCAGCGAGACTAATGGAGACTCATGAGACTCAGGGAGACTATTTGGGACTCATGAGATTCTTGATAGTAATAAAGACTAAAGGCGTGTCATGAGCATCAGACCGAGGCAAGAGACTCAGAATGACCACTGTACACTCATGAAACTCATGAGAATCACAGAGACTCATGAGGACTCATGAGACTCAGGGAGACTAATGGAGTCTCATGAGACTCAGGGAGACTACTAGGGAATCATGAGACTTTTAGAGGCTTCTGGGGACTCATGAGACTCACAAAGACCACTTAGCACTCATGAGACTCATGAGAATCATACAGACCGCTGGGGACTCATGAGACTCAGTGACTGCTGGAGACTCATGAGACTCAGATAGTCTAATGGAAACTCATGAAACACAGGGAGACTACTGGGTACTCACGACATTCAGCGAGACTAATGGAGACTCATGAGACTCAGGGAGACTATTTAGGACTCATGAGATTCTTGATAGTAATAAAGACTAAAGGCGTGTCATGAGACTCAGAGCGACTCATGAGACTCAGAATGACTACTGTGGACTCATGACACTCGTGAGACTCAGAGACTCATAGAGACTCATGTGACTCAAAAAGACTACAGGAGACTCATGAGACTCAGAGACTACTGGGGACTCATTAGAATCATAGAGACTGAAGGGAACTCATGAGAATGAATAAACTACTGGGGACTATTGAGACTCGGGAGACTAATGGAGACTCATGAGACTCAGGGAGACTACTTGGAACTCATGAGAATCTTGAAAGTAATAAAGACTAAAGGCGTGTCATGAGACTCAGAGCGACTCATGAGACTCAGAATGACTACTGTGGACTCATGACACTCGTGAGACTCATAGAGACTCATAGGGACCGCTGGGGAATCATAAGACTCAGAAAGTCTACTGTGGACTCATCCGACTCAGGTAGACTAACGGAAACTCAAGAGAGTCATGGGGACTCTTGAGACTCTGGGAGACTAAAGGAGACTCATGAGACTCACAGAGGCTGCTGAGGACTCGTGAGACTAATGGAGACTCATGAGACTCAGGCAGACTGCTGGCGACTCATGAGACTCAGCGAGACTAATGGAGACTCATGAGACTCAGGGAGACTATTTGGGACTCATGAGATTCTTGATAGTAATATAGACTAAAGGCGTGTCATGAGACTCAGAGCGAGTCATGAGACTCAGAATGACTACTGTGGACTCATTACACTCGTGAGACTCAGAGGGACTCATGAAACTAAAAGAGACTACAGGAGACTCATGAGACTCAGAGACTCCTGGGCACTCATTAGAATCATAGAGACTGCTGGGAACTCATGAAAATGAAAAAACTACTGGGGACTATTGAGACTCGGAAGACTAATGGAGACTCATGAGACTCAGGGAGACTACTGAGACTCAGGGAGACTATTTAGGACTCATGAGATTCTTGATAGTAATAAAGACTAAAGGCGTGTCATGAGACTCAGAGCGACTCATGAGACTCAGAATGACTGCTGTGGACGCATGACACTCGTGAGACTCATAGAGACTCAAAGGGACTCATACAGGAGACTCATGAAACTCAGAGAGTACTGGGGACTCATTAGAATCATAGACTGCAGGGAACTCATGAGAATGAAACTAATGGGGACTCATGAGACTCAGGGAGAGTAACGGAGACGCATGAGTCTCAGGGAAACTACTGAGGACTCAGGAGACTCATTGAGACTGCTGGAGACTCATGAGGCTCATGAAAATCATAGGGACTCATTGGGACTCATGAGACTCAGGGAGGCTAAAGGAGACTCATGAGACTCACAAAGACTACTAGGGAATTATGAGACTATTAGAGACTTGTGGGGACTCATGAGACTCACAAAAACCAGTGTGCACTCATGAGACTCATGAGAAATTAGAGACCGCTGGGGACTCATGAGACTCAGTGACTACTGGAGACTCATGAGACTCAGATAGACTAGTGGAAACTCATGACACTCAAGGAGACTACTGGGGACTCCGGAGACTCAGCGAGACTAATGGAGACTGATGAGACTCAGGGAGTCTATTTGGGACTCATGAGAGTCTTGATAGTAATAAAGACTAAAGGCGTGTCATGAGACTCAGAGCGACTCAGGAGACTCAGAATGACTACTGTGGACTCATGACACTCGTGAGACTCAGAGACTCATAGGGACTCATGAGACTCCGAGATACTACTGGGGACTCATTAGAATCATAGAGACTGCTGGGTACTCATGAGACTCAGAGAGAATAATAGGGACTCATGAGATTCAGGGAGACTAGTGGGGACTCATGACACTCAGACTACTGGAGACTCATGAGACTCCGGGAGACTAATGAAGTCTCATGAAACTCCGGGAGACTACTGGGGGCTCATTAGACTCATGAGTGTCATAGAGTCTGCTGGGGACTCTTAAAACTCAGAAAGACTACTGTGGACTCATGAGACTCAGGTAGACTAATGGAGACTCATGAGACTCATGGGGACTCATGAGACTCTAGTAGACTAAAGGAGACTTGTCAGACTCATAGAGACTGCTGGGGACTCCTGAGACTCAGAAAGACCACTGTGCACTCATGAGACTCATGAGACTCAGAGAGACTCATAGGGACTCATGAGACTCTTGATACTAAAAAAGACTACTGGGGAATCATGAGACTCATAGAGACTACTGGGGACTCCTGAGACTCAGAGAAACCACTGTGCACTCATGACACTCATGAGAATCACAGAGACTCTTGAGGACTCATGAGACTCAGGGAGACTAACGGAAACTCAAGAGACTCATGGGGACTCTTGAGACTCTGGGAGACTAAAGGAGACTCATGAGACTCACAGAGGCTGCTGGGGACTCGTGAGACTCAGAAAGACTACGGTGGTCCCAAGAGACTCATGAAAATTATAGAGAAGCACGGGTACTCATGAGACTCAGGGAAACTAATGAGACTATGGGAGACTACTGGACACTCATGAGACTCATAGAGACTGCTGGGGACTCATGAGACTCAGCGAAACTAATGGAGACTCATGAGACTCAAGGAGACTATTTGGGACTCATGAGATTCTTGATAGTAATAAAGACTAAAGGCGTGTCATGAGCAGGCAAGAGACTCAGAATGACCACTGTACACTCATGAGACTCATGAGAATCACAGAGACTCATGAGGACTCATGAGACTCAGGGAGACTACTGGAGTCTCATGAGACTCAGGGAGACTACTAGGGAATCATGAGACTTTTAGAGACTTCTGGGGACTCATGAGACTCACAAAGACCACTTAGCACTCATGAGACTCCTGAGAATCATAGAGACCGCTGGGGACTCATGAGACTCAGTGACTACTGGAGACTCATGAGACTCAGATAGTCTAATGGAAACTCATGAAACACAGGGAGACTACTGGGTACTCACGACATTCAGCGAGACTAATGGAGACTCATGAGACTCAGGGAGACTATTTAGGACTCATGAGATTCTTGATAGTAATAAAGACTAAAGGCGTGTCATGAGACTCAGAACGACTCATGAGACACAGAATGACTCTCGTGGGACTCATAGAGACTCATAGGGACTCATGAGACTCAAAAAGACTACAGGAGACTCATGAGACTCAAAGACTACTGGGACTCATTAGAATCATAGAGACTGAAGGGAACTCATGAGAATGAATAAACTACTGGGGACTATTGAGACTCGGGAGACTAATGGAGACTCATTAGACTCAGGGAGACTACTTGGAAATCATGAGAATCTTGAAAGTAATAAAGACTAAAGGCGTGTCATGAGACTCAGAGCGACTCATGAGACTCAGAATGACTACTGTGGACTCATGACACTCGTGAGACTCATAGAGACTCATAGGGACCGCTGGGGAATCATAAGACTCAGAAAGTCTACTGTGGACTCATCCGACTCAGGTAGACTAACGGAAACTCAAGAAAGTCATGGGGACTCTTGAGACTCTGGGAGACTAAAGGAGACTCATGAGACTCACAGAGGCTGCTGAGGACTCGTGAGACTCAGAAAGACTACGGTGGTCTCGAGAGACTCATGAAAATTATAGAGAAGCACGGGTACTCTTGAGAATCAGGGAGACTAATTGAACCTCATGAGACTCAGGGAGACTACTGGACACTCATGAGACTCAGAGACTGCTGGGGACTCATGAGACTCAAACGACTACTGCAGACTCATGAAACTCTGGTAGACTAAAGGAGACTCATGAGACTCAGGCAGACTGCTGGCTACTCATGAGACTCAGCGAGACTAATGGAGACTCATGAGACTCAGGGAGACTATTTGGGACTCATGAGATTCTTGATAGTAATATAGACTAAAGGCGTGTCATGAGACTCAGAGCGACTCATGAGACTCAGAATGACTACTGTGGACTCATTACACTCGTGAGACTCATAGAGACTCATAGGGACTCATGAGACTCAAAGAGACTCAAAGAGACTACAGGAGACTCATGAGACTCAGAGACTTCTTGGGACTCATTAGAATCACAGACTGCTGGGAACTCATGAGAATGAATAAACTACTGGGGACTATTGAGACTCGGAAGACTAATGGAGACTCATGAGACTCAGGGAGACTACTTGGAACTCATGAGAATCTTGATACTAACAAAGACTGAAATGGACTCATGAGACTCAGGGAGACTAATGGAGACTCATGAGACTCAGGGCGACTACTGGGGACACATGAGACTCAGGGAGAGTAACGGAGACGCATGAGTCTCAGGGAAACTACTGAGGACTCAGGAGACTCATTGAGACTGCTGGAGACTCATGAGGCTCATGAGAATCATAGGGACTCATTGGGACTCATGAGACTCGGAGGCTAAAGGAGACTCATGAGACTCACAAAGACTACTAAGGAATCATGAGACTATTAGAGACTTGTGCGGACTCATGAGACTCACAAAGACCACTGTGCACTCATGAGACTCATGAGAAATTAGAGACCGGTGGGGACTCATGAGACTCAGTGACTACTGGAGACTCATGAGACTCAGAGACTACTGGGGACTCATTAGAATCATAGAGACTGCTGGGAACTCATGAGAATGAATAAACTACTGGGGATTATTGAGACTCGGAAGAATAATGGAGACTCATGAGACTCAGGGAGACTACTTGGAACTCATGAGAATTTTGATACTAACAAAGACTGAAATGGACTCATGAGACTCAGGGAGACTAATGGAGACTCATGAGACTCAGGGCGACTACTGGGGACACATGAATAAAAGAGAATTCTGGGGAATCATAAGACTCAGAAAGTCTACTGTGGACTCATCAGACTCAGGTAGACTAGCGGAAACTCATGAGATTAACGAGGACTCTTGAGACTTTGGGAGACTAAAGGAGATTCATGAGACTCATAGAGACTGCTGGGGACTCATGAGACTCATAGAGACTGCTGGGGACTCATGAGACTCAGCGAGACAAATGGAGACTCAAGAAACTCAGGCAGACTATTTGGGACTCATGAGATTCTTGATAGTAATAAAGACTAAAGGCGTGTCATGAGACTCAGAGCGAGGCAAGAGACTCAGAATGACCACTGTACATTCATGAGACACATGAGAATCACAGAGACTCATGAGGACTCATGAGACTCAGGGAGACTAATGGAGTCTCATTAGACTCAGAAAGACTACCAGGGAATCATGAGACTTTTAGAGACTTCTGGGGACTCATGAGACTAACAAAGACCACTTAGCACTCATGAGACTCATGAGAATCATAGAGACTGCTGGGGACTCATGAGACTAAGTGACTACTGGAGACTCATGAGACTCAGATAGTCTAATGGAAACTCATGAAACACAGGGAGACTACTGGGTACTCACGACATTCAGCGAGACTAATGGAGACTCATGAGACTCAGGGAGACTATTTAGGACTCATGAGATTCTTGATAGTAATAAAGACTAAAGGAGTGTCATGAGACTCAGAGCGACTCATGAGACTCAGAATGACTACTGTGGACTCATGACACTCGTGAGACTCATAGAGACTCATAGGGACTCGTGAGACTCAAAGAGACTACCGGAGACTCATGAGACTCAGAGACTACTGGGGACTCATTAGAATCATAGAGACTGAAGGGAACTCATGAGAATGAATAAACTACTGGGGGCTATTGAGACTCGGGAGACTAATGGAGACTCATGAGACTCAGGGAGACTACTTGGGACTCATTAGAATCTTGAAAGTAATAAAGACTTAAGGCGTGTCATGAGACTCAGAGCGACTCATGAGACTCAGAATGACTACTGTGGACTCATGACACTCGTGAGACTCATAGAGACTCATAGGGACTCATGAGTCTCAAAAAGACTCTCCAGCAGTCTCATTGAGTCTCATGAGAGTCCAGTAGTCTCCCATAGTCTCATTAGTCTCCCTGAGTCTCATGATTACCCGTGCTTCTCTATAATTTTCATGAGTCTCTTGAGACCACGGTAGTCTTTCTGAGTCTCACGAGTCCCCAGCAGCCTCTGTGAGTCTAATGAGTCTCCTTTAGTCTCCCAGAGTCTCAAGAGTCCCCAGGACTCTTTTGAGTTTTCGTTAGTCTACCTGAGTCTCATGAGTCCTCGTGAGTCTGTGATTCTCATGAGTGTCATGAGTGCACAGTGGTTTCTCTGAGTCTCAGGAGTCCCCAGCAGCCTCTGTGAGTCATGAGTCTCCTTTAGTCTCCCAGAGTCTCAAGAGTCCCCATGACTCTCTTTGGTTTCCGTTACTCTACATGAGTCGGATGAGTCCACAGTAGACTTTCTGAGTCTTATGATTTCCCAGCGGTCCCTATGAGTCTCTATGAGTCTCACGAGTGTCATGAGTCCACAGTAGTCATTCTGAGTCTCATGAGTCGCTCTGAGTCTCATGACACGCCTTTCGTTTTTATTACTTTCAAGATTCTCATGAGTTACAAATAGTCTCCCTGAGTCTCATGAGTCTCCATTAGTCTCCCGAGTCTCAATAGTACCCAGTAGTTTATTCATTCTCATGAGTTCCCTTCAGTCTCTATGATTCTAATGAGTCCCAGTAGTCTTTGAGTCTCATGAGTCTCCTGTAGTCTTTTTTAGTCTCATGAGTCCCTATGAGTCTCTATGAGTCTCACGAGTGTCATGAGGCCACAGTAGTCATTCTGAGTCTCATGAGTCGCTCTGAGTCTCATGACACGCCTTTAGTCTTTATTACCATCAAGAATCTCATGAGTCCTAAATAGTCTCCCTGAGTCTCATGAGTCTCCATTTTTCTCGCTCAATGACGTGAGTACCCAGTAGTCTGCCTGTGTTTCATGAGTGTCCATTAGACTGAGTCTCATGAGTCCCCAGCGGTCTCTATGATTCTCATGAGTCTCATGAGTGCTAAGTGGTCTTTGTGAGTCTCATGAGTCCCCAGAAGTCTCTAAAAGTCTCATGATTCCCTAGTAGTCTCCCTGAGTCTCATGAGACTCCAGTAGTCTCCCTGAGTCTCATGAGTCCTCATGAGTCTGTGATTCTCATGAGTCCTCATGAGTCTGTGATTCTCATGAGTCTCATGAGTGTACAGTGGTCATTCTGAGTCTCTTGACTCGCTCTGAGTCTCATGACACGCCTTTAGTCTTTATTACTATCAAGAATCTCATGAGTCCCAAATAGTCTCCCTGAGTCTCATGAGTCTCCATTAGTCTCGCTGAGTCTCATGAGTCCCCAGAAGTCTCCCTGAGTCTCATGAGTCTCCATTAGTCTACCTGAGTCTCATGAGTCTCCAGTAGTCTGTTTGAGTCTCATGAGTCCCCAGCAGTCTCTATGAGTCTCATGAGTGTCCAGTAGTCTCCCTGAGTCTCAATAGTCTCCCTGAGTCTCATGAGTACCCGTGCTTCTCTATAATTTTCATCATTCTCTTGAGACCACCGTAGTCTCCCTGAGTCTCATGAGTCCCCAGCAGCCACTGTGAGTGTCATGAGTCTTCTTTAGTCTCCCAGAGTCTCAAGAGTCCCCATGACTCTCTTGAGTTTCCGTTAGTCTACCTGAGTCGGATGAGTCCACAGTAGACTTTCTGAGTCTTATGATTCCCCAGCGGTCCCTATGAGTCTCTATGAGTCTCACGAGTGTCATGAGTCCACAGTAGTCATTCTGAGTCTCATGAGTCGCTCTGAGTCTCATGACACGCCTTTAGTCTTTATTACTATCAAGAATCTCATGAGTCCTAAATAGTCTCCCTGAGTTTCATGAGTCTCCATTAGTCTCGCTGAATGTCGTGAGTACCCAGTAGTCTCCCTGTGTTTCATGAGTTTCCATTAGACTAACTGAGTCTCATGAGTCTCCAGTAGTCACTGAGTCTCATGAGTCCCCAGCGGTCTCTATGATTCTCATGAGTCTCATGAGTGCTAAGTGGTCTTTGTGAGTCTCATGAGTCCCCAGAAGTCTCTAAAAGTCTCATGATTCCCTAGTAGTCTCCCTGAGTCTCATGAGACTCCAGTAGTCTCCCTGAGTCTCATGAGTCCTCATGAGTCTCTGTGATTCTCATGAGTCTCATGAGTGTACAGTGCTCATTCTGAGTCTCTTGACTCGGTCTGAGTCTCATGACACGCCTTTAGTCTTTATTACTATCAAGAATCTCATTAGTCCCAAATAGTCTCTCTGAGTCTCATGAGTCTCCATTAGTCTCGCTGAGTCTCATGAGTCCCCAGCAGTCTCCCTGAGTCTCCTGAGTCTCCATTAGTCTACCTGAGTCTCATGAGTCTCCAGTAGTCTGTTTGAGTCTCATGAGTCCCCAGCAGTCTCTATGAGTCTCATGAGTGTCCAGTAGTCTCCCTGTGTCTCAATAGTCTCCCTGAGTCTCATGAGTACCCGTGCTTCTCTATAATTTTCATCAGTCTCTTGAGACCACCGTAGTCTCCCTGAGTCTCATGAGTCCCCATCAGCCTCTGTGAGTCTCCTGAGTCTCCTTTAGTCTCCCAGAGTCTCAAGAGTCCCCATGACTCTCTTGAGTTTCCGTTAGTCTACCTGAGTCGGATGAGTCCACAGTAGACTTTCTGAGTCTTATGATTCACCAGCGGTCCCTATGAGTCTCTATGAGTCTCACGAGTGTCATGAGTCCACTGTAGTCATTCTGAGTCTCATGAGTCGCTCTGAGTCTCATGACACGCCTTTAGTCTTTATTAATATCAAGAATCTCATGAGTCCTAAATAGTCTCCCTGAGTCTCATGAGTCTCCATTAGTCTCGCTGAATGTCGTGAGTACCCAGTAGTCTCCCTGTGTTTCATGAGTTTCCATTAGACTAACTGAGTCTCATGAGTCTCCAGTAGTCACTGAGTCTCATGAGTCCCCAGCGGTCTCTATGATTCTCATGAGACTCATGAGTGCTAAGTGGTCTTTGTGAGTCTCATGAGTCCCCAGAAGTCTCTGAAAGTCTCATGATTCCCTAGTAGTCTTTCTGAGTCTCATGAGACTGCATTAGTTTCCCTGAGTCTCATGAGTCCTCATGAGTCCCTATGATTCTCATGAGTCATGAGTCCACAATAGTCTCTGAATCTTTTGAGTCACCAGAAGTTTCATGAGTCCATGAGCGAGGCAAGAGACTCAGAATGACCACTGTACACTCATGAGACTTATGAGACTCAGATAATCTAATGGAAACTCATGAAACACAGGGAGACTACTGGGTACTCACGACATTCAGCGAGACTAATGGAGACTCATGAGACTCACGGAGACTATTTAGGACTCATGAGACTCTTGATAGTAATAAAGACTAAAGGCGTGTCATGAGACTAAGAGCGACTCATGAGACTCAGAATGACTACTGTGGACTCATGACACTCGTGAGACTCATAAAGACTCATTGGGACTCATGAGACTCAAAAAGACTCCCCAGCAGTCTCTATGAGTTTCATGAGAGTCCAGTAGTCTCCCATAGTCTCATTAGTCTCCCTGAGTCTCATGAGTACCCGTGCTTCTCTATAATTTTAATGAGTCTCTTGGGACGACCGTAGTCTTTCTGAGTCTCACGAGTCCCCAGCATCCTCTGTGAGTCTCATGAGTCTCCTTTAGTCTCCCAGAGTCTCAAGAGTCCTCATGAGTCTGTGATTCTCATGAGTGTCATGAGTGCACAGTGGTTTCTCTGAGTCTAAGGAGTCCCCAGCAGCCTCTATGAGTCTCATGAGTCTCCTTTAGTCTCCCAAAGTCTCAAGAGTCCCCGTGAGTCTCTTGAGTTTCCGTTAGTCTACCTGAGTCTGATGAGTCCACAGTAGACTTTTGAGTCTTTTTGATTCCCCAGCAGTCTCTGTGATTCATGTGTCCCCAGTAGTCGCCCTGAGTCTCATGAGTCTCCATTAGTCTCCCTGAGTCTCATGAGACCAATTCAGTCTTTGTTAGTATCAAGATTCTCATGAGTTCCAAGTAGTCTTCCTGAGTCTCATGAGTCTCCATTAGTCTCCGAGTCTCAATAGTCCCCAGTATTTTTTCCTTCTCATTAGTTCCCAGCAGTCTCTATGATTCTAATGAGTCCCCAGTAGTCTCTGAGTCTCATGAGTCTCCTGTAGTCTCTTTGAGTCTCTTTGAGTCTCATGAGTCCCTATGAGTCTCTATGAGTCTCACGAGTGTAATGAGTCCACAGTAGTCATTCTGAGTCTCATGAGTCGCTCTGAGTCTCATGACACGCCTTTAGTCTTTATTACTATCAAGAATCTCATGAGTCCCAAATAGTCTCCCTGAGTCTCATGAGTCTCCATTAGTCTCGCTGAGTCTCATGAGTCGCCAGCAGTCTGCCTGAGTCTCATGAGTCTCCATTAGTCTACCAGAGTTTCATGAGTCTGCAGTAGTCGTTTGAGTCTCATGAGTCCCCAGCAGTTTCTATGAGTCTCATGAGTGTCCAGTAGTCTCCCTGAGTCTCATGAGGTTCAATTAGTCTCCCTGATTCTCATGAGTACCCGTGCTTCTCTATAATTTTCATGAGTCTCTCGAGACCACCGTAGTCTTTCTGAGTCTCACGAGTTCTCAGCAGCCTCTGTGAGTCTCATGAGTCTCCTTTAGTCTCCCAGAGTCTCAAGAGTCCCCATGACTCTCTCTGGTTTCCGTTAGTCTACCTGAGTCGGATGAGTCCACAGTAGACTTTCTGAGTCTTATGATTCCCCAGCGGTCCCTATGAGTCTCTATGAGTCTCACGAGTGTCATGAGTCCACAGTAGTCATTCTGAGTCTCATGAGTCGCTCTGAGTCTCATGACACGCCTTCAGTCTTTATTACTATCAAGAATCTCATGAGTCCTAAATAGTCTCCCTGAGTCTCATGAGTCTCCATTAGTCTCGCTGAATGTCGTGAGTACCCAGTAGTCTCCCTGTGTTTCATGAGTTTCCATTAGACTAACTGAGTCTCATGAGTCTCCAGTAGTCACTGAGTCTCATGAGTCCCCAGCGGTCTCTATGATTCTCATGAGTCTCATGAGTGCTAAGTGGTCTTTGTGAGTCTCATGAGTCCCCAGAAGTCTCTAAAAGTCTCATGATTCCCTAGTAGTCTCCCTGAGTCTCATGAGACTGCATTAGTTTCCCTGAGTCTCATGAGTCCTCATGAGTCCCTATGATTCTCATGAGTCTCATGAGTCCACAGTAGTCTCTGAATCTTTTGAGTCACCAGCAGTTTCATGAGTCCATGAGCGAGGTAAGAGACTCAGAATGACCACTGTACACTCATGAGACTCATGAGACTCAGATAGTCTAATGGAAACTCATGAAACACAGGGAGACTACTGGGTACTCACGACATTCAGCGAGACTAATGGAGACTCATGAGACTCAGGGAGACTACTTTGAACTCATGAGAATCTTGATACTAACAAAGACTGAAATGGACTCATGAGACTCAGGGAGACTAATGGAGACTCATGAGACTCAGGGCGACTACTGGGGACACATGAATCACAGAGACTGCTGGGGAATCATAAGACTCAGAAAGTCTACTGTGGACTCATCAGACTCAGGTAGACTAACGGAAACTCATGAGACTCACGGGGACTCTTGAGACTTTGGGAGACTAAAGGAGATTCATGAGACTCATTGAGGCTGCTGGGGACTCATGAGACTCAGAAAGACTACGGTAGACTCATGAAAATTATAGAGAAGCACGGGTACTCATAAGACTCAGGGAGTCTATTTGAGCCTCATGAGACTCGTGGAGACTACTGGACACTCACAAGACTCTTGAGAATCATACAAACTCATGGGGAATCATGAGACTCAGAGACAGTAACGGAGACGCATGAGTCTCAGGGAAACTACTGGGGACTCAGAAGACTCATAGAGACTGCTCGTTACTCGTGAAAATAAAAGAGACTACTGTGGACTCGAGACTCCGCGAGACTAATGGCGACTCAAGAAACTCATGGGGACTCATGTGAATCTGGGAGACTATTGGAGTATCATGAGACTCAGAGAGTCTACTGGGTGCTCATGAGACTCATTGAGACTTCTGAAGACTCATGAGTCTCGTAGAGACTCATAGCGACTCATGAAACTCAGAGAGACTAATGGAGACTCATGAGACTCAGGAAGTCTACTGGGTGCTCATGATACTCATTGAGAGTTCTGGGGACTAATGAGACTCAAACAGACTACTGGAGATCATGAGACTCAGGTAGACTAATGGAGACTCATGAGACTCACAAAGACTACTACGGAATCATGAGACTATTGGAGACTTCTTGGGACTCATGAGACTCACAAAGACCACTGTGCACTCATGAGACTCATGAGAGTCACAGAGACTCATGAGGACTCATGAGACTCAGGGAGACTAATGGAGACTCATGAGACTCACAAAGAACACTAGGGAATCATGAGACTATTAGAGACTTCTGGGGACTCATGAGACTCACAGACCCCTGTGCACTCAGGAGACTCATGAGAATCATAGAGACTGCTGGGGACTCATGACTACTGGAGACTCATGAGACTCATGGGGACTCATGAGACTCTGGTAGACTAAAGGAGACTTGTCAGACTCCTAAAGAATGCTGGGGACTCATGAGTTTCAAAAAGACTACGTGGACTCATGAGACTCATGGGAATCATAGAGTAATGAGGACTCATGAGAATCAGGGAAACTAATGGAGATTCATGAGACTCATGGGGACTCATGAGTCAGAAAAACCACTGTGCACTCATGAGATTCCTGAGAATCACCGAGACTCATGAGGACTCATGAGACTCAGGGAAACTACTTGGGATTCATGAGACTCAGAGACTGCTGGGGACTCATGAGACTCATAGAAACTACTGTGGACTCATGAGACTCATGAGAATCATAGGGACTCATTGGGACTCATGAGACTCAGGGAGGCTAAAGGAGACTCATGAGACTCACAAAGACTACTAGGGAATCATGAGACTATTAGAGACTTGTGGGGACTCATGAGACTCACAAAGACCACTGTGCACTAATGAGACTCATGAGAAATTAGAGACCGCTGGGTACTCATGAGACTCAGAGAGAATAATAGGGACTCAGTGACTACTGGAGACTCATGAAACTCAGAGACTACTGGGGACTCATTAGAATCATAGAGACTGCTGGGAACTCATGAGAATGAATAAACTACTGGGGACTATTGAGACTCGGAAGACTAATGGAGACTCATGAGACTCAGGGAGACTACTTGAACTCATGAGAATCTTGATACTAACAAAGACTGAAATGGACTCATGAGACTCA
The DNA here is from genome assembly GCA_947044365.1 of Petrosia ficiformis. NCBI lineage: Eukaryota > Metazoa > Porifera > Demospongiae > Haplosclerida > Petrosiidae > Petrosia > Petrosia ficiformis. The sequence continues at coordinate 2,981,241 of OX345647.1, forward strand.
GGGAGACTAATGGAGACTCATGAGACTCAGGGCGACTACTGGGGACACATGAATCAAAAAGAATTCTGGGGAATCATAAGACTCAGAAAGTCTACTGTGGACTCATCAGACTCAGGTAGACTAGCGGAAACTCATGAGACTCACGGGGACTCTTGAGACTTTGGGAGACTAAAGGAGACTCATGAGACTCATAGAGGCTGCTGGGGACTCATGAGACTCAGAGACTTCTGGGGACTCATGAGACTCAGCGAGACTAATGGAGACTCATGAAACTCAGGGAGACTATTTGGGACTCATGAGATTCTTGATAGTAATAAAGACTAAAGGCGTGTCATGAGACTCAGAGCGAGGCAAGAGACTCAGAATGACCACTGTACACTCATGAGACTCATGAGAATCACAGAGACTCATGAGGACTCATGAGACTCAGGGAGACTAATGGAGTCTCATGAGACTCAGAAAGACTACCAGGGAATCATGAGACTTTTAGAGACTTCTGGGGACTCATGAGACTCACAAAGACCACTTAGCACTCATGAGACTCATGAGAATCATAGAGACCGCTGGGGACTCATGAGACTCAGTGACTACTGGAGACTCATGAGACTCAGATAGTCTAATGGAAACTCATGAAACACAGGGAGACTACTGGGTACTCACGACATTCAGCGAGACTAATGGAGACTCCTGAGACTCAGGGAGACTATTTAGGACTCATGAGATTCTTGATAGTAATAAAGACTAAAGGAGTGTCATGAGACTCAGAGCGACTCATGAGACTCAGAATGACTACTGTGGACTCATGACACTCGTGAGACTCATAGAGACTCATAGGGACTCGTGAGACTCAAAAAGACTACAGGAGACTCATGAGACTCAGAGACTACTGGGGACTCATTAGAATCATAGAGACTGAAGGGAACTCATGAGAATGAATAAACTACTGGGGGCTATTGAGACTCGGGAGACTAATGGAGACTCATGAGACTCAGGGAGACTACTTGGGACTCATGAGAATCTTGAAAGTAATAAAGACTAAAGGCGTGTCATGAGACTCAGAGCGACTCATGAGACTCAGAATGACTACTGTGGACTCATGACACTCGTGAGACTCATAGAGACTCATAGGGACCGCTGGGGAATCATAAGACTCAGAAAGTCTACTGTGGACTCATCCGACTCAGGTAGACTAACGGAAACCAGAGAGAGTCATGTGGACTCATGAGACTCAGGTAGACTAATGGAGACTCATGAGACTCTAGTAGACGAAAGGAGACTTGTCAGACTCCTAGAGACTGCTGGGGACTCTTGAGATTCAGGGAGACTACTGGGGAATCATGAGACTCATAGAGACTGCTGGGGACTCATGAGACTCAGAAAGACCACTGTGCACTCATGAGACTCATGAGACTCAGAGACTCAGGGACTCATGAGACTCTTGATACTAAAAAAGACTACGGTGGTCTCAAGAGACTCATGAAAATTATAGAGAAGCACGGGTACTCATGAGACTCATGGAGACTAATTGAACCTCATGAGACTCAGGGAGACTACTGTACACTCATGAGACTCATAGAGACGGCTGGGGACTCATGAGACTCAAACGAATACTGCAGACTCATGAAACTCAGGCAGACTAATGGAGACTCATGAGACTCAGGGAGACTGCTGGGGACTCAAGAAACTCAGCGAGACTAAAGGAGACTCATGAGACTCACAGAGGCTGCTGGGGACTCGTGAGACTCAGAAAGACTACGGTGGTCCCAAGAGACTCATTAAATATATAGAGAAGCACGGGTACTCATGAGACTCAGGGAGACTAATGAGACTATGATAGACTACTGGACTCTCATGAGACTCATAGAGACTGCTGGGGACTCATGAGACTCAGCGAGACTAATGGAGACTCATGAGACTCAGGGAGACTATTTGGGACTCATGAGATTCTTTATAGTAATAAAGACTAAAGGCGTGTCATGAGACTCAGAGCGAGTCAAGAGACTCAGAATGACCACTGTACACTCATGAGACTCATGAGAATCACAGAGACTCATGAGGACTCATGAGACTCAGGGAGAGTAATGGAGTCTCATGAGACTCAGGGAGACTACTAGGGAATCATGAGACTTTTAAAGACTTCTGGGGACTCATGAGACTCACAAAGACCACTTAGCACTCATGAGACTCCTGAGAATCATAGAGACCGCTGGGGACTCATGAGACTCAGTGACTACGGGAGACTCATGAGACTCAGATAGTCTAATGGAAACTCATGAAACACAGGGAGACTACTGGGTACTCGCGACATTCAGCGAGACTAATGGAGACTCATGAGACTCACGGAGACTATTTAGGACTCATGAGATTCTTGATAGTAATAAAGACTAAAGGCGTGTCATGAGACTCAGAGCGACTCATGAGACTCAGAATGACTACTGTGGACTCATGACACTCGTGAGACTCATAGAGACTCATAGGGACTCATGAGACTCAAAAAGACTCCCCAGCAGTCTCATTGAGTCTCATGAGAGTCCAGTAGTCTCCCATAGTCTCATTAGTCTCCCTGAGTCTCATGATTACCCGTGCTTCTCTATAATTTTCATGAGTCTCTTGAGACCACGGTAGTCTTTCTGAGTCTCACGAGTCCCCAGCCGCCTCTGTGAGTCTAATGAGTCTCCTTTAGTCTCCCAGAGTCTCAAGAGTCCCCAGGACTCTTGAGTTTTCGTTAGTCTACCTGAGTCTCATGAGTCCTCATGAGTCTGTGATTCTCATGAGTGTCATGAGTGCACAGTGGTTTCTCTGAGTCTCAGGAGTCCCCAGCAGCCTCTGTGAGTCATGAGTCTCCTTTAGTCTCCCAGAGTCTCAAGAGTCCCCATGACTCTCTTTGGTTTCCGTTAGTCTACATGAGTCGGATCAGTCCACAGTAGACATTCTGAGTCTTATGATTGCCCAGCGGTCCCTATGAGTCTCTATGAGTCTCACGAGTGTCATGAGTCCACAGTAGTCATTCTGAGTCTCATGAGTCGCTCTGAGTCTCATGACACGCCTTTAGTTTTTATTACTTTCAAGATTCTCATGAGTTACAAATAGTCTCCCTGAGTCTCATGAGTCTCCATTAGTCTCCCGAGTCTCAATAGTCCCCAGTAGTTTATTCATTCTCATGAGTTCCCTTCAGTCTCTAAGATTCTAATGAGTCCCAGTAGTCTTTGAGTCTCATGAGTCTCCTGTAGTCTTTTTGAGTCTCATGAGTCCCTATGAGTCTCTATGAGTCTCACGAGTGTCATGAGTCCACAGTAGTCAATCTGAGCGTCATGAGTCGCTGAGTCTCATGACACGCCTTTAGTCTTTATTACCATCAAGAATCTCATGAGTCCTAAATAGTCTCCCTGAGTCTCATGAGTCTCCATTTGTCTCGCTGAATGTCGTGAGTACCCAGTAGTCTGCCTGTGTTTCATGAGTGTCCATTAGACTAACTGAGTCTCATGAGTCTCCAGTAGTCACTGAGTCTCATGAGTCCCCAGCGGTCTCTATGATTCTCATGAGTCTCATGAGTGCTAAGTGGTCTTTGTGAGTCTCATGAGTCCCCAGAAGTCTCTAAAAGTCTCATGATTCCCTAGTAGTCCTTGTGAGTCTCATGAGACTCCAGTAGTCTCCCTGAGTCTCATGAGTCCTCATGAGTCTCTGTGATTCTCATGAGTCTCATGAGTGTACAGTGGTCATTCTGAGTCTCTTGACTCGCTCTGAGTCTCATGACACGCCTTTAGTCTTTATTACTATCAAGAATCTCATGAGTCCCAAATAGTCTCCCTGAGTCTCATGAGTCTCCATTAGTCTCGCTGAGTCTCATGAGTCCCCAGCAGTCTATGAGTCTCATGAGTGTCCAGTAGTCTACCATAGTCTCATTAGTCTCCTTGAGTCTCATGAGTACCCGTGCTTCTCTATAATTTTCATGAGTCTCTTGGGACCACCGTAGTCTTTCTGAGTCTCACGAGTCCCCAGCAGCCTCTGTGAGTTTCATGAGTCTCCTTTAGTCTCCCAGAGTCTCAAGAGTCCCCATGAGTCTCTTGAGTTTCCGTTAGTCTCCCTGAGTCTCATGAGTCCTCATGAGTCTCTGTGATTCTCATGAGTGTCATGAGTGCACAGTGGTTTTTCTGAGTCTCAGGAGTCCCCAGCAGTCTCTATGAGTCTCATGATTCCCCAGTAGTCTTTTTTAGTATCAAGAGTCTCATGAGTCCCTATGAGTCTCTCTGAGTCTCATGAGTCTCATGAGTGCACAGTGGTCTTTCTGAGTCTCATGAGTCCCCAGCAGTCTCTATGAGTCTCATGATTCCCCAGTAGTCTCCCTGAATCTCAAGAGTCCCCAGCAGTCTCTAGGAGTCTGACAAGTCTCCTTTAGTCTACTAGAGTCTCATGAGTCCCCATGAGTCTCATGAGTCTCCATTAGTCTACTTGAGTCTCATGAGTCCACAGTAGTCTTTCTGAGTTTTATGAGTCCCCAGCAGTCTCTATGACACTCATGAGTCTAATGAGCCCCCAGTAGTCTCCCGGAGTTTCATGAGACTTCATTAGTCTCCCTGAGTCTCATGATTCTCCAGTAGTCTGAGTCTCATGAGTCCCCACTAGTCTCCCTGAATCTCATGAGTCCCTATTATTCTCTCTGAGTCTCATGAGTATCCAGCAGTCTCTATGATTCTAATGAGTCCCCAGTAGTATCTCTGAGTCTCATGAGTCACTATGAGTCTCTGAGTCTCACGAGTGTCATGAGTCCACAGTAGTCATTCTGAGTCTCCTGAGTCGCTCTGAGTCTCATGACACGCCTTTAGTCTTCATTACTATAGAGTATCTCATGAGTCCCAAATAGTCTCCCTGAGTCTCATGAGTCTCCATTAGTCTCGCTGAATGTCGTGAGTACCCAGTAGTCTCCCTGTGTTTCATGAGTTTCCATTAGACTATCTGAGTCTCATGAGTCTCCAGTAGTCACTTAGTCTCATGAGTCCCCAGCGGTCTCTATGATTCTCATGAGTCTCATGAGTGCTAAGTGGTCTTTGTGGGTCTCATGAGTCCCCAGAAGTCTCTAAAAGTCTCATGATTCCCTAGTAGTCTTTCTGAGTCTCATGAGACTCCAGTAGTCTCCTTGAGTCTCATGAGTCCTCATGAGTCTCTGTGATTCTCATGAGTCTCATGAGTCCACAGTAGTCTCTGAGTCTCATGAGTCACCAGCAGTTTCATGAGTCCACAGTAGTCTCTATGAGTCTCATGAATCCCAAGTAGTTTCCCTGAGTCTCATGAGTCCTCATGAGTCTCAGTGATTCTCATGAATCTCATGAGTGCACAGTGGTTTTACTGACTCTCATGAGTCCCCATGAGTCTCATGAATCTCCATTAGTCTCCCTGATTCTCATGAGTCCTCATTACTCTATGATTCCCATGAGTGTCATGAGTCCACGTAGTCTTTCTGAAACTCATGAGTCCCCAGCAGTCTCTAGGAGTCTGACAAGTCTCCTTTAGTCTACCAGAGTCTCATGAGTCCCCATGAGTCTCATGAGTCTCCATTAGTCTACCTGAGTCTCATGAGTCCACAGTAGTCTTTCTGAGTTTTGAGTCCCCAGCAGTCTCTATGACACTCATGAGTCTCATGAGCCCCCAGTAGTCTCTTTGAGCCTCATGAGTCTCCAGCAGTCTCAATGAGTCTCCTGAGTCCCCAGTAGTCTACCTGAGTCGCATGAGTTACCATTAGTCTATCTGAGTCTCATGAGTCTCCAGTAGTCTACATGAGTCTCATGAGTCCACAGTAGTCTTTCTGAGTTTTATGAGTCCCCAGCGGTCTCTATGATTCTCATGAGTCTCATGAGTGCACAGTGGTCTTTGTGAGTCTCATGAGTCCCAAGAAGTCTCTAATAGTCTCATGATTCCGTAGTAGTCTTTGTGAGTCTCATGAGTTTCCATTAGTCTACCTGAGTCTCATGATCTCCAGTAGTCTGTTTGAGTCTCATTAGTCCCCAGAAGTCTCAATGAGTCTCATGAGCACCTAGTAGACTTCCTGAGTCTCATGAGTCTCCATTAGTCTCTCTGAGTTTTATGAGTCCCCAGCAGTCTCTATGACACTCATGAGTCTCATGAGCCCCCAGTAGTCTCTGAGCCTCATGAGTCTCCAGCAGTCTCAATGAGTCTCCTGAGTCCCCAGTAGTCTCCCTGAGTCGCATGATTTACCATTAGTCTATCTGAGTCTCATGAGTCTCCAGTAGTCTGTTTGAGTCTCATTAGTCCCCAGAAGTCTCAATGAGTCTCATGAGCACCTAGTAGACTTCCTGAGTCTCATGAATCTCCATTAGTCTCTCTGAGTTTTATGAGTCCCCAGCAGTCTCTATGACACTCATGAGTCTCATGAGCCCCCAGTAGTCTCTGAGCCTCATGAGTCTCCAGCAGTCTCAATGAGTCTCCTGAGTCCCCAGTAGTCTCCCTGAGTCGCATGAGTTACCATTAGTCTATCTGAGTCTCATGAGTCTCCAGTAGTCATGAGTCCCCAGCAGTCTCTATGATTCTCATGAGTCTCATTAGTGCACAGGGGTCTGTGAGTCTCATGAGTCCCCAGAAATGTCTAATAGTCTCATGATTCCCTAGTAGTCTTTGTGAGTCTCATGAGTCTCAAGTAGTCTCCCTGAGTCTCATGAGTCTTCATGAGTCTCTGTGAGTTTCATGAGTCGCTATGAGTCTCTACGAGATTCATGAGTCTCCAGAAGTCTCAATGAGTCTCATGAGCACCCTGTAAACTCTCTGAGTCGCATGATACTCCAATAGTCTCCCAGATTCACATGAGTCCCCATGAGTTTCATGAGTCGCCATTAGTCTCGCGGAGTCTCGAGTCCACCGTAGTCTCTTTGATTTTCACGAGTAACGAGCAGTCTCTATGAGTCTACTGAGTCCCCAGTAGTTTCCCTGAGACTCATGCGTCTCCGTTACTCTCTCTGAGTCTCATGATTCCCCATTAGTTTCTATGATTCTCAATAGTCTTGTGAGTGTCCAGTAGTCTCCATGAGTCTCATGAGGCTCAATTAGACTCCCTGAGTCTCATGAGTACCAGTGCTCTCTATAATTTTCATGAATCTCTTGAGTCCACCGTAGTCTTTCTGAGTCTCACGAGTCCCCAGCAGCCTCTATGAGTCTCATGAGTCTCCTTTAGTCTCCCAAAGTCTCAAGAGTCCCCGTGATTCTCTTGAGTTTCCGTTAGTCTACCTGAGTCTGATGAGTCCACAGTAGACTTTCTGAGTCTTATGATTCCCCAGCAGTCTCTGTGATTCATGTGTCCCCAGTAGTCGCCCTGAGTCTCATGAGTCTCCATTAGTCTCCCTGAGTCTCATGAGTCCATTTCAGTCTTTGTTAGTATCAAGATTATCATGAGTTCCAAGTAGTCTCCCTGAGTCTCATGATTCTCTATTAGTCTTCCGAGTCTCAATAGTTCCCAGTAGTTTATTCATTCTCATGAGTTCCCAGCAGTCTCTATGATTCTAATGAGTTCCCAGTAGTCTCTGAGTCTCATGAGTCTCCTTTAGTCTCTTTGAGTCTCTTTGAGTCTCATGAGTCCCAATGAGTGTTTATGAGTCTCACGAGTGTAATGAGTCCACAGTAGTCATTCTGAGTCTCATGAGTCGCTCAGAGTCTCATGACACGCCTTTAGTCTTTATTACTATCAAAAATCTCATGAGTCCCAAGTAGTCTCCCTGAGTCTCATGAGTCTCCATTAGTCTACCTGAGTCTCATCAGTCTCCCGTAGTCTGTTTGAGTCTCATGAGTTCCCAGCAGTCTCTATGAGTCTCATGAGTGTCCAGTAGTCTCCCTGAGTCTCAATAGTCTCCATTAGTCTAACTGAGTCTCATGAGTCTCCAGTAGTCTGTTTGAGTCTCATGAGTCCCCAGCAGTCTCTATGAGTCTCATGAGTGTCCAGTAGTCTCCCTGAGTCTCAATAGTCTCCCTGAGTCTCAAGAGTACCCGTGCTTCTCTATAATTTTCATGAGTCTCTTGAGACCACCGTAGTCTTTCTGAGTCTCATGAGTCCCCAGCAGCCTCTGTGAGTCTCAGGAGTCTCCTTTAGTCTCCCAGAGTCTCAAGAGTCCCCATGACTCTCTGGAGTTTCCGTTAGTCTACCCGAGTCTGGTGAGTCCACAGTAGACTTTCTGATTCTTATGATTCCCCAGCAGTCCCTATGAGTCTCTATGAGTCTCACGAGTGTCATGAGTCCACAGCAGTCATTCTGAGTCTCATGAGTCGCTCTGAGTCTCATGACACGCCTTTAGTCTTTATTAATATCAAGAATCTCATGAGTCCTAAATAGTCTCCCTGAGACTCATGCGTCTCCGTTACTCTCTCTGAATCTCATGAGTCCCCATGAGTTTCTATGATTCTCAAGAGTCTCATGAGTCCCTAACAGTCTGCCTGAGTCTCATGAGTCAATATGAGTCTCTATTAGTCTCACGAGTCTCATGAATCCACAGTAGTCATTCTGAGTCTCATCAGTCGCTCTGATTCTCATGACACGCCTTTAGTCTTTATTACTATCAACAATCTCATGAGTCCTAAATAGTCTCCCTGAGTCTCATGAGTCTCCATTAGTCTTCCGAGTCTCAATAGTCCCCAGTAGTTTTTTCATTCTCATGAGTTCCCAGCAGTCTCTATGATTCTAATGAGTCCCCAGGAGTCTCTGAGTCTCACGAGTCTCCTGTAGTCTTTTTGAGTTTCATGAGTCCCTCTGAGTCTCACGAGTGTTATGAGTCCACAGCAGTCATTCTGAGTCTCATGACTCGCTCTGAGTCTCATGACACGCCTTTAGTCTATATTACTATCAAGAATCTCATGAGTCCCAAATAGTCTCCCTGAGTCTCATGAGTCTCCATTAGTCTCGCTGAGTCTCATGAGTCGCCAGCAGTCTGCCTGAGTCTCATGAGTCTCCATTAGTCTCCCTGAGTCTCATGAGTCTCCATTAGTCTACCTGAGTCTCATGAGTCTCCAGTAGTCTGTTTGAGTCCCAGCAGTCTCTTGAGTCTCATCAGTGTCCAGTAGTCTCCCTGAGTCTCAATAGTCTCCATTAGTCTAACTGAGTCTCATGAGTCTCCAGTAGTCTGTTTGAGTCTCATGAGTCCCCAGCAGTTTCTATGAGTCTCATGAGTGTCCAGTAGTCTCCCTGAGTCTATATAGTCTCCCTGAGTCTCAAGAGTACCCGTGCTTCTCTATAATTTTCATGAGTCTCTTGAGACCACCGTAGTCTTTCTGAGTCTCATGAGTCCCCAGCAGCCTCAGTGAGTCTCATGAGTCTCCTTTAGTCTCCCCGAGTCTCAAGAGTCCCCATGACTCTCTTGAGTTTCCGTTAGTCTACCTGAGTCGGATGAGTCCACAGTAGTGTTTCTGAGTCTTATGATTCCCCAGCGGTCCCTATGAGTCTCTATGAGTCTCACGAGTGTCATGAGTCCACAGTAGTCATTCTGAGTCTCATGAGTCGCTCTGAGTCTCATGACATGCCTTTAGTCTTTATTACTTTCAAGATTCTCATGAGTTTCAAGTAGTCTCCCTGAGTCTCATGAGTCTCCATTAGTCTCCCGAGTCTCAATAGTCCCCAGTAGTTTATTCATTCTCATGAGTTCCCTTCAGTCTCTATGATTCTAATGAGTCCCCAGTAGTCTCTGAGTCTCATGAGTCTCCTTTACTCATGAGACTCAGCGAGACTAATGGAGACTCATGAGACTCAGGGAGACTATTTGGGACTCATGAGATTCTTGATAGTAATAAAGACTAAAGGCGTGTCATGAGCATCAGACCGAGGCAAGAGACTCAGAATGACCACTGTACACTCATGAAACTCATGAGAATCACAGAGACTCATGAGGACTCATGAGACTCAGGGAGACTAATGGAGTCTCATGAGACTCAGGGAGACTACTAGGGAATCATGAGACTTTTAGAGGCTTCTGGGGACTCATGAGACTCACAAAGACCACTTAGCACTCATGAGACTCATGAGAATCATACAGACCGCTGGGGACTCATGAGACTCAGTGACTGCTGGAGACTCATGAGACTCAGATAGTCTAATGGAAACTCATGAAACACAGGGAGACTACTGGGTACTCACGACATTCAGCGAGACTAATGGAGACTCATGAGACTCAGGGAGACTATTTAGGACTCATGAGATTCTTGATAGTAATAAAGACTAAAGGCGTGTCATGAGACTCAGAGCGACTCATGAGACTCAGAATGACTACTGTGGACTCATGACACTCGTGAGACTCAGAGACTCATAGAGACTCATGTGACTCAAAAAGACTACAGGAGACTCATGAGACTCAGAGACTACTGGGGACTCATTAGAATCATAGAGACTGAAGGGAACTCATGAGAATGAATAAACTACTGGGGACTATTGAGACTCGGGAGACTAATGGAGACTCATGAGACTCAGGGAGACTACTTGGAACTCATGAGAATCTTGAAAGTAATAAAGACTAAAGGCGTGTCATGAGACTCAGAGCGACTCATGAGACTCAGAATGACTACTGTGGACTCATGACACTCGTGAGACTCATAGAGACTCATAGGGACCGCTGGGGAATCATAAGACTCAGAAAGTCTACTGTGGACTCATCCGACTCAGGTAGACTAACGGAAACTCAAGAGAGTCATGGGGACTCTTGAGACTCTGGGAGACTAAAGGAGACTCATGAGACTCACAGAGGCTGCTGAGGACTCGTGAGACTAATGGAGACTCATGAGACTCAGGCAGACTGCTGGCGACTCATGAGACTCAGCGAGACTAATGGAGACTCATGAGACTCAGGGAGACTATTTGGGACTCATGAGATTCTTGATAGTAATATAGACTAAAGGCGTGTCATGAGACTCAGAGCGAGTCATGAGACTCAGAATGACTACTGTGGACTCATTACACTCGTGAGACTCAGAGGGACTCATGAAACTAAAAGAGACTACAGGAGACTCATGAGACTCAGAGACTCCTGGGCACTCATTAGAATCATAGAGACTGCTGGGAACTCATGAAAATGAAAAAACTACTGGGGACTATTGAGACTCGGAAGACTAATGGAGACTCATGAGACTCAGGGAGACTACTGAGACTCAGGGAGACTATTTAGGACTCATGAGATTCTTGATAGTAATAAAGACTAAAGGCGTGTCATGAGACTCAGAGCGACTCATGAGACTCAGAATGACTACTGTGGACTCATGACACTCGTGAGACTCATAGAGACTCATAGGGACCGCTGGGGAATCATAAGACTCAGAAAGTCTACTGTGGACTCATCCGACTCAGGTAGACTAACGGAAACTCAAGAGAGTCATGGGGACTCTTGAGACTCTGGGAGACTAAAGGAGACTCATGAGACTCACAGAGGCTGCTGAGGACTCGTGAGACTAATGGAGACTCATGAGACTCAGGCAGACTGCTGGCGACTCATGAGACTCAGCGAGACTAATGGAGACTCATGAGACTCAGGGAGACTATTTGGGACTCATGAGATTCTTGATAGTAATATAGACTAAAGGCGTGTCATGAGACTCAGAGCGAGTCATGAGACTCAGAATGACTACTGTGGACTCATTACACTCGTGAGACTCAGAGGGACTCATGAAACTAAAAGAGACTACAGGAGACTCATGAGACTCAGAGACTCCTGGGCACTCATTAGAATCATAGAGACTGCTGGGAACTCATGAAAATGAAAAAACTACTGGGGACTATTGAGACTCGGAAGACTAATGGAGACTCATGAGACTCAGGGAGACTACTGAGACTCAGGGAGACTATTTAGGACTCATGAGATTCTTGATAGTAATAAAGACTAAAGGCGTGTCATGAGACTCAGAGCGACTCATGAGACTCAGAATGACTGCTGTGGACGCATGACACTCGTGAGACTCATAGAGACTCAAAGGGACTCATACAGGAGACTCATGAAACTCAGAGAGTACTGGGGACTCATTAGAATCATAGACTGCAGGGAACTCATGAGAATGAAACTAATGGGGACTCATGAGACTCAGGGAGAGTAACGGAGACGCATGAGTCTCAGGGAAACTACTGAGGACTCAGGAGACTCATTGAGACTGCTGGAGACTCATGAGGCTCATGAAAATCATAGGGACTCATTGGGACTCATGAGACTCAGGGAGGCTAAAGGAGACTCATGAGACTCACAAAGACTACTAGGGAATTATGAGACTATTAGAGACTTGTGGGGACTCATGAGACTCACAAAGACCAGTGTGCACTCATGAGACTCATGAGAAATTAGAGACCGCTGGGGACTCATGAGACTCAGTGACTACTGGAGACTCATGAGACTCAGATAGACTAGTGGAAACTCATGACACTCAAGGAGACTACTGGGGACTCCGGAGACTCAGCGAGACTAATGGAGACTGATGAGACTCAGGGAGTCTATTTGGGACTCATGAGAGTCTTGATAGTAATAAAGACTAAAGGCGTGTCATGAGACTCAGAGCGACTCAGGAGACTCAGAATGACTACTGTGGACTCATGACACTCGTGAGACTCAGAGACTCATAGGGACTCATGAGACTCCGAGATACTACTGGGGACTCATTAGAATCATAGAGACTGCTGGGTACTCATGAGACTCAGAGAGAATAATAGGGACTCATGAGATTCAGGGAGACTAGTGGGGACTCATGACACTCAGACTACTGGAGACTCATGAGACTCCGGGAGACTAATGAAGTCTCATGAAACTCCGGGAGACTACTGGGGGCTCATTAGACTCATGAGTGTCATAGAGTCTGCTGGGGACTCTTAAAACTCAGAAAGACTACTGTGGACTCATGAGACTCAGGTAGACTAATGGAGACTCATGAGACTCATGGGGACTCATGAGACTCTAGTAGACTAAAGGAGACTTGTCAGACTCATAGAGACTGCTGGGGACTCATGAGACTCAGAAAGACCACTGTGCACTCATGAGACTCATGAGACTCAGAGAGACTCATAGGGACTCATGAGACTCTTGATACTAAAAAAGACTACTGGGGAATCATGAGACTCATAGAGACTACTGGGGACTCCTGAGACTCAGAGAAACCACTGTGCACTCATGACACTCATGAGAATCACAGAGACTCTTGAGGACTCATGAGACTCAGGGAGACTAACGGAAACTCAAGAGACTCATGGGGACTCTTGAGACTCTGGGAGACTAAAAGAGACTCATGAGACTCACAGAGGCTGCTGGGGACTCGTGAGACTCAGAAAGACTACGGTGGTCCCAAGAGACTCATGAAAATTATAGAGAAGCACGGGTACTCATGAGACTCAGGGAGACTAATGAGACTATGGGAGACTACTGGACACTCATGAGACTCATAGAGACTGCTGGGGACTCATGAGACTCAGCGAAACTAATGGAGACTCATGAGACTCAAGGAGACTATTTGGGACTCATGAGATTCTTGATAGTAATAAAGACTAAAGGCGTGTCATGAGCATCAGACCGAGGCAAGAGACTCAGAATGACCACTGTACACTCATGAGACTCATGAGAATCACAGAGACTCATGAGGACTCATGAGACTCAGGGAGACTACTGGAGTCTCATGAGACTCAGGGAGACTACTAGGGAATCATGAGACTTTTAGAGACTTCTGGGGACTCATGAGACTCACAAAGACCACTTAGCACTCATGAGACTCCTGAGAATCATAGAGACCGCTGGGGACTCATGAGACTCAGTGACTACTGGAGACTCATGAGACTCAGATAGTCTAATGGAAACTCATGAAACACAGGGAGACTACTGGGTACTCACGACATTCAGCGAGACTAATGGAGACTCATGAGACTCAGGGAGACTATTTAGGACTCATGAGATTCTTGATAGTAATAAAGACTAAAGGCGTGTCATGAGACTCAGAACGACTCATGAGACACAGAATGACTCTCGTGGGACTCATAGAGACTCATAGGGACTCATGAGACTCAAACAGACTACAGGAGACTCATGAGACTCAAAGACTACTGGGACTCATTAGAATCATAGAGACTGAAGGGAACTCATGAGAATGAATAAACTACTGGGGACTATTGAGACTCGGGAGACTAATGGAGACTCATTAGACTCAGGGAGACTACTTGGAACTCATGAGAATCTTGAAAGTAATAAAGACTAAAGGCGTGTCATGAGACTCAGAGCGACTCATGAGACTCAGAATGACTACTGTGGACTCATGACACTCGTGAGACTCATAGAGACTCATAGGGACCGCTGGGGAATCATAAGACTCAGAAAGTCTACTGTGGACTCATCCGACTCAGGTAGACTAACGGAAACTCAAGAAAGTCATGGGGACTCTTGAGACTCTGGGAGACTAAAGGAGACTCATGAGACTCACAGAGGCTGCTGAGGACTCGTGAGACTCAGAAAGACTACGGTGGTCTCGAGAGACTCATGAAAATTATAGAGAAGCACGGGTACTCTTGAGAATCAGGGAGACTAATTGAACCTCATGAGACTCAGGGAGACTACTGGACACTCATGAGACTCAGAGACTGCTGGGGACTCATGAGACTCAAACGACTACTGCAGACTCATGAAACTCTGGTAGACTAAAGGAGACTCATGAGACTCAGGCAGACTGCTGGCTACTCATGAGACTCAGCGAGACTAATGGAGACTCATGAGACTCAGGGAGACTATTTGGGACTCATGAGATTCTTGATAGTAATATAGACTAAAGGCGTGTCATGAGACTCAGAGCGACTCATGAGACTCAGAATGACTACTGTGGACTCATTACACTCGTGAGACTCATAGAGACTCATAGGGACTCATGAGACTCAAAGAGACTCAAAGAGACTACAGGAGACTCATGAGACTCAGAGACTTCTTGGGACTCATTAGAATCACAGACTGCTGGGAACTCATGAGAATGAATAAACTACTGGGGACTATTGAGACTCGGAAGACTAATGGAGACTCATGAGACTCAGGGAGACTACTTGGAACTCATGAGAATCTTGATACTAACAAAGACTGAAATGGACTCATGAGACTCAGGGAGACTAATGGAGACTCATGAGACTCAGGGCGACTACTGGGGACACATGAGACTCAGGGAGAGTAACGGAGACGCATGAGTCTCAGGGAAACTACTGAGGACTCAGGAGACTCATTGAGACTGCTGGAGACTCATGAGGCTCATGAGAATCATAAGGACTCATTGGGACTCATGAGACTCGGAGGCTAAAGGAGACTCATGAGACTCACAAAGACTACTAAGGAATCATGAGACTATTAGAGACTTGTGCGGACTCATGAGACTCACAAAGACCACTGTGCACTCATGAGACTCATGAGAAATTAGAGACCGGTGGGGACTCATGAGACTCAGTGACTACTGGAGACTCATGAGACTCAGAGACTACTGGGGACTCATTAGAATCATAGAGACTGCTGGGAACTCATGAGAATGAATAAACTACTGGGGATTATTGAGACTCGGAAGAATAATGGAGACTCATGAGACTCAGGGAGACTACTTGGAACTCATGAGAATTTTGATACTAACAAAGACTGAAATGGACTCATGAGACTCAGGGAGACTAATGGAGACTCATGAGACTCAGGGCGACTACTGGGGACACATGAATAAAAGAGAATTCTGGGGAATCATAAGACTCAGAAAGTCTACTGTGGACTCATCAGACTCAGGTAGACTAGCGGAAACTCATGAGATTAACGGGGACTCTTGAGACTTTGGGAGACTAAAGGAGATTCATGAGACTCATAGAGACTGCTGGGGACTCATGAGACTCATAGAGACTGCTGGGGACTCATGAGACTCAGCGAGACAAATGGAGACTCAAGAAACTCAGGCAGACTATTTGGGACTCATGAGATTCTTGATAGTAATAAAGACTAAAGGCGTGTCATGAGACTCAGAGCGAGGCAAGAGACTCAGAATGACCACTGTACATTCATGAGACACATGAGAATCACAGAGACTCATGAGGACTCATGAGACTCAGGGAGACTAATGGAGTCTCATGAGACTCAGAAAGACTACCAGGGAATCATGAGACTTTTAGAGACTTCTGGGGACTCATGAGACTAACAAAGACCACTTAGCACTCATGAGACTCATGAGAATCATAGAGACTGCTGGGGACTCATGAGACTAAGTGACTACTGGAGACTCATGAGACTCAGATAGTCTAATGGAAACTCATGAAACACAGGGAGACTACTGGGTACTCACGACATTCAGCGAGACTAATGGAGACTCATGAGACTCAGGGAGACTATTTAGGACTCATGAGATTCTTGATAGTAATAAAGACTAAAGGAGTGTCATGAGACTCAGAGCGACTCATGAGACTCAGAATGACTACTGTGGACTCATGACACTCGTGAGACTCATAGAGACTCATAGGGACTCGTGAGACTCAAAGAGACTACCGGAGACTCATGAGACTCAGAGACTACTGGGGACTCATTAGAATCATAGAGACTGAAAGGGAACTCATGAGAATGAATAAACGACTGGGGGCTATTGAGACTCGGGAGACTAATGGAGACTCATGAGACTCAGGGAGACTACTTGGGACTCATTAGAATCTTGAAAGTAATAAAGACTTAAGGCGTGTCATGAGACTCAGAGCGACTCATGAGACTCAGAATGACTACTGTGGACTCATGACACTCGTGAGACTCATAGAGACTCATAGGGACTCATGAGTCTCAAAAAGACTCTCCAGCAGTCTCATTGAGTCTCATGAGAGTCCAGTAGTCTCCCATAGTCTCATTAGTCTCCCTGAGTCTCATGATTACCCGTGCTTCTGTATAATTTTCATGAGTCTCTTGAGACCACGGTAGTCTTTCTGAGTCTCACGAGTCCCCAGCAGCCTCTGTGAGTCTAATGAGTCTCCTTTAGTCTCCCAGAGTCTCAAGAGTCCCCAGGACTCTCTTGAGTTTTCGTTAGTCTACCTGAGTCTCATGAGTCCTCGTGAGTCTGTGATTCTCATGAGTGTCATGAGTGCACAGTGGTTTCTCTGAGTCTCAGGAGTCCCCAGCAGCCTCTGTGAGTCATGAGTCTCCTTTAGTCTCCCAGAGTCTCAAGAGTCCCCATGACTCTCTTTGGTTTCCGTTACTCTACATGAGTCGGATGAGTCCACAGTAGACTTTCTGAGTCTTATGATTTCCCAGCGGTCCCTATGAGTCTCTATGAGTCTCACGAGTGTCATGAGTCCACAGTAGTCATTCTGAGTCTCATGAGTCGCTCTGAGTCTCATGACACGCCTTTCGTTTTTATTACTTTCAAGATTCTCATGAGTTACAAATAGTCTCCCTGAGTCTCATGAGTCTCCATTAGTCTCCCGAGTCTCAATAGTACCCAGTAGTTTATTCATTCTCATGAGTTCCCTTCAGTCTCTATGATTCTAATGAGTCCCAGTAGTCTTTGAGTCTCATGAGTCTCCTGTAGTCTTTTTTAGTCTCATGAGTCCCTATGAGTCTCTATGAGTCTCACGAGTGTCATGAGGCCACAGTAGTCATTCTGAGTCTCATGAGTCGCTCTGAGTCTCATGACACGCCTTTAGTCTTTATTACCATCAAGAATCTCATGAGTCCTAAATAGTCTCCCTGAGTCTCATGAGTCTCCATTTTTCTCGCTCAATGACGTGAGTACCCAGTAGTCTGCCTGTGTTTCATGAGTGTCCATTAGACTGAGTCTCATGAGTCCCCAGCGGTCTCTATGATTCTCATGAGTCTCATGAGTGCTAAGTGGTCTTTGTGAGTCTCATGAGTCCCCAGAAGTCTCTAAAAGTCTCATGATTCCCTAGTAGTCTCCCTGAGTCTCATGAGACTCCAGTAGTCTCCCTGAGTCTCATGAGTCCTCATGAGTCTGTGATTCTCATGAGTCCTCATGAGTCTGTGATTCTCATGAGTCTCATGAGTGTACAGTGGTCATTCTGAGTCTCTTGACTCGCTCTGAGTCTCATGACACGCCTTTAGTCTTTATTACTATCAAGAATCTCATGAGTCCCAAATAGTCTCCCTGAGTCTCATGAGTCTCCATTAGTCTCGCTGAGTCTCATGAGTCCCCAGAAGTCTCCCTGAGTCTCATGAGTCTCCATTAGTCTACCTGAGTCTCATGAGTCTCCAGTAGTCTGTTTGAGTCTCATGAGTCCCCAGCAGTCTCTATGAGTCTCATGAGTGTCCAGTAGTCTCCCTGAGTCTCAATAGTCTCCCTGAGTCTCATGAGTACCCGTGCTTCTCTATAATTTTCATCATTCTCTTGAGACCACCGTAGTCTCCCTGAGTCTCATGAGTCCCCAGCAGCCACTGTGAGTGTCATGAGTCTTCTTTAGTCTCCCAGAGTCTCAAGAGTCCCCATGACTCTCTTCAGTTTCCGTTAGTCTACCTGAGTCGGATGAGTCCACAGTAGACTTTCTGAGTCTTATGATTCCCCAGCGGTCCCTATGAGTCTCTATGAGTCTCACGAGTGTCATGAGTCCACAGTAGTCATTCTGAGTCTCATGAGTCGCTCTGAGTCTCATGACACGCCTTTAGTCTTTATTACTATCAAGAATCTCATGAGTCCTAAATAGTCTCCCTGAGTCTCATGAGTCTCCATTAGTCTCGCTGAATGTCGTGAGTACCCAGTAGTCTCCCTGTGTTTCATGAGTTTCCATTAGACTAACTGAGTCTCATGAGTCTCCAGTAGTCACTGAGTCTCATGAGTCCCCAGCGGTCTCTATGATTCTCATGAGTCTCATGAGTGCTAAGTGGTCTTTGTGAGTCTCATGAGTCCCCAGAAGTCTCTAAAAGTCTCATGATTCCCTAGTAGTCTCCCTGAGTCTCATGAGACTCCAGTAGTCTCCCTGAGTCTCATGAGTCCTCATGAGTCTCTGTGATTCTCATGAGTCTCATGAGTGTACAGTGCTCATTCTGAGTCTCTTGACTCGGTCTGAGTCTCATGACACGCCTTTAGTCTTTATTACTATCAAGAATCTCATTAGTCCCAAATAGTCTCTCTGAGTCTCATGAGTCTCCATTAGTCTCGCTGAGTCTCATGAGTCCCCAGCAGTCTCCCTGAGTCTCCTGAGTCTCCATTAGTCTACCTGAGTCTCATGAGTCTCCAGTAGTCTGTTTGAGTCTCATGAGTCCCCAGCAGTCTCTATGAGTCTCATGAGTGTCCAGTAGTCTCCCTGTGTCTCAATAGTCTCCCTGAGTCTCATGAGTACCCGTGCTTCTCTATAATTTTCATCAGTCTCTTGAGACCACCGTAGTCTCCCTGAGTCTCATGAGTCCCCAGCAGCCTCTGTGAGTCTCCTGAGTCTCCTTTAGTCTCCCAGAGTCTCAAGAGTCCCCATGACTCTCTTGAGTTTCCGTTAGTCTACCTGAGTCGGATGAGTCCACAGTAGACTTTCTGAGTCTTATGATTCACCAGCGGTCCCTATGAGTCTCTATGAGTCTCACGAGTGTCATGAGTCCACTGTAGTCATTCTGAGTCTCATGAGTCGCTCTGAGTCTCATGACACGCCTTTAGTCTTTATTAATATCAAGAATCTCATGAGTCCTAAATAGTCTCCCTGAGTCTCATGAGTCTCCATTAGTCTCGCTGAATGTCGTGAGTACCCAGTAGTCTCCCTGTGTTTCATGAGTTTCCATTAGACTAACTGAGTCTCATGAGTCTCCAGTAGTCACTGACTACTGGAGACTCATGAGACTCATGAGTGCTAAGTGGTCTTTGTGAGTCTCATGAGTCCCCAGAAGTCTCTGAAAGTCTCATGATTCCCTAGTAGTCTTTCTGAGTCTCATGAGACTGCATTAGTTTCCCTGAGTCTCATGAGTCCTCATGAGTCCCTATGATTCTCATGAGTCATGAGTCCACAATAGTCTCTGAATCTTTTGAGTCACCAGAAGTTTCATGAGTCCATGAGCGAGGCAACAGACTCAGAATGACCACTGTACACTCATGAGACTTATGAGACTCAGATAGTCTAATGGAAACTCATGAAACACAGGGAGACTACTGGGTACTCACGACATTCAGCGAGACTAATGGAGACTCATGAGACTCACGGAGACTATTTAGGACTCATGAGATTCTTGATAGTAATAAAGACTAAAGGCGTGTCATGAGACTAAGAGCGACTCATGAGACTCAGAATGACTACTGTGGACTCATGACACTCGTGAGACTCATAAAGACTCATTGGGACTCATGAGACTCAAAAAGACTCCCCAGCAGTCTCTATGAGTCTCATGAGAGTCCAGTAGTCTCCCATAGTCTCATTAGTCTCCCTGAGTCTCATGAGTACCCGTGCTTCTCTATAATTTTAATGAGTCTCTTGGGACGACCGTAGTCTTTCTGAGTCTCACGAGTCCCCAGCATCCTCTGTGAGTCTCATGAGTCTCCTTTAGTCTCCCAGAGTCTCAAGAGTCCTCATGAGTCTGTGATTCTCATGAGTGTCATGAGTGCACAGTGGTTTCTCTGAGTCTAAGGAGTCCCCAGCAGCCTCTATGAGTCTCATGAGTCTCCTTTAGTCTCCCAAAGTCTCAAGAGTCCCCGTGAGTCTCTTGAGTTTCCGTTAGTCTACCTGAGTCTGATGAGTCCACAGTAGACTTTTGAGTCTTTTTGATTCCCCAGCAGTCTCTGTGATTCATGTGTCCCCAGTAGTCGCCCTGAGTCTCATGAGTCTCCATTAGTCTCCCTGAGTCTCATGAGACCAATTCAGTCTTTGTTAGTATCAAGATTCTCATGAGTTCCAAGTAGTCTTCCTGAGTCTCATGAGTCTCCATTAGTCTCCGAGTCTCAATAGTCCCCAGTATTTTTTCCTTCTCATTAGTTCCCAGCAGTCTCTATGATTCTAATGAGTCCCCAGTAGTCTCTGAGTCTCATGAGTCTCCTGTAGTCTCTTTGAGTCTCTTTGAGTCTCATGAGTCCCTATGAGTCTCTATGAGTCTCACGAGTGTAATGAGTCCACAGTAGTCATTCTGAGTCTCATGAGTCGCTCTGAGTCTCATGACACGCCTTTAGTCTTTATTACTATCAAGAATCTCATGAGTCCCAAATAGTCTCCCTGAGTCTCATGAGTCTCCATTAGTCTCGCTGAGTCTCATGAGTCGCCAGCAGTCTGCCTGAGTCTCATGAGTCTCCATTAGTCTACCAGAGTTTCATGAGTCTGCAGTAGTCGTTTGAGTCTCATGAGTCCCCAGCAGTTTCTATGAGTCTCATGAGTGTCCAGTAGTCTCCCTGAGTCTCATGAGGTTCAATTAGTCTCCCTGATTCTCATGAGTACCCGTGCTTCTCTATAATTTTCATGAGTCTCTCGAGACCACCGTAGTCTTTCTGAGTCTCACGAGTTCTCAGCAGCCTCTGTGAGTCTCATGAGTCTCCTTTAGTCTCCCAGAGTCTCAAGAGTCCCCATGACTCTCTCTGGTTTCCGTTAGTCTACCTGAGTCGGATGAGTCCACAGTAGACTTTCTGAGTCTTATGATTCCCCAGCGGTCCCTATGAGTCTCTATGAGTCTCACGAGTGTCATGAGTCCACAGTAGTCATTCTGAGTCTCATGAGTCGCTCTGAGTCTCATGACACGCCTTCAGTCTTTATTACTATCAAGAATCTCATGAGTCCTAAATAGTCTCCCTGAGTCTCATGAGTCTCCATTAGTCTCGCTGAATGTCGTGAGTACCCAGTAGTCTCCCTGTGTTTCATGAGTTTCCATTAGACTAACTGAGTCTCATGAGTCTCCAGTAGTCACTGAGTCTCATGAGTCCCCAGCGGTCTCTATGATTCTCATGAGTCTCATGAGTGCTAAGTGGTCTTTGTGAGTCTCATGAGTCCCCAGAAGTCTCTAAAAGTCTCATGATTCCCTAGTAGTCTCCCTGAGTCTCATGAGACTGCATTAGTTTCCCTGAGTCTCATGAGTCCTCATGAGTCCCTATGATTCTCATGAGTCTCATGAGTCCACAGTAGTCTCTGAATCTTTTGAGTCACCAGCAGTTTCATGAGTCCATGAGCGAGGTAAGAGACTCAGAATGACCACTGTACACTCATGAGACTCATGAGACTCAGATAGTCTAATGGAAACTCATGAAACACAGGGAGACTACTGGGTACTCACGACATTCAGCGAGACTAATGGAGACTCATGAGACTCAGGGAGACTACTTTGAACTCATGAGAATCTTGATACTAACAAAGACTGAAATGGACTCATGAGACTCAGGGAGACTAATGGAGACTCATGAGACTCAGGGCGACTACTGGGGACACATGAATCACAGAGACTGCTGGGGAATCATAAGACTCAGAAAGTCTACTGTGGACTCATCAGACTCAGGTAGACTAACGGAAACTCATGAGACTCACGGGGACTCTTGAGACTTTGGGAGACTAAAGGAGATTCATGAGACTCATTGAGGCTGCTGGGGACTCATGAGACTCAGAAAGACTACGGTAGACTCATGAAAATTATAGAGAAGCACGGGTACTCATAAGACTCAGGGAGTCTATTTGAGCCTCATGAGACTCGTGGAGACTACTGGACACTCACAAGACTCTTGAGAATCATACAAACTCATGGGGAATCATGAGACTCAGAGACAGTAACGGAGACGCATGAGTCTCAGGGAAACTACTGGGGACTCAGAAGACTCATAGAGACTGCTCGTTACTCGTGAAAATAAAAGAGACTACTGTGGACTCGAGACTCCGCGAGACTAATGGCGACTCAAGAAACTCATGGGGACTCATGTGAATCTGGGAGACTATTGGAGTATCATGAGACTCAGAGAGTCTACTGGGTGCTCATGAGACTCATTGAGACTTCTGAAGACTCATGAGTCTCGTAGAGACTCATAGCGACTCATGAAACTCAGAGAGACTAATGGAGACTCATGAGACTAAGGAAGTCTACTGGGTGCTCATGATACTCATTGAGAGTTCTGGGGACTAATGAGACTCAAACAGACTACTGGAGATCATGAGACTCAGGTAGACTAATGGAGACTCATGAGACTCACAAAGACTACTACGGAATCATGAGACTATTGGAGACTTCTTGGGACTCATGAGACTCACAAAGACCACTGTGCACTCATGAGACTCATGAGAGTCACAGAGACTCATGAGGACTCATGAGACTCAGGGAGACTAATGGAGACTCATGAGACTCACAAAGAACACTAGGGAATCATGAGACTATTAGAGACTTCTGGGGACTCATGAGACTCACAGACCCCTGTGCACTCAGGAGACTCATGAGAATCATAGAGACTGCTGGGGACTCATGACTACTGGAGACTCATGAGACTCATGGGGACTCATGAGACTCTGGTAGACTAAAGGAGACTTGTCAGACTCCTAAAGAATGCTGGGGACTCATGAGTTTCAAAAAGACTACGTGGACTCATGAGACTCATGGGAATCATAGAGTAATGAGGACTCATGAGAATCAGGGAAACTAATGGAGATTCATGAGACTCATGGGGACTCATGAGTCAGAAAAACCACTGTGCACTCATGAGATTCCTGAGAATCACCGAGACTCATGAGGACTCATGAGACTCAGGGAAACTACTTGGGATTCATGAGACTCAGAGACTGCTGGGGACTCATGAGACTCATAGAAACTACTGTGGACTCATGAGACTCATGAGAATCATAGGGACTCATTGGGACTCATGAGACTCAGGGAGGCTAAAGGAGACTCATGAGACTCACAAAGACTACTAGGGAATCATGAGACTATTAGAGACTTGTGGGGACTCATGAGACTCACAAAGACCACTGTGCACTAATGAGACTCATGAGAAATTAGAGACCGCTGGGTACTCATGAGACTCAGAGAGAATAATAGGGACTCAGTGACTACTGGAGACTCATGAAACTCAGAGACTACTGGGGACTCATTAGAATCATAGAGACTGCTGGGAACTCATGAGAATGAATAAACTACTGGGGACTATTGAGACTCGGAAGACTAATGGAGACTCATGAGACTCAGGGAGACTACTTGAACTCATGAGAATCTTGATACTAACAAAGACTGAAATGGACTCATGAGACTCAGGGAGACTAATGGAGACTCATGAGACTCAGGGCGACTACTGGGGACACATGAATCAAAGAGAATTCTGGGGAATCATAAGACTCAGAAAGTCTACTGTGGACTCATCAGACTCAGGTAGACTAGCGGAAACTCATGAGACTCACGGGGACTCTTGAGACTTTGGGAGACTAAAGGAGACTCATGAGACTCATAGAGGCTGCTGGGGACTCATGAGACTCAAGAGACTTCTGGGGACTCATGAGACTCAGCGAGACTAATGGAGACTCATGAAACTCAGGGAGACTATTTGGGACTCATGAGATTCTTGATAGTAATAAAGACTAAAGGCGTGTCATGAGACTCAGAGCGAGGCAAGAGACTCAGAATGACCACTGTACACTCATGAGACTCATGAGAATCACAGAGACTCATGAGGACTCATGAGACTCAGGGAGACTAATGGAGTCTCATGAGACTCAGAAAGACTACCAGGGAATCATGAGACTTTTAGAGACTTCTGGGGACTCATGAGACTCACAAAGACCACTTAGCACTCATGAGACTCATGAGAATCATAGAGACCGCTGGGGACTCATGAGACTCAGTGACTACTGGAGACTCATGAGACTCAGATAGTCTAATGGAAACTCATGAAACACAGGGAGACTACTGGGTACTCACGACATTCAGCGAGACTAATGGAGACTCCTGAGACTCAGGGAGACTATTTAGGACTCATGAGATTCTTGATAGTAATAAAGACTAAAGGAGTGTCATGAGACTCAGAGCGACTCATGAGACTCAGAATGACTACTGTGGACTCATGACACTCGTGAGACTCATAGAGACTCATAGGGACTCGTGAGACTCAAAGAGACTACAGGAGACTCATGAGACTCAGAGACTACTGGGGACTCATTAGAATCATAGAGACTGAAGGGAACTCATGAGAATGAATAAACTACTGGGGGCTATTGAGACTCGGGAGACTAATGGAGACTCATGAGACTCAGGGAGACTACTTGGGACTCATGAGAATCTTGAAAGTAATAAAGACTAAAGGCGTGTCATGAGACTCAGAGCGACTCATGAGACTCAGAATGACTACTGTGGACTCATGACACTCGTGAGACTCATAGAGACTCATAGGGACCGCTGGGGAATCATAAGACTCAGAAAGTCTACTGTGGACTCATCCGACTCAGGTAGACTAACGGAAACCAGAGAGAGTCATGTGGACTCATGAGACTCAGGTAGACTAATGGAGACTCATGAGACTCTAGTAGACGAAAGGAGACTTGTCAGACTCCTAGAGACTGCTGGGGACTCTTGAGATTCAGGGAGACTACTGGGGAATCATGAGACTCATAGAGACTGCTGGGGACTCATGAGACTCAGAAAGACCACTGTGCACTCATGAGACTCATGAGACTCAGAGACTCAGGGACTCATGAGACTCTTGATACTAAAAAAGACTACGGTGGTCTCAAGAGACTCATGAAAATTATAGAGAAGCACGGGTACTCATGAGACTCATGGAGACTAATTGAACCTCATGAGACTCAGGGAGACTACTGTACACTCATGAGACTCATAGAGACGGCTGGGGACTCATGAGACTCAAACGAATACTGCAGACTCATGAAACTCAGGCAGACTAATGGAGACTCATGAGACTCAGGGAGACTGCTGGGGACTCAAGAAACTCAGCGAGACTAAAGGAGACTCATGAGACTCACAGAGGCTGCTGGGGACTCGTGAGACTCAGAAAGACTACGGTGGTCCCAAGAGACTCATTAAATATATAGAGAAGCACGGGTACTCATGAGACTCAGGGAGACTAATGAGACTATGATAGACTACTGGACTCTCATGAGACTCATAGAGACTGCTGGGGACTCATGAGACTCAGCGAGACTAATGGAGACTCATGAGACTCAGGGAGACTATTTGGGACTCATGAGATTCTTTATAGTAATAAAGACTAAAGGCGTGTCATGAGACTCAGAGCGAGTCAAGAGACTCAGAATGACCACTGTACACTCATGAGACTCATGAGAATCACAGAGACTCATGAGGACTCATGAGACTCAGGGAGAGTAATGGAGTCTCATGAGACTCAGGGAGACTACTAGGGAATCATGAGACTTTTAAAGACTTCTGGGGACTCATGAGACTCACAAAGACCACTTAGCACTCATGAGACTCCTGAGAATCATAGAGACCGCTGGGGACTCATGAGACTCAGTGACTACGGGAGACTCATGAGACTCAGATAGTCTAATGGAAACTCATGAAACACAGGGAGACTACTGGGTACTCGCGACATTCAGCGAGACTAATGGAGACTCATGAGACTCACGGAGACTGTTTAGGACTCATGAGATTCTTGATAGTAATAAAGACTAAAGGCGTGTCATGAGACTCAGAGCGACTCATGAGACTCAGAATGACTACTGTGGACTCATGACACTCGTGAGACTCATAGAGACTCATAGGGACTCATGAGACTCAAAAAGACTCCCCAGCAGTCTCATTGAGTCTCATGAGAGTCCAGTAGTCTCCCATAGTCTCATTAGTCTCCCTGAGTCTCATGATTACCCGTGCTTCTCTATAATTTTCATGAGTCTCTTGAGACCACGGTAGTCTTTCTGAGTCTCACGAGTCCCCAGCCGCCTCTGTGAGTCTAATGAGTCTCCTTTAGTCTCCCAGAGTCTCAAGAGTCCCCAGGACTCTTGAGTTTTCGTTAGTCTACCTGAGTCTCATGAGTCCTCATGAGTCTGTGATTCTCATGAGTGTCATGAGTGCACAGTGGTTTCTCTGAGTCTCAGGAGTCCCCAGCAGCCTCTGTGAGTCATGAGTCTCCTTTAGTCTCCCAGAGTCTCAAGAGTCCCCATGACTCTCTTTGGTTTCCGTTAGTCTACATGAGTCGGATGAGTCCACAGTAGACATTCTGAGTCTCATGATTGCCCAGCGGTCCCTATGAGTCTCTATGAGTCTCACGAGTGTCATGAGTCCACAGTAGTTATTCTGAGTCTCATGAGTCGCTCTGAGTCTCATGACACGCCTTTAGTTTTTATTACTTTCAAGATTCTCATGAGTTACAAATAGTCTCCCTGAGTCTCATGAGTCTCCATTAGTCTCCCGAGTCTCAATAGTCCCCAGTAGTTTATTCATTCTCATGAGTTCCCTTCAGTCTCTAAGATTCTAATGAGTCCCAGTAGTCTTTGAGTCTCATGAGTCTCCTGTAGTCTTTTTGAGTCTCATGAGTCCCTATGAGTCTCTATGAGTCTCACGAGTGTCATGAGTCCACAGTAGTCAATCTGAGCGTCATGAGTCGCTGAGTCTCATGACACGCCTTTAGTCTTTATTACCATCAAGAATCTCATGAGTCCTAAATAGTCTCCCTGAGTCTCATGAGTCTCCATTTGTCTCGCTGAATGTCGTGAGTACCCAGTAGTCTGCCTGTGTTTCATGAGTGTCCATTAGACTAACTGAGTCTCATGAGTCTCCAGTAGTCACTGAGTCTCATGAGTCCCCAGCGGTCTCTATGATTCTCATGAGTCTCATGAGTGCTAAGTGGTCTTTGTGAGTCTCATGAGTCCCCAGAAGTCTCTAAAAGTCTCATGATTCCCTAGTAGTCTTTGTGAGTCTCATGAGACTCCAGTAGTCTCCCTGAGTCTCATGAGTCCTCATGAGTCTCTGTGATTCTCATGAGTCTCATGAGTGTACAGTGGTCATTCTGAGTCTCTTGACTCGCTCTGAGTCTCATGACACGCCTTTAGTCTTTATTACTATCAAGAATCTCATGAGTCCCAAATAGTCTCCCTGAGTCTCATGAGTCTCCATTAGTCTCGCTGAGTCTCATGAGTCCCCAGCAGTCTCTATGAGTCTCATGAGTGTCCAGTAGTCTCCCTGAGTCTCAATAGTCTCCCTGAGTCTCATGAGTACCCGTGCTTCTCTATAATTTTCATGAGTCTCTTGAGACCACCGTAGTCTCCCTGAGTCTCATGAGTCCCCAGCAGCCTCTGTGAGTCTCATGAGTCTCCATTAGTCTCGCTGAGTCTCATGAGTCCCCAGCAGTCTCCCTGAGTCTCATGAGTCTCCATTAGTCTCGCTGAGTCTCATGAGTCCCCAGCAGTCCCCCTGAGTCTCATGAGTCTCCATTAGTCTACCTGAGTCTCATGAGTCTCCAGTAGTCTGTTTGAGTCTCATGAGTCCCCAGCAGTCTCTATGAGTCTCATGAGTGTCCAGTAGTCTCCCTGAGTCTCAATAGTCTCCCTGAGTCTCATCAGTCTCCATTAGTCTCCCGAGTCTCAATAGTCCCAAGTAGTTTATTCATTCTCATGAGTTCCCTTCAGTCTCTATGATTCTAATGAGTCCCAGCAGTCTTTGAGTCTCATGAGTCTCCTGTAGTCTTTTTTAGTCTCATGAGTCCCTATGAGTCTCTATGAGTCTCACGAGTGTCATGAGGCCACAGTAGTCATTCTGAGTCTCATGAGTCGCTCTGAGTCTCATGACACGCCTTTAGTCTTTATTACCATCAAGAATCACATGAGTCCTAAATAGTCTCCCTGAGTCTCATGAGTCTCCATTTGTCTCGCTCAATGTCGTGAGTACCCAGTAGTCTGCCTGTGTTTCATGAGTGTCCATTAGACTAACTGAGTCTCATGAGTCTCCAGTAGTCACTGAGTCTCATGAGTCCCCAGCGGTCTCTATGATTCTCATGAGTCTCATGAGTGCTAAGTGGTCTTTGTGAGTCTCATGAGTCCCCAGAAGTCTCTAAAAGTCTCATGATTCCCTAGTAGTCTTTCTGAGTCTCATGAGACTCCAGTAGTCTCCCTGAGTCTCATGAGTCCTCATGAGTCTCTGTGATTCTCATGAGTCTCATGAGTGTACAGTGGTCATTCTGAGTCTCTTGACTCGCTCTGAGTCTCATGACACGCCTTTAGTCTTTATTACTATCAAGAATCTCATGAGTCCCAAATAGTCTCCCTGAGTGTCATGAGTCTCCATTAGTCTCGCTGATTCTCATGAGTCCCCAGCAGTCTCTATGAGTCTCATGAGTGTCCAGTAGTCTCCCTGAGTCTCAATAGTCTCCCTGAGTCTCATGAGTACCCGTGCTTCTCTATAATTTTCATGAGTTTCTTGAGACCACCGTAGTCTCCCTGAGTCTCATGAGTCCCCAGCAGCCTCTGTGAGTCTCATGAGTCTTCTTTAGTCTCCCAGAGTCTCAAGAGTCCCCATGACTCTCTTGAGTTTCCGTTAGTCTACCTGAGTTGGATGAGTCCACAGTAGACTTTGTGAGTCTTATGATTCCCCAGCGGTCCCTATGAGTCTCTGAGTCTCACGAGTGTCATGAGTCCACAGTAGTCATTCTGAGTCTCATGAGTCGCTCTGAGTCTCATGACACGCCTATAGTCTTTATTACTATCAAGAATCTCATGAGTCCTAAATAGTCTCCCTGAGTCTCATGAGTCTCCATTAGTCTCGCTGAATGTCGTGAGTACCCAGTAGTCTCCCTGTGTTTCATGAGTTTCCATTAGACTAACTGAGTCTCATGAGTCTCCAGTAGTCACTGAGTCTCATGAGTCCCCAGCGGTCTCTATGATTCTCATGAGTCTCATGAGTGCTAAGTGGTCTTTGTGAGTCTCATGAGTCCCCAGAAGTCTCTAAAAGTCTCATGAGTCCCCAGCAGTCCCCCTGAGTCTCATGAGTCTCCATATGTCTACCTGAGTCTCATGAGTCTCCAGTAGTCTGTTTGAGTCTCATGAGTCCCCAGCAGTCTCTATGAGTCTCATGAGTGTCCAGTAGTCTCCCTGAGTCTCAATAGTCTCCCTGAGTCTCATGAGTACCCGTGCTTCTCTATAATTTTCATCAGTCTCTTGAGACCACCGTAGTCTCCCTGAGTCTCATGAGTCCCCAGCAGCCTCTGTGAGTCTCATGAGTCTTCTTTAGACTCCCAGAGTCTCAAGAGTCCCCATGACTCTCTTGAGTTTCCGTTAGTCTACCTGAGTCGGATGAGTCCACAGTAGACTTTCTGAGTCTTATGATTCCCCAGCGGTCCCTATGAGTCTCTATGAGTCTCACGAGTGTCATGAGTCCACAGTAGTCATTCTGAGTCTCATGAGTCGCTCTGAGTCTCATGACACGCCTTTAGTCTTTATTACTGTCAAGAATCTCATGAGTCCCAAATAGTCTCCCTGAGTCTCATGAGTCTCCATTAGTCTCGCTGAGTCTCATGAGTCCCCAGCAGTCTCCCTGAGTCTCATGAGTCTCCATTAGTCTCGCTGAGTCTCATGAGTCCCCAGCAGTCCCCCTGAGTCTCATGAGTCTCCATTAGTCTACCTGAGTCTCATGAGTCTCCAGTAGTCTGTTTGAGTCTCATGAGTCCCCAGCAGTCTCTATGAGTCTCATGAGTGTCCAGTAGTCTCCCTGAGTCTCAATAGTCTCCCTGAGTCTCATCAGTCTCCATTAGTCTCCCGAGTCTCAATAGTCCCAAGTAGTTTATTCATTCTCATGAGTTCCCTTCAGTCTCTATGATTCTAATGAGTCCCAGCAGTCTTTGAGTCTCATGAGTCTCCTGTAGTCTTTTTTAGTCTCATGAGTCCCTATGAGTCTCTATGAGTCTCACGAGTGTCATGAGGCCACAGTAGTCATTCTGAGTCTCATGAGTCGCTCTGAGTCTCATGACACGCCTTTAGTCTTTATTACCATCAAGAATCACATGACTTCTAAATAGTCTCCCTGAGTCTCATGAGTCTCCATTTGTCTCGCTCAATGTCGTGAGTACCCAGTAGTCTGCCTGTGTTTCATGAGTGTCCATTAGACTAACTGAGTCTCATGAGTCTCCAGTAGTCACTGAGTCTCATGAGTCCCCAGCGGTCTCTATGATTCTCATGAGTCTCATGAGTGCTAAGTGGTCTTTGTGAGTCTCATGAGTCCCCAGAAGTCTCTAAAAGTCTCATGATTCCCTAGTAGTCTTTCTGAGTCTCATGAGACTCCAGTAGTCTCCCTGAGTCTCATGAGTCCTCATGAGTCTCTGTGATTCTCATGAGTCTCATGAGTGTCCAGTGGTCATTATGAGTCTCTTGACTCGCTCTGAGTCTCATGACACGCCTTTAGTCTTTATTACTATCAAGAATCTTTACTATCAAGAATCTCATGAGTCCCAAATAGTCTCCCTGAGTCTCATGAGTCTCCATTAGTCTCGCTGAGTCTCATGAGTCCCCAGCAGTCTCCCTGAGTCTCATGAGTCTCCATTAGTCTACCTGAGTCTCATGAGTCTCCAGTAGTCTGTTTGAGTCTCATGAGTCCCCAGCAGTTTCTATGAGTCTCATGAGTGTCCAGTAGTCTCCCTGAGTCTCAATAGTCTCCCTGAGTCTCATGAGTACCCGTGCTTCTCTATAATTTTCATCAGTCTCTTGAGACCACCGTAGTCTCCCTGAGTCTCATGAGTCCCCAGCAGCCTCTGTGAGTCTCATGAGTCTTCTTTAGTCTCCCAGAGTCTCAAGAGTCCCCATGACTCTCTTGAGTTTCCGTTAGTCTACCTGAGTCGGATGAGTCCACAGTAGACTTTCTGAGTCTTATGATTCACCAGCGGTCCCTATGAGTCTCTATGAGTCTCACGAGTGTCATGAGTCCACAGTAGTCATTCTGAGTCTCATGAGTCGCTCTGAGTCTCATGACACGCCTTTAGTCTTTATTACTATCAAGAATCTCATGAGTCCTAAATAGTCTCCCTGAGTCTCATGAGTCTCCATTAGTCTCGCTGAATGTCGTGATTACCCAGTAGTCTCCCTGTGTTTCATGAGTTTCCTTTAGACTAACTGAGTCTCATGAGTCTCCAGTAGTCACTGAGTCTCATGAGTCCCCAGTGGTCTCTATGATTCTCATGAGTCTCATGAGTGCTAAGTGGTCTTTGTGAGTCTCATGAGTCCCCAGAAGTCTCTAAAAGTCTCATGATTCCCTAGTAGTCTTTCTGAGTCTCATGAGACTGCATTAGTTTCCCTGAGTCTCATGAGTCAAAAAGTCTACTGTGGACTCATCAGACTCAGGTAGACTAACGGAAACTCAAGAGACTCACGGGGACTCTTGAGACTTTGGGAGACTAAAGGAGACTCATGAGACTCATAGAGGCTGCTGGGGACTCCTGAGACTCAGAGAAACCAGTGTGCACTCATGACACTCATGAGAATCACAGACTCATGAGGACTCATGAGACTCAGGGAGACTAACGGAAACTCAAGAGACTCATGGGGACTCGAGACTCTGGGAGACTAAAGGAGACTCATGAGACTCACAGAGGCTGCTGGGGACTCGTGAGTCTCAGAAAGACTACGGTCGTCCCAAGAGACTCATTAAAATTATAGAGAAGCACGGGTACTCATGAGACTCAGGGAGACTAATGAGACTATGGGAGACTACTGGACTCTCATGAGACTCATAGAGACTGCTGGGGAGTCTTTTTGAGTCTCATGAGTCCCTATGAGTCTTTATGAGTCTCACGAGTGTCATGAGTCCACAGTAGTTATTCTGAGTCTCATGAGTCGCTCTGAGTCTCATGACACGCCTTTAGTCTTTATTACTATCAAGAATCTCATGGGTCCTAAATAGTCTCCCTGAGTCTCATGAGTCTCCATTAGTCTCGCTGAATGTCGTGAGTACCCAGTAGTCTCCCTGTGTTTCATGAGTTTCCATTAGACTATCTGAGTCTCATGAGTCTCATGAGTGTACAATGGTCATTCTGAGTCTCTTGCCTCGCTCATGGACTCATGAAACTGCTGGTAACTCAAAAGATTCAGAGACTACTGTGGACTCATGACTCATGAGAATCATAGGGACTCATGAGGACTCATGAGACTCAGGGAAACTAATGCAGTCTCATGAGACTCAGAAAGACTACTAGGGAATCATGAGACTTTTAGAGACTTCTGGGGACTCATGAGACTCTATACTAAAAAAGACTAATGGGGACTCATGAGACTCAGGGAGACTAATGGAGACTCAGGAGACTACTGGACACTCATGAGACTCATAGAGACTGCTGGGGACTCATGAGACTCAAACAGACTACTGGAGACTCATCCGACTCAGGTAGACAAACGGAAACCAGAGAGAGTCATGGGGACTCTTGAGACTCTGGGAGACTAAAGGAGACTCATGATTCCCCAGCGGTCCCTATGAGTCTCTATGAGTCTCACGAGTGTCATGAGTCCACAGTAGTCTTTCTGAGTCTCATGAGTCGCTCTGAGTCTCATGACACGCCTTTAGTCTTTATTACTATCAAGAATCTCATGAGTCCCAAATAGTCTCCCTGAGTCTCATGAGTCTCCATTAGTCTCGCTGAGTCTCAAGAGTCCCCAGCAGTCTCCCTGAGTCTCATGAGTCTCCATTAGTCTCGCTGAGTCTCATGAGTCCCCAGCAGTCCCCCTGAGTCTCATGAGTCTCCATTAGTCTACCTGAGTCTCATGAGTCTCCAGTAGTCTGTTTGAGTCTCATGAGTCCCCAGCAGTCTCTATGAGTCTCATGAGTGTCCAGTAGTCTCCTGAGTCTCCATTAGTCTCCCTGAGTCTCATGAGTCCCCATTAGTCTTTTTTAGTATAGAGTCTCATGAGTCCCTATGAGTCTCTCTGAGTCTCATGAGTGCACAGTGGTCTTTCTGAGTCTCATGAGTCCCCAGCAATCTCTATGAGCCTCATGATTCCGCAGTAGTCTCCCTGAATCTCATGAGTCTTCTTTAGTCTCCCAGAGTCTCATGAGTCCCCATGAGTCTCATGAATCTCCTGTAGTCTCCCTGATTCTCATGAGTCCATTTCAGTCTTGTTAGTATAAAGATTCTCATGAGTTCCAAGTAGTCTCCCGGAGTCTCATGAGTACCCAGCAGACTCTATGATTCTAATGACTCCCCAGTAGTATCTGACTCTCATGAGTCTCCTGTAGTCTCTTTGAATCTCATGAGTCCCTATGAGTCTATGAGTCTCACGAGTGTCATGAGTCCACAGCAGTCATTCTGAGTCTCATGAGTCGCTTTGAGTCTCATGACATGCCTTTAGTCTTTATTACTATCAAGACTCTCATGAGTCCCAAATAGACTCCCTGAGTCTCATGAGTTTCCATTAGTCTATCTGAGTCTCATGAGTCTCCAGTAGTCACTGAGTCTCATGAGTCCCCAGCGGTCTCTAGTTTCTAATGAGTCTCATGAGTGCACAGAGGTCTTTGTGAGTCTCATGAGTCACCAGCAGTCTCTGAGTCTCATGAGTGTCCAGTAGTCTCCCTGAGTCTCATGAGGTTCAATTAGTCTCCCTGATTCTCATGAGTACCCGTGCTTCTCTATAATTTTCATGAGTCTCTTGGGACCACCGTAGTCTTTCTGAGTCTCACGAGTTCTCAGCAGCCTCTGTGAGTCTCATGAGTCTCCTTTAGTCTCCCAGAGTCTCAAGAGTCCCCATGACTCTCTTTGGTTTCCGTTACTCTACATGAGTCGGATGAGTCCACAGTAGACTTTCTGAGTCTTATGATTTCCCAGCGGTCCCTATGAGTCTCTATGAGTCTCACGAGTGTCATGAGTCCACAGTAGTCATTCTGAGTCTCATGAGTCGCTCTGAGTCTCATGACACGCCTTTCGTTTTTATTACTTTCAAGATTCTCATGAGTTACAAATAGTCTCCCTGAGTCTCATGAGTCTCCATTAGTCTCCCGAGTCTCAATAGTACCCAGTAGTTTATTCATTCTCATGAGTTCCCTTCAGTCTCTATGATTCTAATGAGTCCCAGTAGTCTTTGAGTCTCATGAGTCTCCTGTAGTCTTTTTTAGTCTCATGAGTCCCTATGAGTCTCTATGAGTCTCACGAGTGTCATGAGGCCACAGTAGTCATTCTGAGTCTCATGAGTCGCTCTGAGTCTCATGACACGCCTTTAGTCTTTATTACCATCAAGAATCTCATGAGTCCTAAATAGTCTCCCTGAGTCTCATGAGTCTCCATTTTTCTCGCTCAATGACGTGAGTACCCAGTAGTCTGCCTGTGTTTCATGAGTGTCCATTAGACTGAGTCTCATGAGTCCCCAGCGGTCTCTATGATTCTCATGAGTCTCATGAGTGCTAAGTGGTCTTTGTGAGTCTCATGAGTCCCCAGAAGTCTCTAAAAGTCTCATGATTCCCTAGTAGTCTCCCTGAGTCTCATGAGACTCCAGTAGTCTCCCTGAGTCTCATGAGTCCTCATGAGTCTGTGATTCTCATGAGTCCTCATGAGTCTGTGATTCTCATGAGTCTCATGAGTGTACAGTGGTCATTCTGAGTCTCTTGACTCGCTCTGAGTCTCATGACACGCCTTTAGTCTTTATTACTATCAAGAATCTCATGAGTCCCAAATAGTCTCCCTGAGTCTCATGAGTCTCCATTAGTCTCGCTGAGTCTCATGAGTCCCCAGAAGTCTCCCTGAGTCTCATGAGTCTCCATTAGTCTACCTGAGTCTCATGAGTCTCCAGTAGTCTGTTTGAGTCTCATGAGTCCCCAGCAGTCTCTATGAGTCTC
Source organism: Petrosia ficiformis (assembly GCA_947044365.1). Taxonomy (NCBI): domain Eukaryota; kingdom Metazoa; phylum Porifera; class Demospongiae; order Haplosclerida; family Petrosiidae; genus Petrosia; species Petrosia ficiformis. The sequence goes on from OX345647.1 coordinate 3,016,853, forward strand.
ATGAGTGTCCAGTAGTCTCCCTGAGTCTCAATAGTCTCCCTGAGTCTCATGAGTACCCGTGCTTCTCTATAATTTTCATCATTCTCTTGAGACCACCGTAGTCTCCCTGAGTCTCATGAGTCCCCAGCAGCCACTGTGAGTGTCATGAGTCTTCTTTAGTCTCCCAGAGTCTCAAGAGTCCCCATGACTCTCTTCAGTTTCCGTTAGTCTACCTGAGTCGGATGAGTCCACAGTAGACTTTCTGAGTCTTATGATTCCCCAGCGGTCCCTATGAGTCTCTATGAGTCTCACGAGTGTCATGAGTCCACAGTAGTCATTCTGAGTCTCATGAGTCGCTCTGAGTCTCATGACACGCCTTTAGTCTTTATTACTATCAAGAATCTCATGAGTCCTAAATAGTCTCCCTGAGTCTCATGAGTCTCCATTAGTCTCGCTGAATGTCGTGAGTACCCAGTAGTCTCCCTGTGTTTCATGAGTTTCCATTAGACTAACTGAGTCTCATGAGTCTCCAGTAGTCACTGAGTCTCATGAGTCCCCAGCGGTCTCTATGATTTTCATGAGTCTCATGAGTGCTAAGTGGTCTTTGTGAGTCTCATGAGTCCCCAGAAGTCTCTAAAAGTCTCATGATTCCCTAGTAGTCTCCCTGAGTCTCATGAGACTCCAGTAGTCTCCCTGAGTCTCATGAGTCCTCATGAGTCTCTGTGATTCTCATGAGTCTCATGAGTGTACAGTGCTCATTCTGAGTCTCTTGACTCGGTCTGAGTCTCATGACACGCCTTTAGTCTTTATTACTATCAAGAATCTCATTAGTCCCAAATAGTCTCTCTGAGTCTCATGAGTCTCCATTAGTCTCGCTGAGTCTCATGAGTCCCCAGCAGTCTCCCTGAGTCTCCTGAGTCTCCATTAGTCTACCTGAGTCTCATGAGTCTCCAGTAGTCTGTTTGAGTCTCATGAGTCCCCAGCAGTCTCTATGAGTCTCATGAGTGTCCAGTAGTCTCCCTGTGTCTCAATAGTCTCCCTGAGTCTCATGAGTACCCGTGCTTCTCTATAATTTTCATCAGTCTCTTGAGACCACCGTAGTCTCCCTGAGTCTCATGAGTCCCCAGCAGCCTCTGTGAGTCTCCTGAGTCTCCTTTAGTCTCCCAGAGTCTCAAGAGTCCCCATGACTCTCTTGAGTTTCCGTTAGTCTACCTGAGTCGGATGAGTCCACAGTAGACTTTCTGAGTCTTATGATTCACCAGCGGTCCCTATGAGTCTCTATGAGTCTCACGAGTGTCATGAGTCCACTGTAGTCATTCTGAGTCTCATGAGTCGCTCTGAGTCTCATGACACGCCTTTAGTCTTTATTAATATCAAGAATCTCATGAGTCCTAAATAGTCTCCCTGAGTCTCATGAGTCTCCATTAGTCTCGCTGAATGTCGTGAGTACCCAGTAGTCTCCCTGTGTTTCATGAGTTTCCATTAGACTAACTGAGTCTCATGAGTCTCCAGTAGTCACTGAGTCTCATGAGTCCCCAGCGGTCTCTATGATTCTCATGAGACTCATGAGTGCTAAGTGGTCTTTGTGAGTCTCATGAGTCCCCAGAAGTCTCTGAAAGTCTCATGATTCCCTAGTAGTCTTTCTGAGTCTCATGAGACTGCATTAGTTTCCCTGAGTCTCATGAGTCCTCATGAGTCCCTATGATTCTCATGAGTCATGAGTCCACAATAGTCTCTGAATCTTTTGAGTCACCAGAAGTTTCATGAGTCCATGAGCGAGGCAACAGACTCAGAATGACCACTGTACACTCATGAGACTTATGAGACTCAGATAGTCTAATGGAAACTCATGAAACACAGGGAGACTACTGGGTACTCACGACATTCAGCGAGACTAATGGAGACTCATGAGACTCACGGAGACTATTTAGGACTCATGAGATTCTTGATAGTAATAAAGACTAAAGGCGTGTCATGAGACTAAGAGCGACTCATGAGACTCAGAATGACTACTGTGGACTCATGACACTCGTGAGACTCATAAAGACTCATTGGGACTCATGAGACTCAAAAAGACTCCCCAGCAGTCTCTATGAGTCTCATGAGAGTCCAGTAGTCTCCCATAGTCTCATTAGTCTCCCTGAGTCTCATGAGTACCCGTGCTTCTCTATAATTTTAATGAGTCTCTTGGGACGACCGTAGTCTTTCTGAGTCTCACGAGTCCCCAGCATCCTCTGTGAGTCTCATGAGTCTCCTTTAGTCTCCCAGAGTCTCAAGAGTCCTCATGAGTCTGTGATTCTCATGAGTGTCATGAGTGCACAGTGGTTTCTCTGAGTCTAAGGAGTCCCCAGCAGCCTCTATGAGTCTCATGAGTCTCCTTTAGTCTCCCAAAGTCTCAAGAGTCCCCGTGAGTCTCTTGAGTTTCCGTTAGTCTACCTGAGTCTGATGAGTCCACAGTAGACTTTTGAGTCTTTTTGATTCCCCAGCAGTCTCTGTGATTCATGTGTCCCCAGTAGTCGCCCTGAGTCTCATGAGTCTCCATTAGTCTCCCTGAGTCTCATGAGACCAATTCAGTCTTTGTTAGTATCAAGATTCTCATGAGTTCCAAGTAGTCTTCCTGAGTCTCATGAGTCTCCATTAGTCTCCGAGTCTCAATAGTCCCCAGTATTTTTTCCTTCTCATTAGTTCCCAGCAGTCTCTATGATTCTAATGAGTCCCCAGTAGTCTCTGAGTCTCATGAGTCTCCTGTAGTCTCTTTGAGTCTCTTTGAGTCTCATGAGTCCCTATGAGTCTCTATGAGTCTCACGAGTGTAATGAGTCCACAGTAGTCATTCTGAGTTTCATGAGTCGCTCTGAGTCTCATGACACGCCTTTAGTCTTTATTACTATCAAGAATCTCATGAGTCCCAAATAGTCTCCCTGAGTCTCATGAGTCTCCATTAGTCTCGCTGAGTCTCATGAGTCGCCAGCAGTCTGCCTGAGTCTCATGAGTCTCCATTAGTCTACCAGAGTTTCATGAGTCTGCAGTAGTCGTTTGAGTCTCATGAGTCCCCAGCAGTTTCTATGAGTCTCATGAGTGTCCAGTAGTCTCCCTGAGTCTCATGAGGTTCAATTAGTCTCCCTGATTCTCATGAGTACCCGTGCTTCTCTATAATTTTCATGAGTCTCTCGAGACCACCGTAGTCTTTCTGAGTCTCACGAGTTCTAAGCAGCCTCTGTGAGTCTCATGAGTCTCCTTTAGTCTCCCAGAGTCTCAAGAGTCCCCATGACTCTCTCTGGTTTCCGTTAGTCTACCTGAGTCGGATGAGTCCACAGTAGACTTTCTGAGTCTTATGATTCCCCAGCGGTCCCTATGAGTCTCTATGAGTCTCACGAGTGTCATGAGTCCACAGTAGTCATTCTGAGTCTCATGAGTCGCTCTGAGTCTCATGACACGCCTTCAGTCTTTATTACTATCAAGAATCTCATGAGTCCTAAATAGTCTCCCTGAGTCTCATGAGTCTCCATTAGTCTCGCTGAATGTCGTGAGTACCCAGTAGTCTCCCTGTGTTTCATGAGTTTCCATTAGACTAACTGAGTCTCATGAGTCTCCAGTAGTCACTGAGTCTCATGAGTCCCCAGCGGTCTCTATGATTCTCATGAGTCTCATGAGTGCTAAGTGGTCTTTGTGAGTCTCATGAGTCCCCAGAAGTCTCTAAAAGTCTCATGATTCCCTAGTAGTCTCCCTGAGTCTCATGAGACTGCATTAGTTTCCCTGAGTCTCATGAGTCCTCATGAGTCCCTATGATTCTCATGAGTCTCATGAGTCCACAGTAGTCTCTGAATCTTTTGAGTCACCAGCAGTTTCATGAGTCCATGAGCGAGGTAAGAGACTCAGAATGACCACTGTACACTCATGAGACTCATGAGACTCAGATAGTCTAATGGAAACTCATGAAACACAGGGAGACTACTGGGTACTCACGACATTCAGCGAGACTAATGGAGACTCATGAGACTCAGGGAGACTACTTTGAACTCATGAGAATCTTGATACTAACAAAGACTGAAATGGACTCATGAGACTCAGGGAGACTAATGGAGACTCATGAGACTCAGGGCGACTACTGGGGACACATGAATCACAGAGACTGCTGGGGAATCATAAGACTCAGAAAGTCTACTGTGGACTCATCAGACTCAGGTAGACTAACGGAAACTCATGAGACTCACGGGGACTCTTGAGACTTTGGGAGACTAAAGGAGATTCATGAGACTCATTGAGGCTGCTGGGGACTCATGAGACTCAGAAAGACTACGGTAGACTCATGAAAATTATAGAGAAGCACGGGTACTCATAAGACTCAGGGAGTCTATTTGAGCCTCATGAGACTCGTGGAGACTACTGGACACTCACAAGACTCTTGAGAATCATACAAACTCATGGGGAATCATGAGACTCAGAGACAGTAACGGAGACGCATGAGTCTCAGGGAAACTACTGGGGACTCAGAAGACTCATAGAGACTGCTCGTTACTCGTGAAAATAAAAGAGACTACTGTGGACTCGAGACTCCGCGAGACTAATGGCGACTCAAGAAACTCATGGGGACTCATGTGAATCTGGGAGACTATTGGAGTATCATGAGACTCAGAGAGTCTACTGGGTGCTCATGAGACTCATTGAGACTTCTGAAGACTCATGAGTCTCGTAGAGACTCATAGCGACTCATGAAACTCAGAGAGACTAATGGAGACTCATGAGACTAAGGAAGTCTACTGGGTGCTCATGATACTCATTGAGAGTTCTGGGGACTAATGAGACTCAAACAGACTACTGGAGATCATGAGACTCAGGTAGACTAATGGAGACTCATGAGACTCACAAAGACTACTACGGAATCATGAGACTATTGGAGACTTCTTGGGACTCATGAGACTCACAAAGACCACTGTGCACTCATGAGACTCATGAGAGTCACAGAGACTCATGAGGACTCATGAGACTCAGGGAGACTAATGGAGACTCATGAGACTCACAAAGAACACTAGGGAATCATGAGACTATTAGAGACTTCTGGGGACTCATGAGACTCACAGACCCCTGTGCACTCAGGAGACTCATGAGAATCATAGAGACTGCTGGGGACTCATGACTACTGGAGACTCATGAGACTCATGGGGACTCATGAGACTCTGGTAGACTAAAGGAGACTTGTCAGACTCCTAAAGAATGCTGGGGACTCATGAGTTTCAAAAAGACTACGTGGACTCATGAGACTCATGGGAATCATAGAGTAATGAGGACTCATGAGAATCAGGGAAACTAATGGAGATTCATGAGACTCATGGGGACTCATGAGTCAGAAAAACCACTGTGCACTCATGAGATTCCTGAGAATCACCGAGACTCATGAGGACTCATGAGACTCAGGGAAACTACTTGGGATTCATGAGACTCAGAGACTGCTGGGGACTCATGAGACTCATAGAAACTACTGTGGACTCATGAGACTCATGAGAATCATAGGGACTCATTGGGACTCATGAGACTCAGGGAGGCTAAAGGAGACTCATGAGACTCACAAAGACTACTAGGGAATCATGAGACTATTAGAGACTTGTGGGGACTCATGAGACTCACAAAGACCACTGTGCACTAATGAGACTCATGAGAAATTAGAGACCGCTGGGTACTCATGAGACTCAGAGAGAATAATAGGGACTCAGTGACTACTGGAGACTCATGAAACTCAGAGACTACTGGGGACTCATTAGAATCATAGAGACTGCTGGGAACTCATGAGAATGAATAAACTACTGGGGACTATTGAGACTCGGAAGACTAATGGAGACTCATGAGACTCAGGGAGACTACTTGAACTCATGAGAATCTTGATACTAACAAAGACTGAAATGGACTCATGAGACTCAGGGAGACTAATGGAGACTCATGAGACTCAGGGCGACTACTGGGGACACATGAATCAAAGAGAATTCTGGGGAATCATAAGACTCAGAAAGTCTACTGTGGACTCATCAGACTCAGGTAGACTAGCGGAAACTCATGAGACTCACGGGGACTCTTGAGACTTTGGGAGACTAAAGGAGACTCATGAGACTCATAGAGGCTGCTGGGGACTCATGAGACTCAAGAGACTTCTGGGGACTCATGAGACTCAGCGAGACTAATGGAGACTCATGAAACTCAGGGAGACTATTTGGGACTCATGAGATTCTTGATAGTAATAAAGACTAAAGGCGTGTCATGAGACTCAGAGCGAGGCAAGAGACTCAGAATGACCACTGTACACTCATGAGACTCATGAGAATCACAGAGACTCATGAGGACTCATGAGACTCAGGGAGACTAATGGAGTCTCATGAGACTCAGAAAGACTACCAGGGAATCATGAGACTTTTAGAGACTTCTGGGGACTCATGAGACTCACAAAGACCACTTAGCACTCATGAGACTCATGAGAATCATAGAGACCGCTGGGGACTCATGAGACTCAGTGACTACTGGAGACTCATGAGACTCAGATAGTCTAATGGAAACTCATGAAACACAGGGAGACTACTGGGTACTCACGACATTCAGCGAGACTAATGGAGACTCCTGAGACTCAGGGAGACTATTTAGGACTCATGAGATTCTTGATAGTAATAAAGACTAAAGGAGTGTCATGAGACTCAGAGCGACTCATGAGACTCAGAATGACTACTGTGGACTCATGACACTCGTGAGACTCATAGAGACTCATAGGGACTCGTGAGACTCAAAGAGACTACAGGAGACTCATGAGACTCAGAGACTACTGGGGACTCATTAGAATCATAGAGACTGAAGGGAACTCATGAGAATGAATAAACTACTGGGGGCTATTGAGACTCGGGAGACTAATGGAGACTCATGAGACTCAGGGAGACTACTTGGGACTCATGAGAATCTTGAAAGTAATAAAGACTAAAGGCGTGTCATGAGACTCAGAGCGACTCATGAGACTCAGAATGACTACTGTGGACTCATGACACTCGTGAGACTCATAGAGACTCATAGGGACCGCTGGGGAATCATAAGACTCAGAAAGTCTACTGTGGACTCATCCGACTCAGGTAGACTAACGGAAACCAGAGAGAGTCATGTGGACTCATGAGACTCAGGTAGACTAATGGAGACTCATGAGACTCTAGTAGACGAAAGGAGACTTGTCAGACTCCTAGAGACTGCTGGGGACTCTTGAGATTCAGGGAGACTACTGGGGAATCATGAGACTCATAGAGACTGCTGGGGACTCATGAGACTCAGAAAGACCACTGTGCACTCATGAGACTCATGAGACTCAGAGACTCAGGGACTCATGAGACTCTTGATACTAAAAAAGACTACGGTGGTCTCAAGAGACTCATGAAAATTATAGAGAAGCACGGGTACTCATGAGACTCATGGAGACTAATTGAACCTCATGAGACTCAGGGAGACTACTGTACACTCATGAGACTCATAGAGACGGCTGGGGACTCATGAGACTCAAACGAATACTGCAGACTCATGAAACTCAGGCAGACTAATGGAGACTCATGAGACTCAGGGAGACTGCTGGGGACTCAAGAAACTCAGCGAGACTAAAGGAGACTCATGAGACTCACAGAGGCTGCTGGGGACTCGTGAGACTCAGAAAGACTACGGTGGTCCCAAGAGACTCATTAAATATATAGAGAAGCACGGGTACTCATGAGACTCAGGGAGACTAATGAGACTATGATAGACTACTGGACTCTCATGAGACTCATAGAGACTGCTGGGGACTCATGAGACTCAGCGAGACTAATGGAGACTCATGAGACTCAGGGAGACTATTTGGGACTCATGAGATTCTTTATAGTAATAAAGACTAAAGGCGTGTCATGAGACTCAGAGCGAGTCAAGAGACTCAGAATGACCACTGTACACTCATGAGACTCATGAGAATCACAGAGACTCATGAGGACTCATGAGACTCAGGGAGAGTAATGGAGTCTCATGAGACTCAGGGAGACTACTAGGGAATCATGAGACTTTTAAAGACTTCTGGGGACTCATGAGACTCACAAAGACCACTTAGCACTCATGAGACTCCTGAGAATCATAGAGACCGCTGGGGACTCATGAGACTCAGTGACTACGGGAGACTCATGAGACTCAGATAGTCTAATGGAAACTCATGAAACACAGGGAGACTACTGGGTACTCGCGACATTCAGCGAGACTAATGGAGACTCATGAGACTCACGGAGACTATTTAGGACTCATGAGATTCTTGATAGTAATAAAGACTAAAGGCGTGTCATGAGACTCAGAGCGACTCATGAGACTCAGAATGACTACTGTGGACTCATGACACTCGTGAGACTCATAGAGACTCATAGGGACTCATGAGACTCAAAAAGACTCCCCAGCAGTCTCATTGAGTCTCATGAGAGTCCAGTAGTCTCCCATAGTCTCATTAGTCTCCCTGAGTCTCATGATTACCCGTGCTTCTCTATAATTTTCATGAGTCTCTTGAGACCACGGTAGTCTTTCTGAGTCTCACGAGTCCCCAGCCGCCTCTGTGAGTCTAATGAGTCTCCTTTAGTCTCCCAGAGTCTCAAGAGTCCCCAGGACTCTTGAGTTTTCGTTAGTCTACCTGAGTCTCATGAGTCCTCATGAGTCTGTGATTCTCATGAGTGTCATGAGTGCACAGTGGTTTCTCTGAGTCTCAGGAGTCCCCAGCAGCCTCTGTGAGTCATGAGTCTCCTTTAGTCTCCCAGAGTCTCAAGAGTCCCCATGACTCTCTTTGGTTTCCGTTAGTCTACATGAGTCGGATGAGTCCACAGTAGACATTCTGAGTCTCATGATTGCCCAGCGGTCCCTATGAGTCTCTATGAGTCTCACGAGTGTCATGAGTCCACAGTAGTCATTCTGAGTCTCATGAGTCGCTCTGAGTCTCATGACACGCCTTTAGTTTTTATTACTTTCAAGATTCTCATGAGTTACAAATAGTCTCCCTGAGTCTCATGAGTCTCCATTAGTCTCCCGAGTCTCAATAGTCCCCAGTAGTTTATTCATTCTCATGAGTTCCCTTCAGTCTCTAAGATTCTAATGAGTCCCAGTAGTCTTTGAGTCTCATGAGTCTCCTGTAGTCTTTTTGAGTCTCATGAGTCCCTATGAGTCTCTATGAGTCTCACGAGTGTCATGAGTCCACAGTAGTCAATCTGAGCGTCATGAGTCGCTGAGTCTCATGACACGCCTTTAGTCTTTATTACCATCAAGAATCTCATGAGTCCTAAATAGTCTCCCTGAGTCTCATGAGTCTCCATTTGTCTCGCTGAATGTCGTGAGTACCCAGTAGTCTGCCTGTGTTTCATGAGTGTCCATTAGACTAACTGAGTCTCATGAGTCTCCAGTAGTCACTGAGTCTCATGAGTCCCCAGCGGTCTCTATGATTCTCATGAGTCTCATGAGTGCTAAGTGGTCTTTGTGAGTCTCATGAGTCCCCAGAAGTCTCTAAAAGTCTCATGCTTCCCTAGTAGTCTTTGTGAGTCTCATGAGACTCCAGTAGTCTCCCTGAGTCTCATGAGTCCTCATGAGTCTCTGTGATTCTCATGAGTCTCATGAGTGTACAGTGGTCATTCTGAGTCTCTTGACTCGCTCTGAGTCTCATGACACGCCTTTAGTCTTTATTACTATCAAGAATCTCATGAGTCCCAAATAGTCTCCCTGAGTCTCATGAGTCTCCATTAGTCTCGCTGAGTCTCATGAGTCCCCAGCAGTCTCTATGAGTCTCATGAGTGTCCAGTAGTCTCCCTGAGTCTCAATAGTCTCCCTGAGTCTCATGAGTACCCGTGCTTCTCTATAATTTTCATGAGTCTCTTGAGACCACCGTAGTCTCCCTGAGTCTCATGAGTCCCCAGCAGCCTCTGTGAGTCTCATGAGTCTCCATTAGTCTCGCTGAGTCTCATGAGTCCCCAGCAGTCTCCCTGAGTCTCATGAGTCTCCATTAGTCTCGCTGAGTCTCATGAGTCCCCAGCAGTCCCCCTGAGTCTCATGAGTCTCCATTAGTCTACCTGAGTCTCATGAGTCTCCAGTAGTCTGTTTGAGTCTCATGAGTCCCCAGCAGTCTCTATGAGTCTCATGAGTGTCCAGTAGTCTCCCTGAGTCTCAATAGTCTCCCTGAGTCTCATCAGTCTCCATTAGTCTCCCGAGTCTCAATAGTCCCAAGTAGTTTATTCATTCTCATGAGTTCCCTTCAGTCTCTATGATTCTAATGAGTCCCAGCAGTCTTTGAGTCTCATGAGTCTCCTGTAGTCTTTTTTAGTCTCATGAGTCCCTATGAGTCTCTATGAGTCTCACGAGTGTCATGAGGCCACAGTAGTCATTCTGAGTCTCATGAGTCGCTCTGAGTCTCATGACACGCCTTTAGTCTTTATTACCATCAAGAATCACATGAGTCCTAAATAGTCTCCCTTAGTCTCATGAGTCTCCATTTGTCTCGCTCAATGTCGTGAGTACCCAGTAGTCTGCCTGTGTTTCATGAGTGTCCATTAGACTAACTGAGTCTCATGAGTCTCCAGTAGTCACTGAGTCTCATGAGTCCCCAGCGGTCTCTATGATTCTCATGAGTCTCATGAGTGCTAAGTGGTCTTTGTGAGTCTCATGAGTCCCCAGAAGTCTCTAAAAGTCTCATGATTCCCTAGTAGTCTTTCTGAGTCTCATGAGACTCCAGTAGTCTCCCTGAGTCTCATGAGTCCTCATGAGTCTCTGTGATTCTCATGAGTCTCATGAGTGTACAGTGGTCATTCTGAGTCTCTTGACTCGCTCTGAGTCTCATGACACGCCTTTAGTCTTTATTACTATCAAGAATCTCATGAGTCCCAAATAGTCTCCCTGAGTGTCATGAGTCTCCATTAGTCTCGCTGATTCTCATGAGTCCCCAGCAGTCTCTATGAGTCTCATGAGTGTCCAGTAGTCTCCCTGAGTCTCAATAGTCTCCCTGAGTCTCATGAGTACCCGTGCTTCTCTATAATTTTCATCAGTCTCTTGAGACCACCGTAGTCTCCCTGAGTCTCATGAGTCCCCAGCAGCCTCTGTGAGTCTCATGAGTCTTCTTTAGTCTCCCAGAGTCTCAAGAGTCCCCATGACTCTCTTGAGTTTCCGTTAGTCTACCTGAGTCGGATGAGTCCACAGTAGACTTTCTGAGTCTTATGATTCACCAGCGGTCCCTATGAGTCTCTATGAGTCTCACGAGTGTCATGAGTCCACAGTAGTCATTCTGAGTCTCATGAGTCGCTCTGAGTCTCATGACACGCCTTTAGTCTTTATTACTATCAAGAATCTCATGAGTCCTAAATAGTCTCCCTGAGTCTCATGAGTCTCCATTAGTCTCGCTGAATGTCGTGATTACCCAGTAGTCTCCCTGTGTTTCATGAGTTTCCTTTAGACTAACTGAGTCTCATGAGTCTCCAGTAGTCACTGAGTCTCATGAGTCCCCAGTGGTCTCTATGATTCTCATGAGTCTCATGAGTGCTAAGTGGTCTTTGTGAGTCTCATGAGTCCCCAGAAGTCTCTAAAAGTCTCATGATTCCCTAGTAGTCTTTCTGAGTCTCATGAGACTGCATTAGTTTCCCTGAGTCTCATGAGTCAAAAAGTCTACTGTGGACTCATCAGACTCAGGTAGACTAACGGAAACTCAAGAGACTCACGGGGACTCTTGAGACTTTGGGAGACTAAAGGAGACTCATGAGACTCATAGAGGCTGCTGGGGACTCCTGAGACTCAGAGAAACCAGTGTGCACTCATGACACTCATGAGAATCACAGACTCATGAGGACTCATGAGACTCAGGGAGACTAACGGAAACTCAAGAGACTCATGGGGACTCGAGACTCTGGGAGACTAAAGGAGACTCATGAGACTCACAGAGGCTGCTGGGGACTCGTGAGTCTCAGAAAGACTACGGTCGTCCCAAGAGACTCATTAAAATTATAGAGAAGCACGGGTACTCATGAGACTCAGGGAGACTAATGAGACTATGGGAGACTACTGGACTCTCATGAGACTCATAGAGACTGCTGGGGAGTCTTTTTGAGTCTCATGAGTCCCTATGAGTCTTTATGAGTCTCACGAGTGTCATGAGTCCACAGTAGTTATTCTGAGTCTCATGAGTCGCTCTGAGTCTCATGACACGCCTTTAGTCTTTATTACTATCAAGAATCTCATGGGTCCTAAATAGTCTCCCTGAGTCTCATGAGTCTCCATTAGTCTCGCTGAATGTCGTGAGTACCCAGTAGTCTCCCTGTGTTTCATGAGTTTCCATTAGACTATCTGAGTCTCATGAGTCTCATGAGTGTACAATGGTCATTCTGAGTCTCTTGCCTCGCTCATGGACTCATGAAACTGCTGGTAACTCAAAAGATTCAGAGACTACTGTGGACTCATGACTCATGAGAATCATAGGGACTCATGAGGACTCATGAGACTCAGGGAAACTAATGCAGTCTCATGAGACTCAGAAAGACTACTAGGGAATAATGAGACTTTTAGAGACTTCTGGGGACTCATGAGACTCTATACTAAAAAAGACTAATGGGGACTCATGAGACTCAGGGAGACTAATGGAGACTCAGGAGACTACTGGACACTCATGAGACTCATAGAGACTGCTGGGGACTCATGAGACTCAAACAGACTACTGGAGACTCATCCGACTCAGGTAGACAAACGGAAACCAGAGAGAGTCATGGGGACTCTTGAGACTCTGGGAGACTAAAGGAGACTCATGATTCCCCAGCGGTCCCTATGAGTCTCTATGAGTCTCACGAGTGTCATGAGTCCACAGTAGTCTTTCTGAGTCTCATGAGTCGCTCTGAGTCTCATGACACGCCTTTAGTCTTTATTACTATCAAGAATCTCATGAGTCCCAAATAGTCTCCCTGAGTCTCATGAGTCTCCATTAGTCTCGCTGAGTCTCAAGAGTCCCCAGCAGTCTCCCTGAGTCTCATGAGTCTCCATTAGTCTCGCTGAGTCTCATGAGTCCCCAGCAGTCCCCCTGAGTCTCATGAGTCTCCATTAGTCTACCTGAGTCTCATGAGTCTCCAGTAGTCTGTTTGAGTCTCATGAGTCCCCAGCAGTCTCTATGAGTCTCATGAGTGTCCAGTAGTCTCCTGAGTCTCCATTAGTCTCCCTGAGTCTCATGAGTCCCCATTAGTCTTTTTTAGTATAGAGTCTCATGAGTCCCTATGAGTCTCTCTGAGTCTCATGAGTGCACAGTGGTCTTTCTGAGTCTCATGAGTCCCCAGCAATCTCTATGAGCCTCATGATTCCGCAGTAGTCTCCCTGAATCTCATGAGTCTTCTTTAGTCTCCCAGAGTCTCATGAGTCCCCATGAGTCTCATGAATCTCCTGTAGTCTCCCTGATTCTCATGAGTCCATTTCAGTCTTGTTAGTATAAAGATTCTCATGAGTTCCAAGTAGTCTCCCGGAGTCTCATGAGTACCCAGCAGACTCTATGATTCTAATGACTCCCCAGTAGTATCTGACTCTCATGAGTCTCCTGTAGTCTCTTTGAATCTCATGAGTCCCTATGAGTCTATGAGTCTCACGAGTGTCATGAGTCCACAGCAGTCATTCTGAGTCTCATGAGTCGCTTTGAGTCTCATGACATGCCTTTAGTCTTTATTACTATCAAGACTCTCATGAGTCCCAAATAGACTCCCTGAGTCTCATGAGTTTCCATTAGTCTATCTGAGTCTCATGAGTCTCCAGTAGTCACTGAGTCTCATGAGTCCCCAGCGGTCTCTAGTTTCTAATGAGTCTCATGAGTGCACAGAGGTCTTTGTGAGTCTCATGAGTCACCAGCAGTCTCATGAGTCCTCAGTAGTCTCTATGAGTCTCATGAGTCACCAGCAGTCTCTGAGTCTCCGGAGTCCCCAGTAGTCTCCTTGAGTGTCATGAGTTTCCATTAGTCTATCTGAGTCTCATGAGTCTCCAGTAGTCACTGAGTCTCATGAGTCCCCAGCGGTCTCTAATTTCTCAAGAGTCTCATGAGTGCACAGTGGTCTTGGTGAGTCTCATGAGTCCCCACAACTCCCTAATAGTCTCATGATTCCCTAGTAGTCTTTGTGAGTCTCATGAGTCTCCATTAGCCTCCCTTAATCTCATGAGTCCCAATGAGTCCTTATGATTCTCATGAGTCTCATCAGTCCACAGTAGTCTCTATGAGTCTCATGAGTCACCAGCAGTCTCTGAGTCTCTTGAATCCCAAGTAGTTTCCTTGAGTCTCATGAGTCCTCATGAGTCTCTGTGATTCATGAGTCTCATGAATGCACAGTGGGTTTTCTGACTCATGAGTCCCCATGAGTGTCATGAATCTCCATTAGTCTCCCTGAGTCTCATGAGTCCTCATGAGTCTCTGTGATTCTCATGAGTCTCATGAGTGTAAAGTGGTCATTCTGAGTCTCTTGACTCGCTCTGAGTCTCATAACACGCCTTTAGTTTTTATTACTATCAAGAATCTCATGAGTCCCAAATATTCTCCCTGAGTCTCATGAGTCTCCATTAGTCTCGCTGAGTCCCCTGAGTCCCCAGAAGTCTCCCTGAGTCTCATGAGTCTCCATTAGTCTACCTGAGTCTCATGAGTTTCCAGTAGTCTGTTTGAGTCTCGTGAGTCCCCATCAGTCTCTATGAGTCTCATGAGTGTCCAGTAGTCTCCCTGAGTCTCATTAGTCTCCCTGAGTCTCATGAGTACCCGTGCTTCTTTATAATTTTCATGAGTCTCTTGAGACCACCGTAGTCTTTCTGAGTCTCATGAGTCCCCAGCAGCCTCTGTGAGTCTGATGATCTCCTTTAGTCTCCCCGAGTCTCAAGAGTCCCCATGACTCTCTTGAGTATCCGTTAGTCTACCTGAGTCTGATGAGTCCACAGTAGACTTTCTGAGTCTTATGATTCCCCAGCAGTCACTATGAGTCTCTATGAGTCTCACGAGTGTCATGAGTCCACGGCAGTCATTCTGAGTCTCATGAGGCGTTCTGAGTCTCATGACACGCCTTTAGTCTTTATTACTATCAAGAATCTCATGAGTCCCAAATAGTCTCCCTGAGTCTCATGAGTCTCCATTAGTCTCCCGAGTCTCAATAGTCCCCAGTAGTTTTTTCATTCTCATGAGTCTCCATTATTCTCGCTGAGTCTAGTGAGTCCCCAGTAGTCTCCCTGTGTTTCATGAGTTTCCATTAGACTATCTGAGTCTCATGAGTCTCCCGTAGTCACTGAGTCTCATGAGTTTCCAGCGGTCTCTATGATTCTCAAGAGTCTCATGAGTCCACAGTAGTCTCTATGAGTCTCATGAGTCACCAGCAGTCTCATGAGTCCACAGTAGTCTCTATGAGTCTCAGGAGTCACCAGCAGTCTCTGAGTCTCATGAGTCCCTAGTAGTTTCCCTGAGTCTCATGAGTCCTCATGAGTCTGTTTGATTCTCATGAGTCTCATGAGTCTCTGTGATTCTCATGAGTCTCATGAGTGCACAGGGGTTTTTCTGAGTCTCAGGAGTCCCCAGCAGTCTCTGAGACTCATGATTAACCAGTAGTATCCCTGAGCCTCATGAGTCTCCATTAGTCTCCCTGATTCTCATGAGTCCCGATTAGTCTTTTTTAGTATCAAGAGTCTCATGAGTCCCTATGAGTCTCTCTGAGTCTCATGAGTCTCATGAGTGCACAGTGGTCTTTCTGAGTCTCATGAGTCCCTAACTGTCTCTATGAGTCTCATGATTCCCCAAAGTCTCCCTGAATCTCATGAGTCTCCTTTAGTCTCCCAGAGTCTCATGAGTCCCCATGAGTCTCATGAATCTCCAGTAGTCTCCCTGATTCTCATGAGTCTTCATGACTCTATGATTCTCATCAGTCTCATGAGTCCAAAGTAGTCTTTCTGAAACTAATGCGCAGTCTCTAGGAGTCTGACAAGTCTCCTTTAGTCTACCAGAGTCTCATGAGTCCCCATGAGTCTCATGAGTCCCCAGAAGTCTCTAAAAGTCTCATGATTCCCTAGTAGTCTTTCTGATTCTCATGAGAGTCCATTAGTCTCCCTGAGTCTCATGAGTCCTCATGAGTCTCTGTGATTCTCATGAGTCTCATGAGTGTACAGTGGTCATTCTGAGTCTCTTGACTCGCTCTGAGTCTCATGACATGCCTTTAGTCTTTATTACTATCAAGAATCTCATGAGTCCCAAATAGTCTCCCTGAGTCTCATGAGTCTCCATTAGTCTCGCTGAGTCTCATGAGTCGCCAGCAGTCAGCCTGAGTCTCATGAGTCTCCTTTAGTCTAGCAGAGTTTCATGAGTCTGCCGTAGTCGTTTGAGTCTCATGAGTCCCCAGCAGTCTCTGAGTCTCATGAGTGTCCAGTAGTCTCCCTGAGTCTCATGAGGTTCAATTAGTCTCCCTGATTCTCATGAGTACCCGTGCTTCTCTATAATTTTCATGAGTCTCTCGAGACCACCGTAGTCTTTCTGAGTCTCACGAGTTCTCAGCAGCCTCTGTGAGTCTCATGAGTCTCCTTTAGTCTCCCAGAGTCTCAAGAGTCCCCATGACTCTCTCTGGTTTCCGTTAGTCTACCTGAGTCGGATGAGTCCACAGTAGACTTTCTGAGTCTTATGATTCCCCAGCGGTCCCTATGAGTCTCTATGAGTCTCACGAGTGTCATGAGTCCACAGTAGTCATTCTGAGTCTCATGAGTCGCTCTGAGTCTCATGACACGCCTTTAGTCTTTATTACTTTCAGGATTCTCATGAGTTCCAAGTAGTCTCCCTGAGTCTCATGAGTCTCCATTAGTCTCCCGAGTCTCAATAGTCCCCAGTAGTTTTTTCATTCTCATGAGTCTCCATTACTCTCGCTGAGTCTAGTGAGTCCCCAGTAGTCTCCCTGTGTTTCATGAGTTTCCATTAGACTATCTGAGTCTCATGAGTCTCCAGTAGTCACTGAGTCTCATGAGTTTCCAGCGGTCTCTATGATTCTCAAGAGTCTCATGAGTCCACAGTAGTCTCTATGAGTCTCATGAGTCACCAGCAGTCTCATGAGTCCACAGTAGTCTCTATGAGTCTCAGGAGTCACCAGCAGTCTCTGAGTCTCATGAGTCCCTAGTAGTTTCCCTGAGTCTCATGACTCCTCATGAGTCTCTGTGATTCTCATGAGTCTCATGAGTCTCTGTGATTCTCATGAGTCTCATGAGTGCACAGGGGTTTTTCTGAGTCTCAGGAGTCCCCAGCAGTCTCTGAGACTCATGATTAACCAGTAGTATCCCTGAGCCTCATGAGTCTCCATTAGTCTCCCTGAGTCTCATGAGTCCCGATTAGTCTTTTTTAGTATCAAGAGTCTCATGAGTCCCTATGAGTCTCTGAGTCTCACGAGTGTCATGAGTCCACAGTAGTCATTCTGAGTCTCATGTGTCGCTCTGAGTCTCATGACACGCCTTTAGTCTTTATTACTATCAAGACTCTCATGAGTCCCAAATAGACTCCCTGAGTCTCATGAGTCTCCATTAGTCTCGCTGAGTCTCCGGATTTCCCAGTAGTCTCCCGACTGTCATGAGTTTCAATTAGTCTATCTGAGTTTCATGAGTCTCCAGTAGTCACTGAGTCTCATGAGTCCCCAGCGGTCTCTAGTTTCTCATGAGTATCATGAGTGCACAGTGGTCTTTCTGAGTCTCATGAGTCCCCACAACTCTCTAATAGTCTCATCATTCCCTAGTAGTCTTTGTGAGTCTCATGAGTCTCCATTAGCCTCCCTGAGTCTCATGAGTCCCAATGAGTCCCTATGATTGTCATGAGTCTCATCAGTCCACAGTAGTCTCTATGAGTCTCATGAGTCACCAGCAGTCTCTGAGTCTCTTGAATCCCAAGTAGTTTCCTTGAGTCTCATGAGTCCTCATGAGTTTCTGTGATTCATGAGTCTCATGATTGCACAGTGGTTTTTCTGACTCATGAGTCCCCATGAGTCTCATGAATCTCCATCAGTCTCCCTGATTCTCATGAGTCCTCATGACTCTATGATTCTCATGAGTTTCATGAGTAGACGTAGTCTTTCTGAAACTCATGAGTCCCCAGCAGTCTCTAGGAGTCAGACAAGTCTCCTTTAGTCTACCAGAGTCTCATGAGTCCCCATGAGTCTCATGAGTCTCCATTAGTCTACCTGAGTCGCATGAGTCCACAGTAGTCTTTCTGAGTTTTAGGAGTCCCCAGCAGTCTCTATGACACTCATGAGTCTCATGAGCCCCAAGTAGACTCTCTGAGCCTCACGAGTCTCCAGAAGTCTCAATGAGTCTACTGAGTCCCCAGTAGTTTCCCTGAGACTCATGCGTCTCCGTTACTCTCCCTGAGTCTCAAGAGTCCCCAGTAGTCTCTGAGTCTCATGAGTCTCCTGTAGTCTCTTTGACTCTCATGAGTCCCTATCAGTCTTTATGAGTCTCACGAGTGTCATGATTCCACCGTAGTCATTCTGAGTTTCACGAGTCGCTCTGAGTCTCATGACACGCATTTAGTCTTTAATACTATCAAGAATCTCATGAGTCCCAAATAGTCTCCCTGAGTCTCATGAGTCTCCATTAGTCTACCTGAGTCTCATGAGTTTCCAGTAGTCTGTTTGAGTCTCATGAGTCCCTTGCAGCCTCGATGAGTCTCATGAGTGTCCAGTAGTCTCCCTGAGTCTCATGAGGCTCAATTTGTCTCCCTGAGTCTCATGAGTACCCGTGCTTCTCTATAATTTTCGGGAGTCTCTTGAGACCACCGTAGTCTTT
The DNA here is from genome assembly GCA_947044365.1 of Petrosia ficiformis. Classification (NCBI taxonomy): domain Eukaryota; kingdom Metazoa; phylum Porifera; class Demospongiae; order Haplosclerida; family Petrosiidae; genus Petrosia; species Petrosia ficiformis. The sequence continues at coordinate 3,035,610 of OX345647.1, forward strand.
CTGAGTCTCATGAGACCCCAGCAGCCTCTGTGAGTCTCATGAGTCTCCTTTAGTCTCCCAGAGTCTCAAGAGTCCCCATGACTCTCTTGAGTTTCCGTTAGTCTACCTGAGTCGGATGAGTCCACAGTAGACTTTTTGAGTCTTATGATTCCCCAGCAGTCCCTATGAGTCTCTATGAGTCTCACGAGTGTCATGAGTCCACAGTAGTCATTCTAAGTCTCATGAGTCGCTCTGAGTCTCATGACACGCCTATAGTTTATATTACTATCAAGATTCTCATAAGTACCAAGTAGTCTCCCTGAGTCTCATGAGTCTCCATTAGTCTCCCGAGTCTCAATAGTCGACAGTAGTTTATTCATTCTCAAGAGTTCCCTGCAGTCTTTATGATTCTAATGAGTCCCCAGTAGTCTCTGAGTCTCATGAGTCTCCTGTAGTCTTTTCGAGTCTCATGAGTCCCTATGAGTCTCTATGAATCTCACGAGTGTCATGAGTCCACAGTAGTCATTCTGAGTCTCATGAGTCGCTCTGAGTCTCATGACACGCCTTTAGTCTTTATTACTATCAAGAATCTCATGAGTGCTAAATAGTCTCCCTGAGTCTCATGAGTCTCCATTAGTCTCGCTTAATCTCGTGAGTACCCAGTAGTCTCCCTGTTTTTCATGAGTTTCCATTAGACTATCTGAGTCTCATGAGACTCCAGTAGTCACTGAGTCTCATGAGTCCCCAGCGGTCTCTATGATTCTCATGAGTCTCATGAGTGCTAATTGGTCTTTGTGAGTCTCATGAGTCCCCAGAAGTCTCTAAAGGTCTCATGAATCCCTAGTAGTCTTTCTGAGTCTCATGAGACTCCATTAGTCTACCTGAGTCTCATGAGCCCTCATGAGTCTCTGTGATTCTCATGAGTCTCATGAGTGCACAGTGGTCATTCTGAGTCTCTTGACTCGCTCTGAGTCTCATGACATGCCTTTAGTCTTTATTACTATCAAGAATCTCATGAGTCCCAAATAGACTCCCTGAGTCTTATGAGTCTCCATTAGTCTCGCTGAGTCTCATGAGTCCCCAGCAGTCTCCCTGAGACTCATGAGTCTCCATTAGTCTACCTGAGTCTCATGAGTCTCCATTAGTCTACCTGAGTCTCTTGAGTCTCCAGTAGTCTGTTTGAGTCTCATGAGTCCCCAGCTGTCTCTATGAGTCTCATGAGTGTCCAGTAGTCTCCCTTAGTCTCATTAGTCTCCTTGAGTCTCATGAGTACCCGTGCTTCTCTATAATTTTCATGAGTCTCTTGAGACCACCGTAGTCTTTCTGAGTCTCATGAGTCCCCAGCAGCCTCTGTGAGTCTCATGATCTCCTTTAGTCTCCCCGAGTCTCAAGAGTCCCCATGACTCTCTTGAGTTTCCGTTAGTCTACCTGAGTCTGATGAGTCCACAGTAGACTTTCTGAGTCTTATGATTCCCCAGCAGTCCCTATGAGTCTCTATGAGTCTCAGGAGTGTCATGAGTCCACAGCAGTCATTCTGAGTCTCATGAGTCGCTCTGAGTCTCATGACACGCCTTTAGTCTTTATTACTATCAAGAATCTCATGAGTCCTAAATAGTCTCCCTGAGTCTGATGAATCTTCATTAGTCTCGCTGAATCTCGTTAGTCCCCAGTAGTCTCCCTGAGATTCATGAGTTTCCATTAGACTATCTGAGTCTCATGAGTCTCCAGTAGTCACTGAGTCTCATGAGTCCCCATCGGTCTCTGATTCTCATGAGTCTCATGAGTGCTAAGTGGTCTTTGTGAGTCTCATGAGTCCCCAGAAGTCTCTAAAGGTCTCATGATTCCCTAGTAGTCTCCCTGAGTCTCATGAGACTCCATTAGTCTCCCTGAGTCTCATGAGTCCTCATGAGTCTCTGTGATTCTCATGAGTCTCATGAGTGCACAGTGGTCATTCTGAGTCTCTTGACTCGCTCTGAGTCTCATGACATGCCTTTAGTCTTTATTGCTATCAAGAATCTCATGAGTCCCAAATAGACTCCCTGAGTCTTATGAGTCTCCATTAGTCTCGCTGAGTCTCATGAGTCCCCAGCAGTCTCCCTGAGACTCATGAGTCTCCATTAGTCTACCTGAGTCTCATGAGTCTCCATTAGTCTACCTGAGTCTCTTGAGTCTCCAGTAGTCTGTTTGAGTCTCATGAGTCCCCAGCTGTCTCTATGAGTCTCATGAGTGTCCAGTAGTCTCCCTTAGTCTCATTAGTCTCCCTGAGTCTCATGAGTACCCGTGCTTCTCTATAATTTTCATGAGTCTCTTGAGACCACCGTAGTCTTTCTGAGTCTCATGAGTCCCCAGCAGCCTCTGTGAGTCTCATGATCTCCTTTAGTCTCCCCGAGTCTCAAGAGTCCCCATGACTCTCTGGAGTGTCTGTTAGTCTACCTGAGTCTGATGAGTCCACAGTAGACTTTCTGAGTCTTATGATTCCCCAGCAGTCCCTATGAGTCTCTATGAGTCTCACGAGTGTCATGAGTCCACAGCAGTCATTCTGAGTCTCATGAGTCGCTCTGAGTCTCATGACACGCCTTTAGTTTATGTTACTATCAAGAATCTCATGAGTCCCAAATAGTCTCCCTGAGTCTGATGAATCTCCATTAGTCTCGCTGAATCTCGTTAGTCCCCAGTAGTCTCCCTGAGATTCATGAGTTTCCATTAGACTATCTGAGTCTCATGAGTCTCCAGTAGTCACTGAGTCTCATGAGTCCCCAGCGGTCTCTATGATTCTCATGAGTCTCATGAGTGCTAAGTGGTCTTTGTGAGTCTCATGAGTCCCCAGAAGTCTCTAAAGGTCTCATGATTCCCTAGTAGTCTCCCTGAGTCTCATGAGACTCCATTAGTCTCCCTGAGTCTCATGAGTCCTCATGAGTCTCTGTGATTCTCATGAGTCTCATGAGGGCACAGTTGTTTTTCTGACTCTCAGGTGTCCCCAGCAGTCTCTGAGACTCATGATTAACCAGTAGTATCCCTGAGACTCATGAGTCTCCATTATTCTCCCTGAGTTTCATGAGTCCCCATTAGTCTTTTTTACTATCAAGAGTCTCATGAGTCCCTATGAGTCTCTCTGAGTCTCATGAGTCTCATGAGTGCACAGTGGTCTTTCTGAGTCTCATGAGTCCCCAGCAGTCTTTATGAGTCTCATGATTCCCCAGTAGTCTCCCTGAATCTCATGAGTCTCATTTAGTCTCCCAGAGTCTCATGAGTCCCCATGAGTCTCATGAATTTCCAGTAGTCTCCCTGATTCTCATGAGTCCTCATGACTCTATGATTCTCATGAGTCTCATGAGTCCAAAGTAGTCTTTCTGAAACTAATGAGTACCCAGCAGTCTCTAGGAATCTGACAAGTCTCCTTTAGTCTACCAGAGTCTCATGAGTCCCCATGAGTTTCATGAGTCTCCATTAGTCTACCTGAGTCTCATGAGTCCACAGTAGTCTTTCTGAAATTTATGAGTCCCCAGCATTCTCTATGACACTCATGAGTCTAATGAGCCCCCAGTAGTCTCCCGGAATTTCATGAGACTTCATTAGTCTCCCTGAGTCTCATGAGTCTCCATTAGTCTGAGTCTCATGAGTCCCCACTAGTCTCCCTGAATCTCATGAGTCCCTATTAGTCTCTCTGAGTCTCATGAGTACCCAGCAGTCTTTATGATTCTAATGAGTCCCCAGTAGTATCTCTGAGTCTCATGAGTTTCCTGTAGTCTCTTGGAGTCTCATGAATCCCTATAAGTCTCTGAGTCTCACGAGTGTCATGAGTCCACAGTAGTCATTCTGAGTCTCATGAGTCGCTCTGAGTCTCATGACACGCCTTTAGTCTTTATTACTATCAAGACTCTCATGAGTCCCAAATAGACTCCCTGAGTCTCATGAGTTTCCATTAGTCTCGCTGAGTCTCCGGAGTCCCCAGTAGTGTCATGAGTTTCCATTAGTCTTTTTGAGTCTCATGAGTCTCCAGTAGTCACTGAGTCTCATGGGTCCCCAGCGGTCTCTAATTTTTCATGAGTCTCATGAGTGCACAGTGGTCTTTGTGAGTCTCATGATTCCCCACAAGTCTCTAATGGTCTCATGATTCCTTAGTAGTCTCATGAGTCTCCATTATCCTCCCTGAGTCTCATGAGTCCCAATGAGTCCCTATGATTCTCATGAGTCTCATGAGTCCACCGTAGTCTCCATGAGTCTCATGAGTTACCAGCAGTCTCATGCGTCCACATTAGTCTCTATGAGTCTCATGAGTCACCAGCAGTCTCTGAGTCTCTTGAATCTCAAGTAGTTTCCCTGAGTCTCATGAGTCCTCATGAGTCTGTGTGATTCTCATGAGTCTCATGAGTGCCCAGTGGTTTTTCTGACTCTCATGAGTCTCATGAATCTCCATTAGTCTCCCTGATTCTCATGAGTCCTCATGACTCTATGATTCTCATGAGTCTCACGAGTCCACGTAGTCCTTCTGAAATTCATGAGTCCCCAGCAGTCTCTAGGAGTCAGACAAGTCTCCTTTAGTTTACCAGAGTCTCATGAGTCCCCATGAGTCTCATGAGTCTCCATTAGTCTAACTGAGTCTCATGAGTCCACAGTAGTCTTTCTGAGTTTTAGGAGTCCCCAGCAGTCTCTATGACACTCATAAGTCTCATGAGCCCCCAGTAGTCTGTCTGAGCCTCATGAGTCTCCAGCAGTCTCAATGAGACTCCTGAGTCCCCAGTAGTTTCCCTGAGCCTCACGAGTCTCCAGAAGTCTCCCTGAGTCTCATGAGTCCCCAGTAGTCTCTGAGTCTCATGAGTCTCCTGTAGTCTCTTTGAGTCTCATGAGTCCCGATGAGTCTCGATGAGTCTCACGAGTGTCATGAGTCCACAGTAGTCATTCTGAGTCTCATGAGTCGCTCTGAGTCTCATGACACGCCTTTAGTCTTTATTACTATCAAGAATCTCATGAGTCCCAAATAGTCTCCCTGAGTCTCATGAGTCTCCATTAGTCTCGCTGAGTCTCATGAGTCCCCAGCAGTCTCCCTGAGTCTCATGAGTCTCCATTAGTCTACCTGAGTCTCATGAGTCTCATGTTGTCTGTTAGAGTCTCATGAGTCCCCAGCAGTCTCTCTGAGTCTCATGAGTGTCCAGTAGTCTCCCTGAGTCTCATGAGGCTCAATTTGTCTCTCTGAGTCAATGAGTACCCGTGCTTCTCTATAATTTCCATGAGTCTCTTGAGACTACAGTAGTCTTTCTGAGTCTCATGAGACCCCCAGCAGCCTCTGTGAGTCACATGAGTCTCCTTTAGTCTCTCAGAGTCTCAAGAGTCCCCATGACTCTCTTGAGTTTCCGTTAGTCTACCTGAGTCTGATGAGTCCACAGTAGACTTTCTGAGTCTTATGATTCCCCAGCAGTCCCTATGAGTCTCTATGAGTCTCACGAGTGTCATGAGTCCACAGTAGTCATTCTGAGTCTCATGAGTCGCTCTGAGTCTCATGACACGCATTTAGTCTTTATTACTGTCAAGAATCTCATGAGTTCCAAGTAGTCTCCCTGAGTCTCATGACTCTCCATTAGTCTCCCGAATCTCAATAGTCCCCAGTAGTTTATTCATTCTCATGAGTCTCCATTACTCTCGCTAAGTCTAGTGAGTCCCCAGTAGTCTCCCTGTGTTTCATGAGTTTCCATTAGACTATCTGAGTCTCATGAGTCTCCCGTAGTCACTGAGTCTCATGAGTTTCCAGCGGTCTCTGTGATTCTCATGAGTCTCATGAGTCCACAGTAGTCTCTATGAGTCTCATGAGTCACCAGCAGTCTCATGAGTCCACAGTAATCTCTATGAGTCTCAGGAGTCACCAGCAGTCTCTGAGTCTCATGAATCCCAAGTAGTCTTCCTGAGTCTCATGAGTCCTCATGAGTCTCTGTGATTCTCATGAGTCTCATGAGTGCACAGTGGTTTTTTTGACTCTCATGTGTCCCCATGAGTCTCATGAATCTCCATTAGTCTCCCTGATTCTCATGAGTCCTCATGACTCTATGATTCTCATGAGTCTCATGAGTCCGAAGTAGTCTTTCTGAAACTCATGAGTCCCCAGCAGTCTCTAGGAGTCTGACAAGTCTCCTTTAGTCTACCAGAGTCTCATGAGTCCCCATGAGTCTCATGAGTCTCCATTAGTCTACCTGAGTCTCATGAGTCCACAGTAGTCTTTCTGAGTTTTATAAGTCCCCAGCAGTCTCTATGACACTCATGAGTCTCCTGAGTCCCCAGTAGTTTCCCATACACTCATGCGTCTCCGTTACTCTCCCAGAGTCTCATGAGTCCCCATTAGTTTTTTCATTCTCATGAGTTCCCAGCAGTCTCTATGATTCTAATGAGTCCCCAGTAGTCTCTCTGAGTCTCAAGAGTCTCCTGTAGTCTCTTTGAGTCTCATGAGTCCCTATGAGTCTCACGAGTGTCATGAGTCCACAGTAGTCATTCTGAGTCTCATGAGTCGCTCTGAGTCTCATGACACGCCTTTAGTCTTTATTACTATCAAGATTCTCATGAGTCCCAAATAGTCTTTCTGAGTCTCATGAGTCCCCAGTAGTCTCCCTGAGTCGCATGAGTTTCCATTAGTCTATCTGAGTCTCATGAGTCTCCAGTAGTCATGAGTTTCCAGCAGTCTCTATGATTCTCATGAGTCTCATGAGTGCACAGTGGTCTGTGAGTCTCACGAGTCCCAAGAAGTCTCTTATAGTCTCATGATTCCCTAGTAGTCTTTGTGATTCTCATGAGTCTCCATCAGTCTCCCTGAGTCTCATGAGTCCTCATGAGTCTCTGTGACTCTCATGAGTCTCATGAGTGCACAGTGGTCTTTGTGAGTCTCATGAGTCCCAAGAAGTCACTAATAGTCTCATGATTCCGTAGTAGTCTTTGAAAGTCTCATGAGTCTCCATTGGTTTACCTGAGTCTCATGATCTCCAGTAGTCTGTTTGAGTCTCATGAGTCCCCTGTAGACTCTCTGAGTCTGATGATACTCCAATAGTCTCCCAGATTCTCATGAGTCCCCATGAGTTTCATGAGTCTCCATTAGTCTCGCTGAGTCTCGAGTCCACAGTAGTCTCTTTGATTTTCACGAGTAACGAGCAGTCTCTATGAGTCTTCTGAGTCCCCAGTAGTTTCCCTGAGACTCATGAGTCTCCGTTACTCTCTCTGAGTCTCATGAGTTTCTATGATTCTCAAGTGTCTCTTGAGTGTCCAGTAGTCTCCATGAGTCTCATGAGGCTCAATAAGTCTCCCTCAGTCTCATGAGTACCCGTGCTTCTCTATAATTTTCAGGAGTCTCTTGAGTCCATCGTAGTCTTTCTGAGTCTCATGAGTCCCCAGCAGCCTCTATGAGTCTCATGAGTCTCCTTTAGTCTCCCAAAGTCTCAAGAGTCCCCATGAGTCTCTTGAGTTTCCGTTAGTCTACCTGAGTCTGATGAGTCCACAGTAGACTTTCTGAATCTTATGATATCACAGCAGTCTCTGTGAGTCTCCTAAGTCCCCAGTAGTCTCTCTGAGTCTCTTGATTACCCAGCAGTCTCTGTGATTCATGTGTCAACAGTAGTCGCCCTGAGTCTCATGAGTCTCCATTAGTCTCCCTGAGTCTCATGAGTCCATTTCAGTCTTTGTTAGTATCAAGATTCTCATGAGTTCCAAGTAGTCTCCCTGAGTCACATGATTCTCCATTAGTCTTCCGAGTCTCAATAGTTCCCAGTAGTTTTTTCATTCTCATGAGTTCCCAGCAGTCTCTATGATTCTAATGAGTCCCCAGTAGTCTCTGAGTCTCATGAGTCTCCTGTATTCTTTTGGAGTCTCATGAGTCCCTATGAGTCTCTATGAGTCTCACGAGTGTCATGAGTCCACAGTAGTCATTCTGAGTCTCATGAGTCGCTCTGAGTCTCATGACACGCCTTTAGTCTATATTACTATCAAGAATCTCATGAGTCCCAAATAGTCTCCCTGAGTCTCATGAGTCTCCATTAGTCTCGCTGAGTCTCATGAGTACCCGTGCTTCTCTATAATTTTCATGAGTCTCTTGAGACCACCGTAGTCTTTTTGAGTCTCATGAGTCCCTATGAGTCTCTATGAGTCCCACGAGAGTCATTCTGTGTCTCATGAGTCGTTCTGAGTCTCATGACACGCCTTTAGTCTTTATTACTATCAAGAATCTCATGAGTCCTAAATAGTCTCCCTGAGTCTCATGAGTCTCCATTAGTCTCGCTGAATTTCGTGAGTACTCAGTAGTCTCCCTGTGTTTCATGAGTTTCCATTAGACTAACTGAGTCTCATGAGTCTCCAGTAGTCACTGAGTCTCATGAGTCCCCAGCGGTCTCTATGATTCTCATGAGTCTCATGAGTGCTAAGTGGTCTTTGTGAGTCTCATGAGTCCCCAGAACTCTCTAAAAGTCTCATGATTCCCTAGTAGTCTTTCTGAGTCTCATGAGACTCCAGTAGTCTCCCTGAGTCTCATGAGTCCTCATGAGTCTCTGTGATTCTCATGAGTCTCATGAGTGTACAGTGGTCATTCTGAGTCTCTTGACTCGCTCTGAGTCTCATGACACGCCTTTAGTCTTTATTACTATCAAGAATTTCATGAGTCCCAAATAGTCTCCCTGAGTCTCATGAGCCTCCATTAGTCTCGCTGAGTCTCATGAATCCCCAGCAGTCTCCCTGAGTCTCATGAGTCTCCATTAGTCTACCTGAGTCTCATGAGTCTCCAGTAGTTTGATTGAGTCTCATGAGTCCCCAGGAGTCTCTATGAGTCTCATGAGTGTCCAGTAGTCTCCTTGAGTCTCATGAGGCTCAATTAGTCTCCCAGAGTCTCAAAAGTCCCCATGACTCTCTTGAGTTTCCGTTAGTCTACCTGAGTCTGATGAGTCCACAGTAGACTTTCTGAGTCTTATGATTCCCCAGCAGTCCCTATGAGTCTCTATGAGTCTCACGAGTGTCATGAGTCCACAGTAGTCATTCTGAGTCTCATGAGTCGCTCTGAGTCTCATGACACTCCTTTAGTCTTTATTACTATCAAGATTCTCATGAGTCCCAAATAGTCTCCCTGAGTCTCATGAGTCTCCATTAGTCTCGCTGAATCTCGTTAGTCCCCAGTAGTCTCCCTGAGATTCATGAGTTTCCATTAGACTATCTGAGTCTCATGAGTCTCCAGTAGTCACTGAGTCTCATGAGTCCCCAGCGGTCTCTATGATTCTCATGAGTCTCATGAGTGCTAAGTGGTTTTTGTGAGTGTCATGAGTCACCAGTAGTCATGAGTCCCCAGCAGTCTCTATGATTCTCATGAGTCTCCTGAGTGCACAGTGGTCTGTGAGTCTCATGAGTCCCAAGAAGTCTCTAATAGTCTCATGATTCCGTAGTAGTCTTTGTGAGTCTCATGAGTCTCCATTAGTCTACCTGAGTCTCATGAGTCCTCATGAGTCTCTGTGACTCTCATGAGTCTCATGAGTGCACAGTGGTTTTTGTGAGTCTCATGAGTCCCAAGAAGTCTTTAATAGTCTCATGATTCTGTAGTAGTCTTTGTGAGTCTCATGAGTCTCCATTAGTTTACCTGAGTCTCATGATCTCCAGTAGTCTGTTTGAATCTCATGAGTCCCCAGAAGTCTCAATGAGTCTCATGAGCACCCTGTAGATTCTCTGAGTCACATGATACTGCAATAGTCTCCCAGATTCTCATGAGTCCCCATGAGTTTCATGAGTCTCCATTAGTCTCGCTGAGTTTCGAGTCCACAGTAGTCTCTTTGATTTTCACGAGTAACGAGCAGTCTCTATGAGTCTTCTGAATCCCCAGTAGTTTCCCTTAGACTCATGCGTCTCCGTTACTCTCTCTGAGTAGTTTCCATCAGTCTCATGAGGCTCAATTAGTCTCCCTCAGCCTCATGAGTACCCGTGCTTCTCTATAATTTTCATGAGTCGCTTGAGTCCATCGTAGTCTTTCTGAGTCTCATGAGTCCCCAGCAGCCTCTATGAGTCTCATGAGTCTCCTTTAGTCTCCCAAAGTCTCAAGAGTCCCCATGAGTCTCTTGAGTTTCCGATAGTCTACCTGAGTCTGATGAGTCCACAGTAGACTGTCTGAGTCTTATGATTCCCCAGCAGTATCTGTGAGTCTCCTAAGTCCCCAGTAGTCTCTCTGAGTCTCTTGATTACCCAGCAGTCTCTGTGATTCATGTCTCCCCAGTAGTCGCCCTGAGTCTCATGAGTCTCCATTAGTCTTCCGAGTCTCAATAGTCCCCAGTAGTTTATTCATTCTCATGAATTCCCAGCAGTCTCTATGATTCTAATGAGTCCCCAGTAGTCTCTGAGTCTCATGAGTCTCCTGTAGTTCTTTGAGTCTCATGAGTCCCTATGAGTCTCTATGAGTCTCAAGAGTGTCATGAGTCCACAGTAGTCATTCTGAGTCTCATGAGTCGCTCTGAGTCTCATGACACGCCTTTAGTCTTTATTACTATCAAGATTCTCATGAGTTCCAAGTAGTATCCCTGAGTCTCATGAGTCTCCATTAGTCTCCCGAGTCTCAATAGTCCCCAGTAATTTTTTCATTCTCATGAGTTCCCTGCAGTCTCTATGATTCTCATGAGTCCCTAAGAGTCTCTCCGAGTCTCATGAGTCCCTATGATTCTCTCTGAGTCTCATAAGTCTCATGAGTGCACAGTGGTCTTCCTGAGTCTCATGAGTCCCCAGCAGTCTCTATGAGTCTCATGAGTGTCCAGTAGTCTCCCTGAGTCTCATGAGGCTCAATTAGTCTCCCTGAGTCTCATGAGTACCCGTGCTTCTCTATAATTTTCATGAGTCTCTTGAGACCGCCGTAGTCTTTCTGAGTCTCATGAGTCCCCAGCAGCCTCTGTGAGTCTTATGATCTCCTTTAGTCTCCCAGAGTCTCAAGAGTCCCCATGACTCTTTTGAGTTTCCGTTAGTCTACCTGAGTCTGATGAGTCCACAGTAGACTTTCTGAGTCTTATGATTCCCCAGCAGTCCCTATGAGTCTCTATGAGTCTCACGAGTGTCATGAGTCCACAGTAGTCATTGTGAGTCTCATGAGTCGCTCTGAGTCTCATGACACGCCCTTAGTCTTTATTACTATCAAGATTCTCATGAGTTCCAAGTAGTCTCATGAGTCTCCATTAGTCTCCCGAGTCTCAATAGTCCCCAGTAGTTTATTCATTCTCATGAGTTCCCTGCAGTCTCTATGATTATAATGAGTCCCCAGTAGTCTCTGAGTCTCATGAGTCTCCTGTAGTTTTTTTGAGTATCATGAGTCCCTATGAGTCTCTATGAGTCTCACGAGTGTCATGAGTCCACAGTAGTCATTCTGAGTCTCATGAGTCGCTCTGAGTCTCATGACACGCCTTTAGTCTTTATTACTATCAAGAACCTCATGAGTCCCAAATAGTCTCCCTGAGTCTCATGAGTCTCCATTAGTCTCGCTGAATCTCGTTAGTCCCCAGTAGTCTCCCTGTGTTTCATGAGTTTCCATTAAATTATCTGATTCTCATGAGTCTCCAGTAGTCCCTGAGTCTCATGAGTCCACAGCGGTCTCATGGTTCCCTAGTAGTCTTTCGGAGTCTCATGAGACTCCATTAGTCTCCCTGAGTCTCATGAGTCCTCATGAGTCTCTGTGATTCTCATGAGTCTCATGAGTGCACAGTGGTCATTCTGAGTCTCATGAGTCGCTCTGAGTCTCATGACACGCCTTTAGGCTTTATTACTATCAAGAATCTCATGAGTCCCAAATAGTCTCCCTGAGTCTCATGAGTCTCCATTAGTCTCGCTGAGTCTCATGAGTCCCTAGCAGTCTCTCTGAGTCTCCTGAGTCTCCTGTAGTTTTTTTTGAATATCATGAGTCCCTATGAGTCTCTATGAGTCTCACGAGTGTCATGAGTCCACAGTAGTCATTCTGAGTCTCATGAGTCGCTCTGAGTCTCATGACACGCCTTTAGTCTTTATTACTATCAAGAACCTCATGAGTCCCAAATAGTCTCCCTGAGTCTCATGAGTCTCCATTATTCTCGCTGAATCTCGTGAGTCCCCTGTAGTCTCCCTGAGTTTCATGAGTCTCCATTAGTCTACCTGAGTTTCATGAGTCTCCAGTAGTCTGTTTGAGTCTCATGAGTCCCCAGTAGTCTCCTTGAGATTCATGAGTTTCCATTAGACTATCTGAGTCTCATGAGTCTCCAGTAGTCACTGAGTCTCATGAGTCCCCAGCGGTCTCTATGATTCTCATGAGTCTCATGAGTGCTAAGTGGTCTTTGTGAGTCTCATGAGTCCCCAGAAGTCTCTAAAAGTCTCATGATTCCCTAGTAGTCTTTCTGAGTCTCATGAAACACCATTAGTCTCCCTGAGTCTCATGAGTCCTCATGAGTCTCTGTGATTCTCATGAGTCTCATGAGTGCACAGTGGTTTTTCTGAGTCTCAGGATTCCCCAGCAGTCTCTGAGACTCATGATTAACCAGTAGTATCAATGACCCTCTTGAGTCTCCATTAGTCTCCCTGAGTCTCATGAATCCCCATTAGTCTTTTTTAGTATCAACAGTCTCATGAGTCCCTATGAGTCACTCTGAGTCTCATGAGTCCCTATGAGTCTCTCTGAGTTTCATGAGTCTCATGAGTGCACTGTGGTCTTTCTGAGTCTCATAAGTCCCAAACTGTCTCTATGAGTCTCATGATTCCCCAGTAGTCTCCCTGAATCTCATGAGTCTTCTTTTTTCTCCCAGAGTCTCATGAGTCCCCATGAGTCTCATGAATCTCCAGTAGTCTCCCTGATTCTCTTGAGTCCTCATGACTCTATGATTCTCATGAGTCTCATGAGTCCAAAGTAGTCTTTCTGAAACTCATGAGTCCCCAGCAGTCTCTAGGAGTCTGACAAGTCTCCTTTAGTCAACCAGAGTCTCATGATTCCCCATGAGTCTCATGAGTCTCCATTAGTCTACCTGAGTCTCATGAGTCCACAGTAGTGTTTCTGAGTCTCATGAGCCCCCAGTAGTCTCCCTGAATCTCATGAGTCCCTATTAGTCTCTCTGAGTCTCATGAGTACCCAGCAGTCTCTATGATTCTAATGAGTCCCCAGTAGTATCTCTGAGTCTCATGAGTCTCCTGTAGTCTCTTTGAGTCTCATGAGTCCCTATGAGTCTCTGAGACTCACGAGTGTCATGAGTCCACAGTAGTCTCATGAGTCGCTCTGAGTCTCATGACACGCCTTTAGTCTTTATTACTATCAAGACTCTCATGAGTCCCAAATAGACTCCCTGAGTCTCATGAGTCTCCATTAGTCTCGCTGAGTCTCCGAAGTCCCCAGTAGTCTCCCTGAGTGTCATGAGTTTCCATTTGTCTATCTGAGTCTCATGAGTCTCCAGTAGTCACTGAGTCTCATGAGTCCCAAGCGGTCTCTAGTTTCTCATGAGTCTCATGAGTGCACAGTTGTCTTTGTGAGTCTCATGAGTCCCTACAAGTCTCTAATAGTCTCATGATTCAATAGTAGTCTTTGTGAGTCTCATGAGTCTCCATTAGCCTCCCTGAGTCTCATGAGTCCCAATGAGTCCCTATGATTCTCATGAGTCTCATGAGTCCACAGTAGTCTCTATGAGTCTCATGAGTCACCAGCAGTCTCATGAGTCCACAGTAGTCTCTATGAGTCTCAATAGTCACCAGCAGTCTCTGAGTCTTTTGAATTCCAAGTAGTTTTCCTGAGTCTCACGAGTCCTCATGAGTCTGTTTGATTCTCATGAGTCTCATGAGTTCACAGTGGTTTTTCTGACTCTCATGAGTCCCCAGAAGTCTCTATGAGTCTCATGATTCCCCAGTAGTTTCCCTAAATCTCATGACTCTCCTTTAGTCTCCCAGAGTCTCATGAGTCTCCATTAGTCTCATGAGTCTCCATTAGTCTACCTGAGTCTCATTAGTCCACAGTAGTCTTTCTTAGTTTTATGAGTCCCCAGCAGTCTCTATGACACTCATGATTCTCATGAGCCCCCAGTAGTCTCTCTGAGCCTCTTGAGTTTCCAGAAGTCTCAATGAGTCTCCTGAGTCCCCAGTAGTTTCCCTGAGCCTCATGAGTCTCCAGAAGTCTCAATGAGACTTCTGAGTCCCCAGTTGTTTCCCTGAGACTCATGCGTCTCCGTTACTCTCCCTGAGTCTCATGAGTCCACAGAAGTTTCTTTGATTCTCATGAGAACCCAGCAGTCTCTCTGAGGCTCATGAGTCCCCAGTAGGCTCCCTGAGTCTCATGAGTTCCATTAGTATACCTGAGTCTCATGAGTCAACAGTAGTCTCTTTCAGTCTCATGAGTCCCTATGAGTCGCTATGAGTCTCACGAGTGTCATGAGTCCACAGTAGTCATTCTGAGTCTCATGAGTCGCTCTGAGTCTCATGACACGCCTTTAGTCTTTATTACTATCAAGAATCTCATGAGTCCCAAATAGTCTCCCTGAGTCTCATGAGTCTCCATTAGTCTCGCTGAGTCTCATGAGTCGCCAGCAGTCTCCCTGAGTCTCATGAGTCTCCATTAGTCTACCTGAGTCTCATGAGTCTCCTGTAGTCTGTTTGAGTCTCATGAGTCCCCAGCAGTCTCTATGATTCTCATGAGTGTCCAGTAGTCTCCCTGAGTCTCATGAGGCTCAATTAGTCTCCCTGAGTCTCATGAGTACCCGTGCTTCTCTATAATTTTCATGAGTCTCTTGAGACCACCGTAGTCTTTCTGAGTCTCATGAGACCCCCAGCAGCCTCTGTGAGTCTCATGAGTCTCCTTTAGTCCCTCAGAGTCTCAAGAGTCCCCATAACTCTCTTGAGTTTCCGTTAGTCTACCTGAGCCTGATGAGTCCACAGTAGACTTTCTGAGTCTTATGATTCCCCAGCAGTCCCTATGAGTCTCTATGAGTCTCACGAGTGTCATGAGTCCACAGTAGTCCTTCTGAGTCTAATGAGTCGCTCTGAGTCTCATGACACGCCTTTAGTCTTTCTTACTATCAAGAGTCTCATGAGTTCCAAGTAGTCTCCCTGAGTCTCATGAGTCTCCATTAGTCTCTCGAGTCTCAATAGTCCCCAGTAGTTTATTCATTGTCATGAGTCTCCATTAGTCTCGCTGAGTCTAGTGATTCCCCAGTAGTTTCCCTGAGTTTCATGAGTTTCCATTAGACTATCTGAGTCTCATGAGTCTCCAGTAGTCACTGAGAATCATGAGTTTCCAGCAGTCTCCCTGAGTCTCATGAGTCCTCATGAGTCTCTGTGATTCTCATGAGTCTCATGAGTGCACAGTGGTTTTTCTGAGTCTCAGGAGTCCCCAGCAGTCTCTGAGACTCATGATTAACCAGTAGTATCCCTGAGCCTCATGAGTCTCCATTAGTCTCCCTGAGTCTCATGAGTCTCATGAGTCCACAGTAGTCTCATGAGTTCCCTTTAGTCTTTTTTAGTAACAAGAGTCTCATGAGTCCCTATGAGTCTCCTTGAGTCTCATGAGTCTCATGAGTCCACAGTAGTCTCATGAGTTCCCTTTAGTCTTTTTTAGTAACAAGAGTCTCATGAGTCCCTATGAGTCTCTCTGAGTTTCATGAGTCTCTATGAGTCTCTCTGAGTCTCATGAGTCTCATGAGTGCACAGTGGTCTTTCTGAGTCTCATGAGTCCCCAGCAGTCTCTATGAGTCTCATGATTCCCCAGTAGTCTCCCTGAATCTCATGAGTTTCCTTTAGTCTCCCAGAGTCTCATGAGTCCTCATGAGTCACATGAATCTCCAGTAGTCTCCCTGATTCTCATGAGTCCTCATGATTCTATGATTCTCATGAGTCTCATGAGTCCAAAGTAGCCTTTCTGAAACTCATGAGTCCCCAGCTGTCTCTAGGAGTCTGACAAGTTTCCTTTAGTCTCATGAGTCCCCATGAGTCTCATCAGTCTCCATTAGACTACTTGAGTCTCATGAGTCCACAGTAGTCTTTCTAAGGTTTATGAGTCCCCAGCAGTCTCTATGACACTCATGAGTCTCATGAGCCCCCAGTAGTCTCCCGGAATTTCATGAGACTTCATTAGTCTCCCTGAAACTCATGAGTCCCCAGTATTCTTCATGAGGCTGATGAGTCTCCATTAGTCTCCCTGAGTCTCATGAGTCTCCAGTAGTCTGAGTCTCATGAGTCCCCATTAGTCTCCCTGAATTTCATGAGTCCCTATTAGTCTCTCTGAGTCTCATGAGTACCCAGCAGTCTCTATGATTCTAAAGAGTCCCCAGCAGTCTCTCTGAGTCTCATGAGTCTCCTGTAGTCTCTTTGAGTCTCATGAGTCCCTATGAGTCTCTGAGTCTCATGAGTCCACAGTAGTCTTTATGAGTCTCATGGGTCACCAGCAGTCTCTGAGTCTCATGAATCCCAAGTAGTCTCCCTGAGTGTCATGAGTCCCCATTAGTCTCCCTGAGTCTCATGAGTCCTCATGAGACTGTGATTCTCATGAATCTCATAAGTGCACAGTGGTATTTCTGAGTGTCAGGAGTCCCCAGCAGTCTCTATGAGACTCATGATTAACCAGTAGTATCCCTGAGGCTCAAGAGTCTCCATTAGTCTCCCTGAGACTCATGAGTCCCCATGAGTCTATGATTCTCATGAGTCTCTTTTAGTCTCACTTAGTCTCATGAGTCCTCAGTAGTCTCTGAGTCTCATTTGTCCCCAGCAGTCTCTATGATTCTCATGAGTCCCCAGTAGTCTCTCTTGAGTCTCTTGAGTATCCAGTAGTCTCAATGAGTCTCATTAGTCCATGAGATTCTATGTTTCTCATGAGTCTCATCGGTCCACTGTAGTCTTTCTGAATCTCATGAGTCCGCAGAAGTCTCCCTGAGTCTCATGAGTCTCAATGAGTCTCTATGAGTCTCAAGAGTTTAATTAGTCCACAGTAGTCTTTCGAAGTCTCATGAGTCTCTGAGTCTCATGAGTCCCGTTTAGTCTTTATTAGTTTCAAGAATGTCATGAGTCCCAAGTAGTCTCCCAGAGTCTCATGAGTCTCCATTAGTCTACCTGAGTCTCATGATCTCCAGTAGTCTGTTGGAGTCTCATGAGACCCCAGAAGTCTCAATGAGTCTCATGAGCACCCAGTAGACTTCCTGAGTCTCATGAGTCTCCATTAGTCTCTCTGAGTTTCATGAGTCCCCGTGAGTTTCATGAGTCTCCATTAGTGTCGCTGAGTCTCTTGAATCCCCAGCAGTCTCCCTGAGTCTCATGAGTCTCCAGTAGTCTGTTTGAGTCTCATCAGTCCCCAGCAGTCTCTATGAGTCTCATGAGTGTCCAGTAGTCTCCATGAGTCTCATGAGGCTCAATTAGTCTCCCTGAGTCTCATGAGTACCCGTGCTTCTCAATAATTTTCATGAGTCTCTCTAGTCCACCGTAGTCTTTCTGAGTCTCATGAGTCCCCAGCAGCCTCTTTGAGTCTCATGAGTCTCATGAGTCCCCAGCAGTCACTTTGAGTCTCATGAGTGTCCAGTAGTCTCCTTGAGTCTCATGAGTCTCCATTATTCTCCCATATTCACATGAGTCCCTATGAGTTTTTATTAGTATCATGAGTCTCATGAGTCCCCAGTAGATTCCCTCAGCCTCATGATTTTCCATTAGTCTACCTGAGTCTCATGAGTCCACAGAAGTTTCTTTGATTCTCATGATTACCCAGCAGTCTCTCTGAGTCTCATGAGTCACCAGTAGTCTCCCGGAGTCTAATGAGTCTCCAATAGTCTCGCTGAGGCTCATGAGTCCCCAGTAGTCTCCCTGAGTTTCATGAGATTCCATTAGTATACCTGAGTCTCATGAGTCCACAGTAGTATTTTTGAGTCTCATGACTCACCCGCAGACTCTGAGTCTCATTATTCCCCAGTAGTCTCTCTGAGTCTCATGAGTCTACAGTAGTTTCTTTGAGACTCATTACTCCCCAGAAGTCTCAATGAGTCTCATGAGACCCCAGTAGACACACTGAGACTCATGAGTCTCCATTACTCTCCCTGAGTCTCATGAGTCCCTATGAGTCCACAGTAGTCTTTCTGAGTCTCATGAGTCCCCAGCAGTCTCCCTGAGTCGCTGTGAGTCTCACGAGTCTCATGAGTCCCCTTTAGTCTTTATTAGTATCATGAGTATCATGAGTCCCAAGTAGTCTCCCTCAGTCTCATGAGTCTCATGAGTCTCATGAGTGCACAGTGGTCTTTCTGAGTCTCATGAGTCCCCAGCAGTCTCTATGAGTCTCATGATTCCCCAGAAGTCTCCCTGAATCTCATGAGTCTCCTTTAGTCTCCCAGAGTCTCATGAGTCCCCATGAGTCTCATGAATCTCCATTAGTCTCCCTGATTCTCATGAGTCCTCATGACTCTATGATTCTCATGAGTCTCATGAGTCCAAAGTAGTCTTTCTGAAACTCATGTGTCCCCAGAAGTCTCTAGGAGTCTGAAAAGTCCCCTTTAGTCTACCAGAGACACATGAGTCCCCCTGAGTTTCATGAGTCTCCATTAGTCTACCTGAGTTTTATGAGTCCCCAGCAGTCTCTATGACACTCATTTGCCTCATGAGTCTCCATAAGTCTCAAAGAGTCTCCTGAGTCCCCAGTAGTTTCCCTGAGACTCATGCATCTCCGTTACTCTCCCTGAGTCTCATGACTCCCCATTAGTCTCCCTGAATCTCATGAGTCCCTATGATTCTCTCTGAGTCTCATAAGTACCCAGCAGCCTCTATGAGTCTCCTAAGTCCCCAGTAGTCTCTCTGAGTCTCTTCATTACCCAGCAGTCTCTGTGATTCATGTGTCTTCAGTAGTCGCCCTGAGTCTCATGAGTCTCCATTAGTCTCCCTGAGTCTCATGAGTCCACTTCAGTCTTTGTTAGTATCAAGATTCTCATGAGTTCCAAGTAGTCTCCCTGAGTCTCATGAGTCCCTCGTAGTCTCTGAGTCTCATGAGTCTCCTGTAGTCTCTTTGAGTCTCATGAGTCCCTATGAGTCTCTATGAGTCTCACGAGTGTCATGAGTCCACAGTAGTCTCCCAGAGTCTCAAGAGTCCCCATGACTCTCTTGAGTTTCCGTTAGTCTACCTGAGTCTGATGAGTCCACAGTGGACTTTCTGAGTCTTATGATTCCGCAGCAGTCCCTATGAATCTCTATGAGTCTCACGAGTGTCATGAGTCCACATTAGTCATTGTGAGTCTCATGAGTCGCTCTGAGTCTCATGACACTCCTTTAGTCTTTATTACTATCAAGATTCTCATGAGTTCCAAGTAGTCTCCCTGAGTCTCATGAGTCTCCATTAGTCTCCCGAGTCTCAATAGTCCCCAGTAGTTTTTTCATTCTCATGAGTTCCCTGCAGTCTCTATTATTCTAATGAGTCCCTAGTAGTCTCTCAGTCTCATGAGTCTCCTGTAGTGTCTTTGTGTCTCATGAGTCCTTATCAGTCTCTATGAGTCTCACGAGTGTCATGAGTCCACAGTAGTCATTCTGAGTCTCATGAGTGGCTCTGAGTCTCATGACACGCCTTTAGTCTTCATTACTATCAAGAATCTCATGAGTCTCCAGTAGTCTCGCTGAGTCTCATGAGTCCCCAGCAGTCTCCCTGAGTTTCATGAGTCTCCATTAGTCTCCCTGAGTTTCATGAGTCTCCATTAGTCTACCTGAGTCTCATGATTCCCTAGTAGTCTTTGTGAGTCTCATGAGTCTCCATTAGTCTCCCTTAGTCCTTATTAATGTTAGTGGACTCCTATGGGATCCTAGGGAACTCCTAAGGGTTTCTATTGGACTCCTTATTCGTCCTACTGCACTCCTATTGGTCCTAATGGACTCCAATTGGGTCCTATTGGACTCCTAATTGGTCGTAGTGGACTCCTTCTTAATGTTAGTGGACTCCTATGGGGTCATAGGGGACTCCTAAGGGTTTCTATTGGACTCCTTATTTGTCCTAGTGCACTCCTATTGGGTCCTAGTGCACTCCTATTGGTTCATAGTGGTCTCCTCATGGGTCCTAATGGACTCCTAATTGGTCCTAATCGACTGATAATGGGACCTAGTGGAGTCCTATTGGGTTCCTTATGGGTCCTAGTGGACTCCTATTGGGACCTTGTGGACTCCTTATGTGTCTTAGTGGACACCTAATAGGTCCTAATGGACTCCTAATCGGTCTTAGTGGAGTCCTATTTGGTCCTAATGAACTACTTATGGGTCCTAGTGAACTCATAATGGGTCCTAGTGGACTCCTAATGGGTTCAGTTGGACTCCTAATGGTACTCATAAAGGGTGTTAGTGGACTCCTAATGGTACTCATAATGGGTGTTAGTGGACTCCTATTGCGTCCAAATGGACTCCTTTTGGGACCTAGTGGAATCATAGTGGGTCCTATTGGACTCCTAATTGGTTCTATTGGACTCCTATTTGGTCCTAATGGACTCCTTCTGGGTCCTAGTGGAAACCGAATGGGTCCTAATGTACACATAAGGGGTCCTAGTGGAGTCCTATTGGGTCCTAGTGGACTCCTTATGGGTTCTGGTGGACTCACAACGTGTCCTAGTGGACTCGTATTCAGTCCTAGTGGACAACTGATTGGTCCTAGTGGACTCATATTTGGATCTAGTGGACACCTTGTAGGTCCTAGTGGACTCCTAATGGGTCTCCTTTTGGGACCTACTGGAATCATATTGGGTCCCAGTGGCCTCTTAATGTGTCATAGTGGACTCCTATTTGGACCTAGTGGATTCCTTATGGGTCCTAGTTGACTCCTAATGGGTCCTAATGTACTCATAACGTGTCCTAGTGGATTCCTATTGGGTCCTAGTGGACTCCTTATGGGTCCTAGTGGAGTCCTATTGGGTCTTAGTGGACTCCCAATTGGTCCTAATGGACTCATAATGGGACCTAGGGGAGTCCTATTGGGTCCCAGTGGACTCCTTATGGGTCCTAGTGGACATCTATTGGGACCTAGTGGACTCCTTATGTGTCCTAGTGGACACCTAATAGGTCCTAGTGGACTCCTAATGGGTCATAGTTGATTCTTATTGGGTCCAAATGGACTCCTTATGGGTCCTAGTCGACTCCAAAGGGGTCCTAGTGGACTCATAATGAGTCCTAGTGGACTCCTATTTGGTCCTAGTGGACTCCTTATGGGAGTCCTAATGGGTCCTAGTGGACTCCTAATGGGTGCTTCTTGAGTCCCATTGTGTCCTAGTGGACTCCTCTTTGGTTCTAGCGGAGTCCTATTGCGACTTATTGGACTCCTTATAGGTCCTAGTGGACTCCTAATAGGTCCTAGTGGACTCCTCTTCGGTCCTAGTGGACTACAAATTGGTCCTAGTGGACTCATAAAGGGTCTTAGTGGACTCCTAAAGGAGTCTAGTGGACTCATAAAGGGTCCTTTTGGACGCCCAATGGGTCCTAGTGGAGTCCTATTGGGTCCAAGTAGAATCCTATTGAGTCCTACAGGAAATCTAATTGGTCCTAGTGGACTCATAATGGGTCCTATTGAACTCCTAATGGGTCCAATTGGACTCCTTCTGTTCTTAGTGGACTCTTAATGGGTCATAGTGGACTCCTAATGGGTACTACTGGAGTCCTATTTGGTTCAAGTGGTGTCCTATTGGGTCCTAATGGACACCTAATAGGGCCTAGTGGACTCCTAATGGTTCCTGGTGGACTCCTAATTGGTTCCAGTGGACTCCTTTTCGGTCCTAGTGAACAACTAATTGGTCCTAGTGGACTCATAATGGCTCTTAGTGGACTCCTATTCGGTCCTAGTTGACTCCTTATGGGTCCTACTGGACTCCTAATGGGTCATAATGGACTCCTCATTGGTCCTAGTGGAGTCCTAATGGACTCCTAATTGGACCTAGTGTACTCCTATTGTGTCCAAGTGGACTCCATTTTGGTCCTAGAGGACTACTAATGGGTCCTTGAGGACTCCTAATTGGTCCAAGTGGAGTCTTATTGGGTCCTATTGGACCTCTTATGGGTCCTAGTGAACTCCTAATGGGTCCTAGTGGACTCCTATATGGTCCTAGTTTACTCCTTATAGGTCGTAGTGGAGTCCTAGTGGTCGCAATATGGGTCATAAAGGAGTCATGTTGGGTCCTATTTGACTTCTTATGGGTCCTAGTGGAGTCCTATTGGGTCCTAGTGGATTCCTAATGGGTCCTGTGGACTCATAATGGGTCATAGTGGAGTCATATTGAGTCCTATTGGACTCCTTATGGGTCCTGGAGGTGTCCTATTTGCACTCCTTATGGGTCCTAGTGGACTCCTTATTGGTACTAGTGGACTCCTATTGGATCCCAGTGGACTACTATTGGGTCCTAGTGGACTCGTATTGGTTCCTAGTGGACACCTTATGGTTCCTAGTAGACTCCTAATGGGTCCTAGTGGTCTCCTTATTGCTCCCAGTGGACTCATATTCGGTCCTAGTGGACACCTATTGGGTACTACTGGACTCCTTATGGGTACTAGTGTACTCCTAATGCGTCCTAGTGGACTCCTCATGGGTCCTAGTGGAGTCCTATTGGGTCCTAGAGGACTCCTTCAGGGTCCTAATGGACACCTAATGGGTCTTAGTGGAGATTTCTTGAGTCCTAGTGGACTCCCTATGGGTTCTGGTGGACTCCTAATGGGTCCTAGTGAACTCCTTTTGGGTCCTAGTAGACAACTAATTGGTCCTAGTGGACTCATAATGGGTCTTAGTGGACTACTACTGGGTCGTAACGGACTCCTTTTAGAATCATAAGGGGTCCTAGTGGACCCATTATTGGTCTTAGTGGGCTCATATTTGGACCTAGGGACTCCTTATAGGTCCTAGTGGACTCCTAATGGGTCCTAGTGGACTCCTATTCGGTCTTGGTGGACAACTAATTGGTCCTAATGGACACATAATGGGTCTTAGTGAACTCATATTGGGTCCTAATGGACTCCTTTTGGGATATACTGGAATCATAATGGGTCCTAGTGGACTCCTAATGGGTCCTAGTGGACTCCTATTCGGTCCTAGTGGACTTCTTATGGGTCCTAGTGGAGTCCTATTGGCTACTGTTGGACCCGTAATTGGTCCAAGTGGACTAATAATCGATCTTAATGCACTCCTAGATGGTCCTAATGGACTCCTTTTGGGACCTAGTGGACTCATATAGGGTCTTCATGGACTCCTAATGGGTCCTAGTGGACTCCTAATGGGTGCTTTTTGATTCCCATTGTGTCACTAGGACCCATTAAGTGTCCACTAGGACCCTTAAGGAGTGCACTAGGACGCAATAGGACTCCACTAAGACCCATAAGGAGTCCACTATGAACCATTAGGAGTCCACTAGTAACCATTAGGAGACTACTAGGACCCATAAGGACTCCACGATGAACCAATAAGAGTCCAATATGACCCAATACGAGTGAACTTGGACCAATAAAGAGTCCCCATTGACCAATTAGGTGTCCAATAGGACCCATAATGAGTCCACTAGGACCCAATAGGAATCCACTTGGACCCATATGCAGTCCATTAGTACCCAATACGTGTCCATTGGACCCAATAGGAGTCCACTGGGACCAATAGGAGTCCACTAGGACTCAATAGGAGTGCACTAGGACCAATAAGTTGTCCATTAGGAACCATTAGGAGTCCACTAGGACCCATCAGGAGTCCTCTAGGACACAATAGGTATTCAATTAACACCCTTTAGGAACCCACTAGGACCCATAAATAGTCCAGTAGGAGTCCACTAGGACAATATAGGAGTCCAATGAGACCCATTATGAAACCACTAGGAGTCCACTAGGCCTCAATAGGAGTCCACTAGGACCCATAAGGAGTCCACTTGGACCTAATATGTCTCCACTAGGTCCCATTATGAGTCCATTAGGACGAATTGGGAGTCCAATAGGACCAAATAAGTAGGACCCATAAATAGTCCAGTAGGACCCTTTCTGAGTCCACTAGGAACAAATAGGAGTCTACTACGACCCAAGTTTTACTCCACTAGGACCCGTAAAGAGTCTACAAGGACCAAATATTACACACATTAGGAGTCCACTAGAACCCATAAGGTGTCCATTAGGACCCAATAGGAGTCCAATAGGACCCAATAGGAGTCCACTAGGAACCAATAGGAGTCCGCTAGGACCAATAAGTATTCCATTAGGACCCATTAGGAATCCACTAGGACCCATAAATAGTCAAGTAGGACCCAATAGGACTCCTCTAGAACCCACTAGGAGTCCACTAGGACCCATTAGGAGTCCAATAGGACCTAATGGGAGTCCACTAGGACCCAATAGGTTTCCTCTAGGTCCCACTAGGACTCCACTAGGACCCAGTAGGAGTCCACTAGGACCCATAAGGAGTCCACTAGGACCAAATCAGAGTCTACTAAGACCCTCTATGAGTTCACTAGGACCAATTAGGAGTCTACTAGGACCCAATTTTTACTCCACTAGGAGCCATAAGTAGTCTACTAGGACCAAATATTACTCCACTAGGACCCATTAAGAGACACTAGGACCCATAAGGTGTCCATTAAGACCCAATAAGAGTCCACTAGGACCAGATAGGAGTCCACTAGGACCCATATGGAGTCCACTAGGACCGGATAGGAATCCACAAAGACCATTAAGTAGTCCACTAGGACACAATAGGACTCCATTAGGACCAATAAGTAGTCCAATAGGACCCATAAAGAGTCCACTAGAAATCAATAGGAGTCCACAAGGACCCATTTGGAGTCCACTAGGACCCATAAGGAGTCCACTAGGACCCTATGGCAGTGTACTAGGACCAATAACGAGTCCAATAGTAACCATTAGGAGTCCACTAGGACCCCATAAGACTCCAATAACATTAACAAGGAGTGCCTTAGGACCCATTAAGAGTCCACTAGCACCGAATAGAAGTCAACTAGGACCCATTAGGAGTCCACTAGGACCCACAAGGACACCACTAGGACCCAATAAGACTCCAATTTGACTCATTTGGAGTCCACCAGGACTCCATAGGTGTCCACTAACATTAATATGGAGTCTACTAGGACCCAGTACGAGTCCACTAGTACCCAATTGGAGTCCACTGCGACCCAATAGGAGTCCACTAGGACATATAGGAGTCCAATAGGACCAATGAGGAGTTCACTATGACCCATTAGGAGTCCAATAGGACCCCTACTGAGTTCACTATGACCCAATAGGACTCCACAAGGACCAATGAGGAGTCCACTAGGAGTCCACTAGTACCAATTTGGAGTCCACTAGTACAAAATGGGAGTCCACAAGCACCCATTATGATTCCACTAGATCCCAAAAGGAGTCAATTAGGACACAATAGGCGTCCACTAAGTCCCGTTATGAGTCCACTAGGACCAACTAGAAGTCCATTGAGAGTCCACTTTGACCCTTTAGGAGTCCACTAGAACCCATTATGAGTCCAGTAGGACTCATAAGGAGTTCAATAGGACCCAATAGTTGTCCACTAGGACCAAATAGGAGTTTACTATGACCAATAAGGAGTCCAATAGGACCCAGTAGGACCTCTCTAGGACCCAATAAGTGTCCACTAGGACCCATTATTATTCCACTAGATTCCAAAAGGAGTCCATTAGGACTCAATAGGAATCCATTAAGACCCATTATGAGTCCACTAGGACCAATTAGTAGTCCACTAGGACCTAATAGGAGTCCACTTTGACCCATTAGGAGTCCACTAGGACCCATTAGGAGTCCGATATGACACATTAGGTTTCCACTAGGAACCTTAAGTAGTCAACTAGGACGCAGTAGGATTCCCCTACGACCCAATAGGAGTCCAATAGGACCAATAAGGAGTCCACTAGGACCCATTATGTGTCCACTAGGACACATTATGATTTCACAAGATTCCAAAAGGAGTCAATTAGGACACAATAGGTGTCGACTAAGACCCTTAATGAGTCCACTAGGACCCATTACGAGTCCACTAGTACCCATTTGGAGTCCACTACGACCCAATAGGAGTCCACTAGGACCAATAGGAGTCCACTAGGACCAATGAGGAGTCCACTATGACCCATTAGGAGTCCAATAGGACCCATAACGAGTTCATTAGAACCCAAAAGGAGTCCATTAGGACCCAATAGGAGTCCACTAAGACCCATTATGAGTCCACTAGGACAATTTATGAGTCCACTAGAACCCAATAGGAGTCAACTAGGTCACATTAGGAGTCCCCTAGGTCCCATATGGAGTCCACAAGGATCCAATACGAGTGCACTAGAACCAATAAGGAGTCCACTATGACCCATTAGGTGTCCAATAGTACCCATAAGCAGTCCACTATGACCAAACAGGTCTCCTCTAGGACCCATGAGGAGTCAACTAGGACCCATTAGGAGTCCTCTACGACCCATATGGAGTCCATTAGGACCCAATAGGTGTCCAATAGGACCCAATAGGAGTGCACTAGGACCAATAAGCAGTCCAAAAGGAACAATTAGGAGTCCACTAGGACCCATCAGGAGTCCTCTAGGACCCAATCGGACTCCAATAGGACCCATTAGGAGTTCCATAGGACCCATTATATGTCATTTAGGACAAACAAGGACTACACTATGACCCAATAGGAGTGCACTAGGACCAGTATGTAGTCCAATATGACACATTAGGAGTGCATAAGTAGTCCACTACGACCAATTAGGTCTCCTCTAGGACCCATTAGGACTCCACTAGGACCCAGTATGAGTCCACTAGTTCCCATAAGGAGTCCACTAGGACCAAATCAGAGTCTACCACGACCCTTTATGAGTTCGCTAGGACCAATTAAGAGTCTACTAGGACCCAATTTTTACTCCACTAGGACCCATAAGGAGTCTAATAGGACCAAATATTACTCCATTAGGACCCATTAGGTTTCCACTAGGACCCAATAGGAGTCCACTAGGACCCAATAGGAGTGCAGTAGGACCAAAAAGGAGTCCAATAGGAACCATTAGGAGTCCACTAAGACCCACCAGGAGTCCTTTAGGACCCAATAGGACTCCAATAGGACCCATTATGTGTCATATAGGCCACACAAGAACTAAACCAGGACCCAATAGGAGACCTAATAGGAGTCCACTAGGACCAATATGTAGACACATTAGGAGTCCTCAAGGACCCATAAAGTGTTCACTAGGACCCAGTAGGAGTCCACTACCACCCATAACGAGTCCACTAGGACCAAATCAGAGTCAACTAAGACTCTTTCTGAGTCCACTAGGACCCGTAAGGAGTCTACAAAGACCAAATATTACTCCACTAGGACCCATTAGGATTCCACTAGGACCCAATAAGAAGTCCACTAGGACCCAATAGGAGTCCAGTTGGACCCAATACTAGTCCACTAGGACCAATAAGGAGTCCACTAGGACCTATTACGACTCCACTAGGACCCATTAGTAGTGCACTAGGACGAAATAGGAGTCCTTTAGGAATCATAAAGAGTACACTAGGACCCAATGGGAATCCACTAGGACCAAATAGGAGTTTACTAGGACCAATAAGGAGTCCAATAGGACCCCGTAAAACTTCACTAGTACCCATAAGTTGTCCACTAGGACCCATTATTATTTACTAGATCCCAAAAGGAGTCCATTAGGACCCAATAGGAGTCCAATAAGACCCATTATGAGTCGACTAGGACAAATTAGGAGTCCACTATGACCCAATAGGTGTCCACCAGGACCCTTTAGTAGTTCAAAAGGACCCATTAGGAATCCAATAGGACCCATTACGAGTCCACTAGGACACAATAGGTGTCCACTTGAACCAATAAGGAGTCCACTAGGACCTAAAAGGAGTCCACCAGGACCCATTGGAAGTCCAATAGTACTCAAGAGGAGTCCCCTAGGACCCAAAAAGACTCCACTAGGACCCATTCGGTGTCAACTAGCACCGATTAAATGTCCACTACGACCCTTAAATAGTCCACTAGGACGCACTAGGAGTCTACTAGGACCCAATAGGAGTCATCTAAGAACAATAAGGAGTCCGCTAGTATCGATAACTAGTCCAGTAAGACCCAATAGGACACCACTAAGAACCATTAGGAGACCCATTACGAGACCCATAAGGAGTCCCCCAAGACTAAATAGGACTCCAATTTGAACGATTAGGATTCCACTACGACCTATTAGGAGTCTACTATGACCCATAATAAGTCCACTATGAACCCATTGGGGTCCACTAGGACCCAATACGATTGAACTAGGACCAATAAGGAGTCCACTAGGACCCATTAGGAGTCCACTAGGACCCATTAGGGGTCCACTAGGACCATTAAGATGTCCACAAAGACCTGTTAGGAGTCCCCTAGGACCCAATAGGAGTCCACTTGAACCAATAAGGAGTCCACTAGGACGAATTAGGAGTCCTTTAGGAATAATAAGGAGTCCACTAGGATCCAATAGGAATCCACTAGGACCAAATAGGAGTTTACTAGGACCAATAAGGAGTCCAATATGACCCAATAAGACTTCACTAGGACCCATTAAGTGTCCACTAGGACCCAATATTAATGCACTAGATCCCAAAAGGAGTCCATTAGAACCAAATAGGAGTCCATTAAGACCAATTATGAGTCCACTAGGACCAATTAGGAGTCCACTAGCACCCAATAGGTGTCCAGCAGGACCCTTTAGGATTTAAAACGGACCCATTAGGAGTCCGCTAGGAACCTTAAGGAGTCCACTAGTACCCAATGGAGTCCAGAAAGACCCTTTAGGAGTCCGCTATGACACATTATGAGTCCACTAGCACCCAATAGGTGTCCAGCAGGACCCTTTAGGATTTCAAAAGGACCCATAAGGAGTCCACTAGGACCCAATAAGAATCCACTTGGACCCATATGGAGTCCATTAGTACCCAATAGGTGTCCACTAGGACCCAATAGGAGTCCACTGGGACCAATAGGAGTCTACTTTGACCAATTAGGAGTCCACTAGGAGACATTTGGCGTCCAGTAGGACCCAATTGGAATCCACTAAGAACCATTAGGAGTCCACTAGGATGAATAAGGAGTCCACTAGGACCCAATAGGAGTCCACTAGGACCCATTCGGTGTCAACTAAGACCAATTAAGTTTCCATTAGGACCCTAAAGTAGTTCAAGAGGAGGCACTTGGAGTCCACTAGGACCCAATTGGAGTCCACTTTGACCCATTAGGAGTCCAGTAGCACCCATAAGGAGTCCACAAGGACCCATAAGGAGTCCACTAGGACCCCTAAAAACTCCACTAGAAAGCTATAAGACTGCAATGTGACCCATTTGGAGTCCACTAGGACCCCATAGGTGTCCACTAGGACCCAATAGAAGTTCACTACGACCAATACGAGTCCACTAGGACCAATAAGGAGTCCACCTTGACCCATTAGGAGTCCAATAGGACCCATAATTGTCCACTAGGACACATTTGGAGTCTACTAGGACAAAATAGGAGTCCACTAGGACCAATAAGGAGTCCACTAGGACCCATTAGGAGTCCAATACGACGTCCACTAGGACACATTAGTTGTCAACTAGGACTCATAAGGAGTCCACTAGGACCCATTCGGTGTCAACTAGGACCCATTAAGTGTCCACTAGGACACATTACGAGTCGAGTAGGACCCACAAGGGTTCCACTAGGATCAATAGGAGACCAATAGGGCACAATAGGTGTCCACTAGGACCAAATAGGAGTCCTCTAGGACCAATATGGAGTCAACTAGGACCCCTTAGGAGTCCGCTAGGACTCATAATTAGTACCCATTAGGACTCCACTAAGAACCATTAGGAGTCCACTAGGACCCATAATGAGTCCACTAGAAACCAATAGGTTTCCACTAGGATCAATAAGGTGTCCACTAGGACCCATTAATAGTCCACCAGGACCCATAAGGAGTGCACTAGGACGCAATAGGACTCCACTAGGACCCATGAGGAGTACCCAATAGGAGTCCACTACCACCCCTTAGTAGTCTGCTAGGACACATTATGAGTCTAGTAGGACCCATAAGTAGTCCAATAAGACTCAATACGAGTGCATTAGGACCAATGAAGAGTCCACTATGACCCATTAGGTGTCCAATAGGACCCATAATGTATCCACTAGGACCATATAGGACTCCTCTAGCACCCATGAGGAGTCAACTAGGACCCATTAGGAATCCACTAGGACAGTCCATTAGTACCCAATAGGTGTCCACTAGGACCCAATAGGAATCCACTGGGACCAATAGGAGTCCACTAGAACCCAATAGGAGTGCACTAGGACCAGGAAGGTGTCCTTTAGGAACCATTACGAGTCCAGTAGGACCCAT
Organism: Petrosia ficiformis; assembly: GCA_947044365.1. Taxonomy (NCBI): domain Eukaryota; kingdom Metazoa; phylum Porifera; class Demospongiae; order Haplosclerida; family Petrosiidae; genus Petrosia; species Petrosia ficiformis. Next base: position 3,065,873 of record OX345647.1, read on the forward strand.
CAGGAGTCCTTTAAGACACAATAGCACTCCAATAGGACCCATTAGGGGTTCAATAGGACCAATTATGTGTCATATAGGAACCAGAAGGACTACACTAGGACCCAATAGGAGTCAACTTGGACCTAATAGGAGTTCGCTAGGATCAATAATTATTCCATTAACACCCATTAGCAACCCACTAGGACCCCTAACTAGTCCAATAGGACCCAATAGGACTCCACTAGAACCCAATAGGAGTCCACTAAGACCCATTAGGAGTCCGCTAGGACACATTAGGAATCCACTAGGACCCATAACTAGTCCACTAGGACACAATAGGAGTCCACTAGGACCCATTAGGAGTCCTGTAGGACCCATTAGGAGTCCAGTAGGACCCATAAGGAGTCCACTACGACCTATTAGGAGTCCAATAGGACCCATAAGGACTCTACTAGGAAACAATAAGACTCCAATTTGACCAATTTGGAGTCCACTAGGACCCTATACGTGTCCACTAACATTAGTGAGGAGTCCACTAGGACTCATTTGGAGTCCACTATGACCCATTATGAGTTCCCTAGGACACATTAGGAGTCCACTAGGACCGTCCACTAGGACCCAGTATGAGTCCAGTAGGACCCATAAGGAGTCCACTAGGACCCAAAGGAGTCCACATGTACCCTTTAGGAGTCCGCTATGACACATTAGGAGTCTACTAGGACCCATAAGGAGTCCACTAGGACCCATTAGCAGTCCACTAGGACCCAATAGGAGTCCACTAGGACCAATAAGGAGTCCACTAGGTCCCAATAAGAGTTCACTAGGACCCGTAAGGAGTGCACTAGGACGCAATAGGACTCCACTAGGACCCATAAGAATTCCACTAGGACCCATTAGGAGTCCACTAGGACTCAATAGGTGTCCACTAGGACCCATAAGGAGTGCAGTAGGACGCAATAGGACTCCACTTGGACCCATAACGAGTCCACTAGGACCCAATAGGTGTCCACTATGACCCATTATGAGTACACATTAGGAGTCCACTAGGACGAATAAGGAGTCCACCAGGACCCATTAGTTGTCCAATGGTACCCATAAGGAGTCCACTAGGAACCAATAGGACTCTACTAGGACCCATTCGGAGTCCACTAGGACCCATTAACTCTTTGAGCGTGTGGGCGTTTCACGTGATTGCCTCAATCACGCGACGTTTGTTGACCACAATTATTAATTTAATAATTTTCTCCAACACGGTTTTGTTGCAAGGAGTAGTGAACAGCCATAGAATTTTCAAACTGGACTCCTTTGTCTTTCTTGAAAGCATGAATTCGATATTTGTGTACCCAGATAGCACTCGTTTGTGACTGAATACGGTAAGCATATTTTATATAATAATATAAGTTTAGTATATGTAGATATTACTTATAGATAATGGCATGTATGTATATAAATATAATAGATAGTAATATATTATACAGTAGTAACAAAGCCTCTGTGAGAGAATAGAGAATGAAGCATGTATGTAGAGATAGATAGATAGTAATATACTATATAGTAAGTATAGCAAAGCCTGTGTAAAATGATGTGTGTTTTTTTTTACAAATAGCGTGCTGGATCTATGTATGTGTGTTACAGACGAAAACAGGGTTCAATGCATAGTGCTACTTTACATTCATTACAACTATATATTGTCCTTTTTCTGCCAATTCCTTTTTTAAAGCTGCATACAGAGCAGTTGAGCTGTGTTGGCTTTCCAGCTGAAGATATTTCATTTCTCTCAGGAAAATGTCTTTCGGCAAGTCTGGCTGGTGGAGGAAGGGATTGTTTGTTTGGTTTCGGATTTTCATCACAGCACTTCAGTAGCAACTCTTTTGCCAAGGTGATTCGAAAGTCTTTGTGTGATAAATGTTGCTTAGATTGTAGAGAAATTTTATATAGTATGTAAGAATTTACAATTGATAGGTCTATCAGGTGGAATGCGGCTCTTTTCCACCATTTTACAGTTCTATGACAAAACCCATAGTATGATAAAAGCTGATCACTTTTATCAACTCCTCCCATGTAGGTGTTATACCTGTCAACCATCACAGGCTTATGAATTTCTTTGCATCCACCAATAGCAGGTCTTGATCGTCTTTTCTTGGATGTCATATCATCACCATGGATTGTACTTATCATTGTAACAAGTCGTTTCTCCTGCCACTGGAGCGCTGTAAGTTGATCTCCTAGATCTTTCTTTCTGACATCTCTCTTTCTCAATTTTTCACCTTTCATTCCTTTTTTGCTCCATTCCTTTGGTATTCCTTTTCTATTCAGACGTACTGTCCCACATGCACCTATACCTTTCTTTCTTAGATCTTTATATAGCATCGGCCCTGAATAATAATTGTCCATATACAAGTGATGTCCCTTTCCTTCTAACCCCTCCACAAGTCGCAACGCAACAGAATGTGTAACTGTATGTTCAGTACAATCTAATGTTTCATCCTTACCTAAACAAAAAGATAAATCATACATGTGAACATAATTATTATCTTTTGTTTACATAAATCATTGAATACCTGCATATCAGCTCCAATTATATGTATAACCAGTAGTTGCATCTGCTAATACAAATGCTTTCATGCCCCACTTATTTGGCTTCTTGGGCATATATTGGATGAACCACACTCTTCCCTTCAATCCAATAATTGACTCATCCAATGAGAGTTCTCTCCCCAAATTGTACGCTAGTTTGAAATTTCTCATTAGACTGTTGTATAATGGTCGTAATTTATAGATGGGGTCATATCCAGGATTTCCCTTTTTTACGTATCTTTTGTTATCATTGAGATGAAGAAATTTCATTATGAGAGAGAAACGGTCTCGACTCATAACTCGGGAAAAGGTAGTATTAGAATATGGCCATGATTTTATCCAGTGATCTTCTATTTTTGGAAGATTTATAATACCATTATAATTGTTAGACTCAAAAACTGTATAAATTATATTGTTGTGTGTGCCTTTTTTTTCCATATTCGTAATCTTGACCTGGGTGGTAAATCATTCTCCCTTTTTTCTTCTAGATATTGTTCAGCATACAAATTAGTTTGATCAACTACATTATGCAATATATCATCCGTGAACAGAAGTTCAAAGAATTGAATAGGAGTTTTATTACTCATATCTGTAGAACAACTAGAGGAACCAGAAAATTGTGGAAGTGGGAGAGAATCCTCTGATGTCGGACTGTCAATTTGCTCCTCATCATCATCCACATTTTAATCACCTATATTATCAAAATCATTTTCAATTCCTCCATTATCCACTATACTCTCATCTTGTTGAATTATCATTCCTGTCATTGTATTGTCATCATCCACATAACCATCAAAGTCATCTTCACTGTCATCTTCATCAGTATCATTTTCATTTGCTGGATTTTCAAAAAGTAAATTCAACACTTCATTAGTTGTGTATTTTGCCATACTAAATATTATTTAATAATATTTTTAAAAGTACAATAATAGATATAAAGTTATAATACTTACCTTAGTACCTTAAAAAAACTATAATATTAAGCAAGAAGGAGCTGTGGTTTGATAGTTATTTTTTTGCACCTGAGCCTTAATTTAGGCTCACCGCGTTTAATGGAAAGTGCGCGCGTGCCTAAATTTAGGCCTACCACGCTCAAAGGTTTAAGTGTCCATTATGGGTCCTGTTTTTCACAATTCTTCCCCTTTCCAATACTGGTGTTTCCATTGCAGAGAATTATTAATGAAATTCATAGAACTATTAATGAGATTCATAGAATTATTAATGAGATTCATAGGATTATTAATGAGATTCATAAATTTATTAATGAGATTCATAGATTTATTAATGAGATTCATAGATCAAAGCCTAAACCCACAAGTGTAGCAAGTGAAAAAGCTGTAGGGATATAAAAGGAAAAGCAACATAAGAATGTTAGCCTGGTCATTTGGGCTGTGGCGTGGCTGCTCAGGTCCGGGGTGAGTATGTCATTGTTAGTGATGTTTGACGAGATCCTAGATCTCAAGGTCAGTTGTTACGTACTTCGTGTACGGCCCTCTTTCGAGGGGGGACTGGGATACCGGCAACTGTTCCTCCCCATCAAATAAGCTATCAGTGACACCAAATGACTTCAGGCTATTTCAATTTTCTTTTTGCATTAATTTATTCAATAACTAAAGGGCCGGGGATTACGGATGAACTGAAAAAACTAAAAAACTTTTTTTTTTTTTTTTCCATTGGTTTATTTAATATTGCAGAGAATTATTAATGAGATTCATAGGATTATTAATGAGATTCATAGATTTATTAATGAGATTCATAGATCAAAGCCTAAACCCACAAGTGTAGCAAGTGAAAAAGCTGTAGGGATATAAAAGGAAAAGCAACATAAGAATGTTAGCCTGGTCATTTGGGCTGTGGCGTGGCTGCTCAGGTACGGGGTGAGTATGTCATTGTTAGTGATGTTTGACGAGATCCTAGATCTCAAGGTCAGTTGTTACGTACTTCGTGTACGGCCCTCTTTCGAGGGGGGACTGGGATACCGGCAACTGTTCCTCCCCATCAAATAAGCTATCAGTGACACCAAATGACTTCAGGCTATTTCAATTTTCTTTTTGCATTAATTTATTCAATAACTAAAGGGCCGGGGATTACGGATGAACTGAAAAAACTAAAAAACTTTTTTTTTTTTTTTTCCATTGGTTTATTTAATATTGCAGAGAATTATTAATGAGATTCATAGGATTATTAATGAGATTCATAGATTTATTAATGAGATTCATAGATCAAAGCCTAAACCCACAAGTGTAGCAAGTGAAAAAGCTGTAGGGATATAAAAGGAAAAGCAACATAAGAATGTTAGCCTGGTCATTTGGGCTGTGGCGTGGCTGCTCAAGTCCGGGGTGAGTATGTCATTGTTAGTGATGTTTGACGAGATCCTAGATCTCAAGGTCAGTTGTTACGTACTTCGTGTACGGCCCTCTTTCGAGGGGGGACTGGGATACCGGCAACTGTTCCTCCCCATCAAATAAGCTATCAGTGACACCAAATGACTTCAGGCTATTTCAATTTTCTTTTTGCATTAATTTATTCAATAACTAAAGGGCCGGGGATTACGGATGAACTGAAAAAACTAAAAAACTTTTTATTTTTTTTATTTTTATTTTTATTGGTTTATTTAATATTGCAGAGAATTATTAATGAGATTCATAGGATTATTAATGAGATTCATAGGATTATTAATGAGATTCATAGATTTATTAATGAGATTCATAGATTTTTTAATGAGATTCATTGATCAAAGCCTAAACCCACAAGTGTAGCAAGTGAAAAAGCTGCAGGGATATAAAAGGAAAAGCAACATAAGAATGTTAGCCTGGTCATTTGGGCTGTGGCGTGGCTGCTCAGGTCCGGGGTGAGTATGTCATTGTTAGTGATGTTTGACGAGATCCTAGATCTCAAGGTCAGTTGTTACGTACTTCGTGTACGGCCCTCTTTCGAGGGGGGACTGGGATACCGGCAACTGTTCCTCCCCATCAAATAAGCTATCAGTGACACCAAATGACTTCAGGCTATTTCAATTTTCTTTTTGCATTAATTTATTCAATAACTAAAGGGCCGGGGATTACGAATGAACTAAAAAAACTAAAAAAATTTTTTTTTTTTTAATTTTTTAATTTTTTTATTTATTTATTTTTTTATTGGTTTATTTAATATTGCAGAGAATTATTAATGAGATTCATAGGATTATTAATGAGATTCATAGATTTATTAATGAGATTCATAGATTTATTAATGAGATTCATAGATCAAAGCCTAAACCCACAAGTGTAGCAAGTGAAAAAGCTGCAGGGATATAAAAGGAAAAGCAACATAAGAATGTTAGCCTGGTCATTTGGGCTGTGGCGTGGCTGCTCAGGTCCGGGGTGAGTATGTCATTGTTAGTGATGTTTGACGAGATCCTAGATCTCAAGGTCAGTTGTTACGTACTTCGTGTACGGCCCTCTTTCGAGGGGGGACTGGGATACCGGCAACTGTTCCTCCCCATCAAATAAGCTATCAGTGACACCAAATGACTTCAGGCTATTTCAATTTTCTTTTTGCATTAATTTATTCAATAACTAAAGGGCCGGGGATTACGGATGAACTGAAAAAACTAAAAAAAATTTTTTTTTTTTGTTTTTTTTTTTTTTTTTTTGTTTTCCATTGGTTTATTTAATATTGCAGAGAATTATTAATGAGATTCATAGAATTATTAATGAGATTCATAGAATTATTAATGAGATTCATAGATCAAAGCCTAAACCCACAAGTGTATCAAGTGAAAAAGCTGTAGGGATATAAAAGGAAAAGCAACATAAGAATGTTAGCCTGGTCATTTGGGCTGTGGCGTGGCTGCTCGTGTCCGGGGTGAGTATGTCATTGTTAGTGATGTTTGACGAGATCCTAGATCTCAAGGTCAGTTGTTACGTACTTCGTGTACGGCCCTCTTTCGAGGGGGGACTGGGATACCGGCAACTGTTCCTCCCCATCAAATAAGCTATCAGTGACACCAAATGACTTCAGGCTATTTCAATTTTCTTTTTGCATAAATTTATTCAATAAACTTGATAACTAAACGGCCGCGAAAGACGGATAAACATAAAAATTTAAAAAACTTTTTTTTTTTTTTCTTGTTTTATTTAATAAGCTTGGTGACTAAATGGCAGAACAATACTGATGACTGTTGTATATTGTTGGAATTTCTACCCTTAGAGCATTGAACCTGTTTTTCACAATTCTTCCCCTTTAAAATACTGGTGTTTCCATTGCAGAGAATTATTAATGAGATTCATAGAATTATTAATGACATTCATAGAATTATTAATGAGATTCATAGATCAAAGCCTAAACCCACAAGTGTAGCAAGTGAAAAAGCTGTAGGCATATAAAAGGAAAAGCAACATAAGAATGTTAGCCTGGTCATTTGGGCTGTGGCGTGGCTGCTCAAGTCCGGGGTGAGTATGTCATTGTTAGTGATGTTTGTTGAGATCCTAGATCTCAAAGTCAGTTGTTACGTACTTCGTGTACGGCCCTCTTTCGAGGGGGGACTGGGATACCGGCAACTGTTCCTCTCCATCAAATAAGCTATCAGTGACACCAAATGACTTCAGGCTATTTCAATTTTCTTTTTGCATTAATTTATTCAATAAACTTGAGAACTAAACGGCCGCGAAAGACAGATAAATTGAAAAAATTAAAAAACTTTTTTTTATTTTTTAATTTTTTAATTTTTTTTTATTTTTTATTTTTTTTCTTGTTTTATTTAATAAGCTTGGTGACTAAATGCCAGAACAATACTGATGACTGTTGTATATTGTTGGAATTTCAACCCTTAGAGCATTGAACCTGTTTTTCACAATTCTTCCCCTTTAAAATACTGGTGTTTCCATTGCAGAGAATTATTAATGAGATTCATAAAATTATTAATGACATTCATAGAATTATTAATGAGATTCATAGATCAAAGCCTAAACCCACAAGTGTAGCAAGTGAAAAAGCTGTAGGCATATAAAAGGAAAAGCAACATAAGAATGTTAGCCTGGTCATTTGGGCTGTGGCGTGGCTGCTCAAGTCCGGGGTGAGTATGTCATTGTTAGTGATGTTTGACGAGATCCTAGATCTCAAGGTCAGTTGTTACGTACTTCGTGTACGGCCCTCTTTCGAGGGGGGACTGGGATACCGGCAACTGTTCCTCTCCATCAAATAAGCTATCAGTGACACCAAATGACTTCAGGCTATTTCAATTTTCTTTTTGCATTAATTTATTCAATAAACTTGAGAACTAAACGGCCGCGAAAGACAGATAAATTGAAAAAGTTAAAAAACTTTTTTTTATTTTTTAATTTTTTAATTTTTTTTTATTTTTTATTGTTTTTCTTGTTTTATTTAATAAGCTTGGTGACTAAATGCCAGAACAATACTGATGACTGTTGTATATTGTTGGAATTTTTACCCTTAGAGCATTGAACCTGTTTTTCACAATTCTTCCCCTTTAAAATACTGGTGTTTCCATTGCAGAGAATTATTAATGAGATTCATAGAATTATTAATGAGATTCATAGAATTATTAATGAGATTCATAGATCAAAGCCTAAACCCACAAGTGTAGCAAGTGAAAAAGCTGTAGGGATATAAAAGGAAAAGCAACATAAGAATGTTAGCCTGGTCATTTGGGCTGTGGCGTGGCTGCTCAAGTCCGGGGTGAGTATGTCATTGTTAGTGATGTTTGATGAGATCCTAGATCTCAAAGTCAGTTGTTACGTACTTCGTGTACGGCCCTCTTTCGAGGGGGGACTGGGATACCGGCAACTGTTCCTCCCCATCAAATAAGCTATCAGTGACACCAAATGACTTCAGGCTATTTCAATTTTCTTTTTGCATTAATTTATTCAATAAACTTGATAACTAAACGGCGGCGCCGCGAAAGACGAATAAACTGAAAAAATTAAAAAACTTTTTCTTTTTTTTTTCCGTCGTTTTATTTAATAAGCTTGGTGACTAAATGCCAGAACAATACTGATGACTGTTGTATATTGTTGGAATTTCAACCCTTAGAGCATTGAACCTGTTTTTCACAATTCTTCCCCTTTCCAATACTGGTGTTTCTATTGCAGGAATTATTAATGAGATTCATAGAATAGTCTTAAGACTTAAGTTTTAAAATGCATTATAAATTACTATTGGAATAATGTATTGTTAGAGTACAACAACACTTAATAGTCTGGTAATAACCAAATAGAATTATAGGTTTACACAACTGAAACAAGATATACCGTGTATGTATGGATGATAAAAATTATCCCTATGATTATTTTGTAATGACTAATGACTAATAATCATTTGCTGATTACTTTCTCATGTCTGAAACCCAACAATATGTTTTAGTTTCTTCATACTGTTTAGCTGTTTTTGTATAAGTTTTGCTATATTTTAATTTCATTAGCTAGTAATTACAATTTTAAGAAGCTGAATTCGTCCTACTGCAGGTCAATCTTGTATTCGTTTACATGCCACATACATTAATTGACCAAGCAGCCATTAATTGAAGGGATAAGTGTATTTACATGGAAGATATAATTTTTTCTTCTTTTGAACTTTATGCTATACTGTGTATATGTAATATGTCTTACTACAATTAACTGTATGAGGTGACCACTAAGAGATAACTACGTTGAGCTCAAATATAAAAAAGTGTTAATATAATAATAATATATTATACATAAACTATACTTTATAAACATAGTCATTTTATGAGTATAATTATAGAATGAAAGGTAAAATTTATAAGTTTACTAATTAGTCATTCTATATTATCTTAATTGTGTATATGAATGTATGGAAGTAAATCTTTCTCCATTTTACCTCTTGTGTAATACAAGTATCAAAGACATTGTACATACAGAGGGTGAACTGTAATTTTGTTAAGAGCATGATCAAAAGTATACAATTATAAGTTTATAATGAGATGCTGTTGAAGATATATTATACTGTCTGTTTAATTTAGTCATTAAAGTACGTCCCAGTGCGTAAAAACAAAATAATTACAATACCTAATTCAGTGGTTAGTACAGTTGTAAAAGGATTTAACAATTAGTTGGTTGTTCATGATACAAACATCTTATACCACAGATACTTTGTACTAATTATAATTGAAGCATTATGCATGTAGCCACAACATCCTCTATAAGAATTGACAAACTAAACTGAAACTCATGCTATTCCATGCAACTGTACCAACTGGTTATTTTAATGATTTAATTTTTGCAGTGTATGTATAATTATTGAGAAATGAGGTCCTGGTGAATTTTTGGCATTTTAGAACAAAGGATTCTATAAAACAATGGCAGATCACTATAGGGTAGAATTGTATAGGGCACTAAGCTACTGTATAACTTCTAGTCTTAATTATCCACATTTCACAATAATAATTATAGCATCACTTATCTGAGGACATTCTAATTGACTATATAACAAGAAATGTACATTTAGTTTATAATTAATGCTTAACTAAAGTCACAAATTGCCCTTTCTAATATTAGGTGAGTGGGTGGCTAGGACACCACTAGACAATTGCTTCTCTCTTTACAATAATAGCTTAGTACATAGTATATAGAGATTATGAAATTAAATATCACTAATAGTAGTTTAGTGTGGTTTGCATGCTTATATCAATAAATCATAAAATCATCAAAAATGTTTTTTTTGTAAATACATCAAACAAGAAAGATGTAACTACAGCTTGTAACAAACTAAAGATATGTGTATACAGTGAATAGTTAATGAAAATATTTATTTAAAATATTTGTCTACTGTTACAAAACAATACGGACACTTATTTCCTACATGCAACAAACAAATGCACTAGAGCACTAATGAAGTTTTCAAATGTTATTGAATTTCTGTTCATTTGACATAAATGTCAAAGAAACCAACAGGTATATCCTCATTAGTAGTTACTTCATCACCACACACCCTCAACTCAATATAGTCAGTAGTAGGAAGATTGAATGTTTTATGGAACCATTGTATACCAGGAGCTAAGCAACATACCGTGTCAATTAGTCCACACTGTTTACCATCCCATAGAGGATCAGTATAAAGCTTTTGTTGCCAGTGTGCAGGATTACCTGATTCACAGAAATAGTCATTACCAATAAATGACTAAGGAGTTACTGGACTATTAGGAGCACATGGACACTCGTAAATACCATTTGACCCAGAAGAATTCTCTCGTACACCTGCCATAAATGTCCAAATATGTTGACGAGGATTACCGCAAGTAAGACTAACACCATCAACATAAGCTGCATTTAGGTTATTTGTTTGTCCACGAGGATTAATAGCATCAGGTGATCCATATTGGTATCCAGTGACTCTACCACACACTTGAGAATAGCTGATACTATAGGAAGGAAACTTGACTGATTGGCAGTAACCAGCTGGTGATGATTCAGGTCTACCACAAGCTCTAACTCCATTTGCGAATAGCTGATACTATAGGAAGGAAACTTGACCGATTGACAGTAACCACCTGGTGTTGATTCAGGTCTACCACAAGCTCTAACTCCATTCTCATCATATAGTCTAAACCCAGGAGGACAATCTTCTGTTGAGTCAGTCATATTGAGATAGGCCACTCTCATCCAACCTCCTTTGGAGTCACACAACTCCTCCATGTGACAGTTTACATGACGAGCATGTCCATTACTATCAGCTATAATGTAATAGTCTGAGGGACTGTCTGGCCAGTTAGCTTTAATCTCTTCACAAGAGTGTAGGAGAGATGATGAAGGATAGCTGGTTGAATCTGTAATGTTCAGGATATGTTTTATTATTGTCATGTCTGTAGTGAGTTTATGTAACTTATCATTAGTTTCGTCAAGCTTTTTATTGAGCCTGTTCTCAACTTCATCTAGTTTAGTAATCACTACACTTTCATTACTATTATCATTGGCTTGACAGTGACCTGGATAGCTTCCAGTATTCAAGTAGCTACCACTGACCATCTGTTGCATCATTGCAAACTGTACTAGACTAGCCATGTTATTATCTTTACTAAAATTAGTAACAACTTCATGAGAAGACTTGGTCAATATATCAGTGACTAGTTTAGTCAGACTAGCTATAGACTGATGAACTGAATGAGTAGTGTGACATGTATTATCAGAACTGCTACTATCGGTGGCTATAGTTAGTGTTATAATGACTTGTAACAAGAGAACACTGTATTTATACATCATCTTTACTGTGTATGAGACTTGTGAAACTCATCAAGTCTAGTGATCCTTTTATACTCATTGGTCACAATGTTTAAGTTTAAATATACATTCTCACAGGATTGGTTTACTGAAAGAGTATGAAAGTTACTACAAGAGAGATGTGTCTTCTAAACATTCTCATCCTACAAGTTACAGAAGGTTAATAAAATGTTTATAAGAGCTATAATTATGGTGTGTTATGATTAAGTCTCACTATGCCCAGACCTACCTTATATGTATATATAAATATGCTTTTGTCATAATTAACAACATGAATATCTCATAACTCCTGGAATGTAAGGTGGAGCGATTCCAGGCAGTCCTAGTCTTGCTGGCCAGCCTGTATTTGGGAGGGTCCTAGTCTCGAGCCTAGACATCCTTGTATCACGAATATCTGTCCTTGAGACTAGGAGGCTGGGTTCAAAATATCGGCTTCCCAGCAAGACCAAAGATAAAGTACTTCATGATTTTGCTGTGTGCTGTGATTAAAAAAAAAACTAGCATCTACATATTTTATAGTTAGATTATAGTCCCAGAAAAATCTGATCTACATTGCCCCTCCTTACCTTACTATTATATAATCACTAGATAGCTACTCATAGCCCACCTCTTGAAATTATATATTGTTTGCAGGTACATGTATGAAGTTTAGATATACACAATTTGGTAGTGCTATTTTGAATAATCTTGAGCTCAAGCTCACAGGGTTAATAAATTAATTATTGTGATATTATTATGAAATGCAATTATAACTAAAGAATGGGTACCCTGGGCCTGCGCAATAATTAAATGGATTAATCATCATTGTTGCCATGGGAATATTATGAAGCATGTGGTTGACTCCTTATATGAAGTAACAACCTGTATTCTATTCTGCTATGGTAATTTATAAATTGCTAACTACATACCGTTATAGGGGTTATATTTCACAGGTGTAAAATTTCGCTATTTGACCAATGAATTACATTCGCAGAAAAATAATTTCGCGATTCTGTATATATTTACCTTGCGTACAGCGTGCGGTTGATGTGACACGCCTACTTCATTGAACATAAAATTTCACAAATAGTAATTTTCGAAAAATCAGGCCTTTTGTGAAATTCGCGAACATTATTTCCAGTGTAATATAACCCCTGTACGGTAATACAAAAATAATTGTGAATATGTTGTATATTTTTAATATTTATCATTTTTGACAGTCTTGCCATAGCTTCCAGCTAGCATTGCTTTAGGTATTCCAGATGACTTTAGTCTAATTTCTTAGCACTTAGAACAAATGACATTAAAACTGTATTGCATAAGAAGGTGTATAAACTAACTCCTATATGTACTAAATAAGTATTCTTACAGAATTATTATACTCTTGGTATCTCAGATTAGTTTGTTCAACATTAATATATGACTGTAACTAGTTGGCTAGAGTGTTGGCTCAATGTAAAGAAAATCATTAGACACTCTTTATAGCATTAAGCAAGCAGGCGACAAGATTGCAAAGTACAAACTGCTATCATGTGATTATCATGTGATAGTAGTCTTGTATGGTTTATGATTACACCAATAATTATAAACAAGTACAAATCATTGAAAATGTTTTCTGTAAAATCTACAAAACTAAATTCCACACTCAAAATAATTACATATAATTATAATTAAAAACATTACGATAACTACTAACTAATAATACATGTACATTAAAATATAAGTATGTTTAATTAGCAGTTTAAATTGAATTAGTGAATTAATTTGTAACAAACATTACAGTGCTTATTTCTAACCACAAACAAATTATTTGACATAAATGTCATAGAAACCAACTGGTACATCTTCATTAGCAGTTTCTTGATTAGCACACACCCTCAACTCAATATAGTCAGTAGTATGATGATTGAATGTTTTATGGAACCATGGTATACCAGGAGCTAGACAACATGGCTTCTCAATCAGTCCACACTGTTTACCATCCCATAGAGGATCAGTATAGAAAACCCCGAGTTGAACATCTCCAGGACAACCTGATTCACAGAAATAGTCATTACCAACAAATGACGGAGGACTTACTGGACTATTAGGAGCACATGGACACTCATAAATACCACTTGAGTAAAAGAAGTTCTCTTGTAAACCTGCCATAAATGTCCAAATATGTTGACGAGGGCTACCACGAGTAAGACTAACACCATCAACATAAGCTGCATTTAAGTTATTACGTAACCCATAGGTATCAGTAGCATCAGGTGATCCATACTGGTATCCAGTGACTCTACCACACACTTGAGAATAGCTGATACTACAGGAAGGAAACTTGACTGATTGACAGTAACCAGCTGGTGATGACTGAGGTCTACCACAAGCTCTAACTCCATTCTCATCATATAGTCTAAACCCAGGAGGACACTCTTCTGTTGAGTTAGACATATTGAGATAGGCCACTCTCATCCAACCTCCTTTGGAGTCACACAACTCCTCCATGTGACAGTATACATGACGAGCATGTCCATTAATATCAGCTATAATGTAATAGTCTGATGGACTGTCTGGCCAGTTAGCTTTAATTTCTTCACAAGAGTGCACAAGAGGCGATGAAGGATAGGTAGTGGAATCTGTAATGTTCAGGATATGTTTTATTGTTGTCATGTCTGTAGTGAGTTTATCTAATGTTTTATTGAGCCTGTTTTCAACTTCATCTAGTTTAGTAATCACTATACTTTCATTACTATTATCATTGGCTTGACAGTGAACTGGATAGTTTCCAGTATTCAAGTAGCTACCACTGACCATCTGTTGCATCATTGCAAACTGTACTAGACTAGCCATGTTATTATCTTTACTAAAATTAGTAACAACTTCATGAGAAGACTTGGTCAATATATCAGTGACTAGTTTAGTCAGGCTAGCTATAGACTGATGAACTGAATGAGTAGTGTGACATGTATCATCAGAACTGCTACTATCAGTGGCTATAGTTAGTGTTATAATGACTTGTAACAAGAGAACACTATATTTATACATCATCTTTATCATGTACGAGACTTGTGAAACTCATCGAATCTAGTGATCCTTTTATACTCGTTGAAATCATATAAGTGAACTGATTGAGCTCAAATATAGTAATAATGTGTATTGTGATTTATTAATTCAGTACTACTAAATCTTAATTATTATGTTTGCATTATACATTCTCATAGGATTTATATATTCAATAGTCTCATTGTCTGAACGAGTGTGAAGGTTACTATAGAGGTTAATGGATTATCCGCATTTTCATCTTGAAAGAGACAAAAGGTTAATAATATATTATATTAATATTATATTATATTACTTGTATATATAGTTTGTTAAATAGTGTGAGAATAAAGGATAATTACTACAATAGAGATAATTAGTTAATGGATTCATTCACTCATAAATATCCTAAAAAGGGAAAGACGAGATAAAGTGTTCTTTGTAGCAGCCAAATAGAGTATGAAGGTTACTATAAGAGAGATAATTGTTTAATGTATTGATTCTTATTAACATATATTCTTATACTGAAGGTTACTATAAGTAAATGACATACTATGTACATATAGTATTGGTTAACAAAGTAGTCTACTGTACTACGTATAGCACTAGCATTATGTGTTTATATATATAAAAATTGTTATTATAATGTAATGACCTCCACAAAAATATATGTAATAATTTATTTAGCCAAATAGTCTGAAAAAATTACTAGAGAGATAATTATTTAAAGGATTTACATTTAGCTTATGAACATATATTCTCATAGGATTTATAAAGTCAATAGTCTCATTGTCTGAAAGAGTGTGAAGGTTACTATAGAAGTTAATGGATTGTCTACATTCTCATCTTGAAAGACACAGAAGGTTAATAAAGTGTTATATTATAATTATATTATAATTATTACTCGTTTATATAGCAGAATTGGTTTGTTACGTAAATAGTGTGAGCATAAAGGTTACTACAATAAAGATGATTAGTTAATGGTTTCACTCATAAATATCCTAAAAAGGGAAAGAGGAGATAAAGTGTTCTTTGTAGTAGCCAAATAGTCTGAAAGAGTATGAAGGTTACCATAAGAGAGATAATTACCCTCGCCGCGTAGCGTAGGCGGAAGGGTACGGTAATCGTTTTGTCTGTGTGTCTGTGTGTTAGCAATTTTTCTGGAAAAATAAAAACATTGACATTTCAAAAGAGGTACTGGTAGACTTCAAATTATACAAGGAAAAAAAAAACGTAGGAATTCTTCTTAAACCTTTCGGTTATAAAGTTATCACAATGTTTATAACTCACGATTACTGTTTCCAGACTTGAGAAGACTCGTGGAGGCATCTGGACACATCAAAACATAACTACTCCTGTATCATGACTATCGCTAGCAAAGCACTACATAAAAGCAAACAAAATTTGGGTAGTGGTTGCTACAACATCGAGTACTGGCTCCAAGCATTCTCCATTACTTTCAAACTCCGCCTATTTCAATTTCAAGTCATGTGCTGTGCACGTTACTCGAACGTCAGCAGTTTTGAGGACCTGTCTATGCTGTCTTTGTGGAATATTTCACAAGACGAATTGAGGATCTTTCTTTCTTCTTTCAGATAATACAGAGACTAAAATGTAAGACTTATAGTATAGACAAGGAAGAGACTAGTATAATCATACTAAGTAATAAGTAGTGACATGTTAGTTTATATAATTTATATATATATATATATTATATATATATATATATCTATATCTATTATAATATTATTATAAAAACTAACATGCCAGTACGGTTTTATAACTTAATATGTTTTATACACAAACTAAACAATCTGAAGTAAACATTCTCATTATTATATGACCATACAAACGAGCAATGATAATTATAATCTTTTGGCATATTATATTTCGAAATTATAGTTTGTATTACCTTGCCACGTAGGCGAGGGTCCCGTCCCGACGGTATTCATTATTTTAATGGATTGATTTGCTTATGAACATACATTCTCATATTGAAGATTACTATAAGTATATATATATACTACATATAGGATTGGTTAACAATTTAGTCTACTATACTAGAGCAATATGTGTTATTATATACAAATTGGTATACTTGAAACAGCGAAATAAAAATAGTGGGTAGTTAGTGAATTTTAGATAGTTATATACTCAACCTGATATTAATTTGAGCTCACAGGATTGATCAAATAATTGTGGTTATGTTATATATAATTAGAAGCTCTTAATGATTTTATTACTCACTTTGACAGTCTTGTCCCCAGCTTCCAGCTAGCAGGTATTCCAGACGACTTTAGTCTAATTTCTTAGCACTTAGAACCAATGACATTGGTGGATGTAAACTGTATTGCATAAGAAAGTGTATAACTAACTCCTATATGTGCTAAAGAGGTATTCTTACAGAATTATACTCTTGGTATCATCAGATTAGTTTGTTCAACATTAATATATGACTGTAACTAGTTGGCTAGAGTGTTGGCTCAATGTAAAGAAATTCAACTAAAATCATTAGACACTCTTTCTAGCTTAAGCAAGCAGGCAAGGGACAAGATTGCAATGTACAAACTCCTATCATGTGATTATCATGTGATAGTAGTCTTGTATGGTTTATATGATTACACCAATAATTATAAACAAGTATATATCATTGAAAATATTGTTTTGTGAAAATCTACAGAACTAAATTCCACACTCAAAATAATTACATATAATTATAATTAAAAACATTAAGATAACTAATAACTAAAGATACATGTAATTAAAATATAAGTATGTTTAATTAGCAGTTTAAATTGAATTAGTGAATTAATTTGTAACAAACATTACAGTGCTTATTTCTAACCACAAACAAATTATTTGACATAAATGTCATAGAAGCCAACTGGTACATCTTCATTAGCAGTTTCTTGATCAGCACATACCCTCAACTCAATATAATCAGTAGTAGGAAGATTGAATGTTTTATGGAACCATGGTATACCAGGAGCTAGGCAACATGGCTTCTCAATCAGTCCACACTGTTTACCATCCCATAGAGGATCAGTATAGAGAACGCCAAGTTGAACATCTCCAGGACAACCTGATTCACAGAAGTAGTCATTACCAACAAATTACTGGACTATTAGGAGCACATGGACACTCATGAACACCATTTGAGTAAAAGACGTCCTTTTGTAAAGCTGCCATAAATGTCCAAATATGTTTGCGAGGATTACCACGAGTAAGACTAACGCCATCAATATAAGCTGCATTTAAGTTATTAATTTCTCCACGAGGTTGAATAGCATCAGGAGATCCATACTGGTATCCAGTGACTCTACCACACACTTGAGAATAGCTGATACTATAGGAAGGAAACTTGACCGATTGACAGTAACCAGCTGGTGATGGTTCAGGTCTACCACAAGCTTTAACTCCATTCTCATCATATAGTCTAAACCCAGGAGGACACTCTTCTGTTGAGTCAGACATATTGAGATAGGCCACTCTCATCCAACCTCCTTTGGACTCACACAACTCCTCCATGTGACAGTATACATGACGAGCATGTCCATTACTATCAGCTATAATGTAATAGTCTGAGGGACTGTCGGGCCAGTTAGCTTTGATCTCTTCACAAGAATGTAGGAGAGATGATGAAGGATAGGTAGTTGAATCTTTAATGTTCAGGATACGTACGTTTTATCACTGTCATGTCTGTAGTGACTAGTGAGTTTATCTAATGTTTTATTACCCTCGCCGCGTAGCGTAGGCGGAAGGGTACGGTAATCGTTTTGTCTGTGTGTCTGTGTGTCTGTTAGCACTTTTTCTGGAAAAATAAAAACATTGACAATTCAAATGGGGTACTGGTAGACTTCAAATTATACAAGAAAAAAAAATAACGTAGGAATTCTTCTAAAACTTTTTGGTTCTAAAGTTATGACAATTTTTATAACTCACAGTTACCGTTTCACAACTTTAAAATGAAACGAGGGCAATAACGAGAGTAAATATGGACACAAAAAAACACAAGTGATCCTGTTTCATGGCTGTCGCTAGCCAAGAAACACTTCAAACCAAGAACAATCGAGGTAATGGTTGCTACTACACCACCATTGATGAAGCTACCTAGCTCCACCTACAGGTATGTGCATGCGTCATGTACTAAACACGTGGTAGAGGCGATTCAATAGTCAATACGTTTTCACACGGAGGTAGACTTGAGAACTTCTTCATTGTTTGAGAATTAGATGTAAGATATAATTATATACAAATTATACATTTCATTGATATCCTTATTTTGTCTTTTAGAATATAAAGTTATAACAGTTTTAACTAATGCCCATAAATGTTTTTCAAATTTATATATCTATTCCATGTAACAAAAGTATTGTTGTTTGTTTCATACACAAACTTTATTATATTTTGAAAAAGATTGTATTACTTTGCCATGTAGACGAGGGTCCCGTCCCGACGGCACTCGTTAAGCCTGTTTTCAACTTCATCTAGTTCAGTAATCACTACACTTTCATTACTATCATCATTAGCTTGACAGTGAACTGGATAGTTACCAGTATTCAAGTAGCTACCACTGACCATCTGTTGCATCATTGCAAACTGTACTAGACTAGCCACGTTATTATCTTTACTAAAATTAGTAACAACTTCATGAGAAGACTTGATCAGTATATCAGTGACTAGTTTAGTCAGGCTAGCTATAGAGTGATGAACTGAATGAGTAGTGTGACATGTATCATCAGAAGTGCTACTATCAGTGGCAATAGTTAGTGTTATAATGACTTGTAACAAGAGAACACTGTATTTATACATCATCTTTATTGTGTACGAAACTTGTGAAACTTATCAAATCTAGTGATCCTTTTATACTCATTGCAATCATATAAGTGAACTAATTGAGCTCAAATACAGTAATGATGAGTATTGAAGTGATTTATTAATTCAGTACTACTGAGTCTTTATCATTATACATTCTCATAGGATTTATATATTGAATAGTGTCATTGTCTGAAAGAGTATGAAGGTTACTATAGAAGTTAATGGATTGTTTACATTTTCATCTTAAAAGAGACAAAAGGTGAATAAAGTGTTATATTATAATTAATTATATTATATTACTTGTATATATACATGTAGTTGAATTGGTTTGTTAAATAGTTTTAGTATAAAAGATAATTATTACAATGTGAATGAGTCAATTTATCATCTCCTTTTATACTTGAGCATATATTTATCACTTAAGTGGACAACTCATATCATTAATATTATGTCAACACTACATAATGTGATTACATATAATTATATATATATAGTATATTGAATGTAAGGATAGAGTATAGGCTAATTTAATAATTGTTTCATTTTAATTATACATTCTCACAGGATTTATGTAGTCTCATTGTCTGAAAGTGTGAAGGTTACTATGGATTGTCTGCGTTCTTATCTTGAGAGAGACAAAAGGTTAATAATATATTATATTATAATTATCTTGTATATATATAGTAGTTGAATAGTGTGAGAATAAAGGATAATTACTACAATAAAGATAATTAGTTATTAATAGTTAATGGATTCACTCATAAATATCCTAAAAAGGGAAAGACGAGATAAAGTGTTCTTTGTAGCAGCCAAATAGAGTATGAAGGTTACTATAAGAGAGATAATTGTTTAATGGATTGATTTGCTTATGAACATATATTCTCATACTGAAGATTACTATAAGTCTATAACATACTACATACAGGTAGATTTAGAGAAAAGATGGTGGATGCAGGTAGGAGTCAAACCCATGATCCAGGCTTGCTAGGACCTTTTCTCTACCAACTAAGCCACTGGTACTCATCTGACAGAGATTAAGCATCGTTTCTCCGTTGTGGGTGGGGAGGAGATGTTGCCACATACCTAATAACCCCACAGATATAAAACTTGTTGAAAGTGTATTTGTAGGGTTACAACAAGGTGGGTACCACGTCTTAGTCTGTGTTAGCTGAGTTCCAGTGGCTTAGTTGGTAGAGCAATGGCCTAGCAAACCGGGTTCTAATCCCATCTGTGTATTCAGGATCTTTTCTCCCATTTGATCTTACTTTGTTTCTGTTTAATAGGATATTATCATAATTCATTTCCACTAATACTACATATAGCATTGATTAACAAAGTAGTCTGCTGTACTATAACACTAGCTTATGTGTTTATATATAAATGAGTATATTTCAATGATCATGTTATTATAATGTCTATACTTAATTAGTGCATGTTGTACATGTACGTACAAAAGTAATAATATAAATACTATTAATAGAATCATCAAAAATGTTCCATTGAGCCACAAACAAATATCTAAAGCATTTTTGAAATATGTTCCAATTATTCATTTCAATCTCCATTATCATATAATCCAACTGGTATACTATCTGCAGAACAATAGTAGAACAATATACTCTCAATGTTTTATAGAACCATAGTAGACCAGGAGCTAGACAACATGACTTCTCAATTAGTCCACGCTTGTGTTTCATTCTCTTTTAAATTTCTCTCAATCGTCTTAGCACTTAGAGTTGTAAGATTGCAAAACTGTATTGCAATAATGAAGTATAAATACACATTTCCATACACCCTTGAGGAATAATTTCTTAATACAGCTGTAATAGGTTAGCATTTATATGCTATTAATCACTGAAAATATTTTTTGCAAAAATCTACAAAAGTAAATTTCCCACTCAAAGTTATTATAATAATTACATAATTATAACTATAGACATTAAGATAACTAACTAAAGATACATGTACGTACATTGAAATATGTTTAAAATTGTAAGTGTTTATATTTGTAGCTACAATTACAAATATTACAGTGCATACCACAAAAAAATTGAAGTTTAAAATGTTGCTTAGCGGATGATGACTTTATATTTGAATCTTCATTTGACATAAATGTCATAGAAGCCAACTGGTATATCTTCATTAGCAGTTTCTTGATTAGCACACACCCTCAACTCAATATAGTCAGTAGTAGGAAGATCGAATGTTTTATGGAACCATGGTATACTGGGAGCTAGACAACATGGCTTCTCGATCAGTCCACACTGTTTACCATCCTATAGCGGATCAGTATAAAGGACGTTGAGTTGCCAGTGTCCAGGACAACCTGACTCACAGAAATAATCATTACCAACAAATGACTGAGGAGTTACTGTACTATTAGTAGCACATGGACATGAATATTGGCCATTTCGATAGAATGCATTCTCTTGTAAACTTGCCATAAATGTCCAAATATGTTGACGAGGATTACCACGAGTAAGACTAACACCATCAATATAAGCTGCATTTAAGTTATTTGTTTGTCCACGAGGATCAATAGCATCAGGTGATCCATACTGGTATCCAGTAACTCTACCACACACTTGAGAATAGCTGATATTATAGGAAGGAAACTTGACCGATTGACAGTAACCAGCTGGTGATGATTGAAGTCTACCACAAG
Organism: Petrosia ficiformis; assembly: GCA_947044365.1. Taxonomy (NCBI): domain Eukaryota; kingdom Metazoa; phylum Porifera; class Demospongiae; order Haplosclerida; family Petrosiidae; genus Petrosia; species Petrosia ficiformis. The sequence goes on from OX345647.1 coordinate 3,088,151, forward strand.
CTCTAACTCCATTCTCATCATATAGTCTAAACCCAGGAGGACACTCTTCTGTCAAGTCAGACATATTGAGATAGGCCACTCTCATCCAGCCTCCTTTGGAGTCACACAACTCCTCCATGTGACAGTATACATGATGAGCATGTCCATTACTATCAGCTATAATGTAATAGTCTGAGGGACTGTCGGGCCAGTTAGCTTTAATCTGTTCACAAGAGTGTATGAGAGATAATGAAGGATAGAAGAAAGGTTCTTCATTACTTTCATTATAACCATTCTTGATTATGGTGGTTAAGTTCTCTACAGTTCTAATCAGGCGATTAAGCTTCTCTTCATCTTTACTTCTATCAGCTATAATACTATCAAGCTTATCATTAATCTTTTTCAAAGCCTCATTTTGTGTTGTACAGTTACCAGTATTCATATTAGCAGTATTAACTGGTTGTTGAAGCATTGCAAGTTGTACTAATGTTCCCATAGACTGTAGTGTAGAGGTACCACAATCATCATGATTATCAGCAAGACCAAGTTGTAGAACAGTGAGCAGATACAATATGAGGATTACTTTACACTCCATGTTGTTGGTAACTGTACATGTGAATGAATCAATTTATCAACTCATTTTATACTTGAGCTTATATTTACCACTTAAGTGGACAACTCATATCATTAATATTATGTCAACATTACATAATGTAATTACATATATATATATATATATATATATATAGTATATTGAATGTAAGGATAGAGTATAGGTTAATTTAATAATTGTTTCATTTTAAATATACATTCTCACAAGATTTATGTATTCAATAGTCTCATTGTCTGATAGAGTGTGAAGGTTACTATAGAAGTTAATAGATTGTCTACATTTTGAAAAGAGACAAAAGGTTAATAAAGTGTTATATTATAATTATATTATATTACTTGTATATATAGTAGAATTAGTTTGTTAAATAGTGTGAGAATAAAGGACAATTACTACAATAGAGATAATTAGTAAATGGATTCACTCATAAATATTCTTAAAAGGGAAAGAGGAGATAAAGTGTTCTTTGTAGCAACCAAATAGAGTATGAAGGTTACTATAAGAGAGATAATTGTTTAATGGATTGATTCTTTTTAACATATATTCTTATACTGAAGGTTACTATAAGTATAAAACATACTACGTACATATAGTATTGGTTAACAAAGTAGTCTACTGTACTATAGCACTAGCATTATGTGTTTATATATAAATGGGTATATTTCAGCAATCACACAGTGTTATTATAATGTAATGACCTCCACTAAAATATGTGTAATCAATATAATAATATATTTAGCCAAATAGTCTGAAAAAATATGAAGGTTATTACAAGAGAGATAATTATTTGATTTGCTTATGAACATATATTCTCATACAAAAAGGTTACTATAAGTCTATAACATACTACATACATATAGATAGATTTGGAGTAAAGATTCTGAATTCCTAAGCAGGAGTTGACCCTGGCTTGCTATGCCATAGCTCTTACCGACTAAGCCACTGGGACTCAGCTAACATCTTTTCTCCATGAGGGGAGATGTTACCACAGGCCCAATAACCCTAAGATAACATTGTTGAAAGGTTATTTGTAGGGGTATTAATAGGTGGCACCACGGCTTAGTCTGTCAGCTGAATCCCAGTGACTTAGTTGGTAGAGCAATGGCCTAGAAGCCAGAGTCGTAGACTCTACTTCCGCCTGGGAATTCAGCATCTTATCTCACCATCTATCTTACTTTGTTTCTGTCTATGGGGTGTTATCATAATTCATTTCCACCAATACTACATATAGGATTGATTAACAAAGTAGTCTACTGTACTATAGCATTATATAATTATAAATGGGTGTACTTGAGTAATCACACAACGTGTTATTATAATGTAATGACCTCCACCAAAATATTTTAAATTAATGTAGTGTACAAAATTAATAGAATCACCAAAAGTGTTCCACTGAGCTACAAATAACTAAAACATTTTTGAAACATGTTCCAATTATTCATTTCAATCTTCATTTGATATAAATATCATATAATGCAACTGGTATACTATCTACATTAGTAGAACTATCACTACACACTCTCAATGTTTTATGGAACCATGGTAGACCAGGAGCTAGACAACATGGCTTCTCACTTAGTCCACACTTGTGTCTTTCATGTCAATTGTTCCCCTGCCTACCTTTAAATGACTCTCAACTGTGTTAGTGACTGGGTTAGTCTAAGCCTTCAGTTGTAATCAATAACTTAGAACTATGTGATTATTATTAAGTTAAACAGTAGTCAGATAGGGTTTATGACTTATCTCTATAATTGCAAGTATTAATAAATGAATTAATAGAATCACCAGAAATATTCTTGTAAAGTCTGTAAAGACATCTAAAACTAAATAACTATAAATTGTTTAGATACTGTATTCTTGGTTTCCACACGCAATAGAACTACCTTGGAAACATTAATTACTTGAGTTAGTCTAAACCTTCAGTTGTAATCAATAACGTAGAACTATGTGTTTAATATTAAGTTAAACAGTAGTCAGATAGGGTTTATGACTTTATGTACGTACTTATCTCAATTTACAAAATGTACATGTATTAATAGAATCACCCAAAATATTCTTGTAAAGTCTGTAAAGAAATCTACAAAACTAAACAACTATAATCTAAATTGTTTAGATACTGTATTCTTGGTTTCCACATGTAATAGAACTACCTTGGAAACATTAATTACTTTGGGCTCCACCTCAGTAATTAAACTGTTTCCACGGTAGTCTATTGCACGTAGAAACCTTGAATACAGTATCTAACCTATATATAGATATTAAAATAACTGACATTTATAACGAACTAAAAATGACAATAACATTTTAACTTAAATTTTGTAACTATAAAAAAATATGGGCCTATTTAATTTCTAGCCACACACAAAAGTTACATAGAGTTTAAATAGAGTTATAAATGTTATTTGAAGATAACGACATTTTTTAATGGTCATTTGACATAAATATCATAGAAGCCAACTGGTATATCTTCATCAGGAACAACCTGATCACCACACACCCTCAACTCAATATAGTCAGTAGTAGGAAGATTGAATGTTTTATGGAACCAAGGTATACCAGAAGCTAGACAACATGGCTTCTCAATCAGTCCACACTGTTTACCATCCCATAGAGGATCAGTATAGAGGACACCGTGTGTATAGTGTCCAGGACAACCTGATTCACAGAAATAATCATTACCAATAAATGACTGAGGAGTTACTGGACTATTAGGAGCACATGGACACTCATTATGACCATTTGAGTAGAATACATTCTTTTGTAAACCTGCTATAAATGTCCAAATATGTTGACGAGGATTACCACAAGTAAGACTAACACCATCAACGTAAGCTGCATTTAAGTTATTTATTGGATTTTGCGGATGAATACCATCAGGTGATCCATATTGGTATCCAGTGACTCTACCACACACTTGAGAATAGCTGATACTATAGGAAGGAAACTTGACTGATTGACAGTAACCAGCTGGTGATGATTGAGGTCTACCACAAGCTCTAACACCATTCTCATCATATAATCTAAACCCAGGAGGACACTCTTCTGTTGAGTCAGACATATTGAGATAGGCCACTCTCATCCAGCCTCCCTTGGAGTCACACAACTCCTCCATGTGACAGTACACATGACGAGCATGACCATTACTATCAGCTATAATGTAATAGTCTGAAGGACTGTCTGGCCAGTTAGCTTTAATCTCTTCACAAGAGTGTAGGAGAGATGATGAAGGATAGCTGGTTGAATCTGTAATGTTCAGGATATGTTTTATTGTTGTCATGTCTGTAGTGAGTTTATGTAACGTTTTATTGAGCCTGTTTTCAACTTCATCTAGTTTAGTAATCACTACACTTTCATTACTATTATCATTGGCTTGACAGTGAACTGGATAGTTTCCAGTATTCAAGTAGCTACCACTGACCATCTGTTGCATCATTGCAAACTGTACTAGACTAGCCACGTTATTATCTTTACTAAAATTAGTAACAACTTCATGAGAAGACTTGGTCAATATATCAGTGACTAGTTTAGTCAGGCTAGCTATAGAGTGATGAACTGAATGAGTAGTGTGACATGTATCATCAGAACTGCTACTATCAGTAGCTATAGTTAGTGTTATAATGACTTGTAACAAGAGAACACTGTATTTATACATCATCTTTATTGTGTACGAGACTTGTGAAACTTATCAAGTCTAGTGATTCTTTTATACTCATTGGTCACAATGTTTTAGTTTGAATATACATTCTCACAGGATTGGTTTACTGAAAGAGTGTGAAAGTTACTACAAGAGAGACGTGTCCTCTAAACATTCTCATCCTGTAAGATACACTATATGGTGTACAAAGGTTAGTTTAATGAATTTGATAACTGGTCACAATGTTTTAGTTTGAATATACATTCTCACAGGAATGGTTTACTGAAAGTGTATGAAAGTTACTACAAGAGAGATGTGTCTTCTAAACATTCTCATCCTGTAAGACACAGAATATGGTGTACAAAGGTTAGTTTAATAGATTTGATAACTGGTCACAATGTTTTATTTTGAATATACATTCTCACAGGAATGGTTTACTGAAAGAGTGTGAAAGTTACTACAAGAGAGACGTGTCCTCTAAACATTCTCATCCTGTAAGATACAGAAGGTTAATAAAATGTTTATAAGAGTTATAATTATGGTGTGTTATGATTAAATTTCTAGTCTCACTATGCCCAGACGTGCAGCTGTAAGTAATGTAAGGTGGAGAGATTCCAGAACCAGCACAGTCCTAGTCTTGCTGGCCAGTCTGTATTTGGGAGGGTCCAAATCTCGAGGCAAGATGTCCTCAGTTGTATCGTGAATGTCTGTCCTTGAGACTAGGAGGGTCCAAAGTACAGGCTGGCCAGCAAGACCAAGGATAAAGTACTTCATGATTATGTGCTGGGATTTAATAAACTTGCACCTCCTGTGAGCAATAAATAGTAAGGTTAGTTTAGTAGATTTGATAACCGGTCACAATGTTTTAGTTTGAATATACATTCTCACAGGATTGGTTTACTGAAAGAGTATGAAAGTTACTACAAGAGAGATGTGTCTTCTACACATTCTCATCCTGTCAGATACAGAAGCTTAATTAAATGTTTATAAGAGCTATAATTATGGTGTGTTATGATTAAATTTATAGTCTCACTATGCCCAGACAGCTGTAAGGTATGGTGGAGCGATTCCAGAAGCAGCACAGGCAGTCCTGGTCTTGCTGGCCAGACTGTATTTGAGAGGGTCCTAGTCTCGAGGCAAGATGTCCTTGTATTGCGAATATCTATCCTTGAGACTAGGAGGTCGGGTTCAAAATACAGGCTAGCTATAGACTGATGAACTGAATCAGTAGTATGACATGTATCATCAGAACTGCTACTATCAGTGGCTATAGTTAGTGTTATAATGACTTGTAACAAGAGAACACTGTATTAATACATCATCTTTCTTGTGTATGAGACTTGTGAAATGTATCAAATCTAATGATCCTTTTATACTCATTGAAATCATATAAGTGAACTAATTGAGCTCAAATACAGTAATGATGTGTATTGAAGTGATTTATTAATTCAGTACTACTGAATCTTGATTATTATGTTTTCATTATACATTCTCATAGGATTTATATATTCAATAGTCTCATTGTCTGATAGAGTGTGAAGATTACTATGGAAGTTAATGGGATTGTCTGCATTTTCATCTTGAAAGAGACAGAAGGTTAAAAATAAATTAGATTATGATTATTAGTATATTACTTGTATATATAGTAGAATTGGTTTGTTAAATAGTGTGAGAATAAAGGATAATTACGAGGTTAATGGATTCACTCATAAATATCCTAAAAAGGAAAAGACGAGATAAAGTATTCTTTGTAGTAGCCAAATAGTCTGAAAACGTATGAAGGTTACTATAAGAGACATAAATGGATTTACATTTAGCTTATGAACATATATACATTCTCATACTGAAGATTACTATAGGCCTATAACATACTACATATAGGTAGATTTGGAGAAAAGATAGTAAATTCAGGTAGGAGTTGAACCCATGATCCAGGCTTGGTAGGCCATTTCTCTCCCAACTAAGCCACTGGGACTCATCTGACTGAGATTAATCATCGTTTCTCATTGTGGGGAGAGGAGATGTTGCCACAGCCTAATAACCGCACAGACATAAAATTTGTAGGATTACAACAAGGTGGGGTACTACATCTTAGTCTTTGTTAGCTGAGTCTCAGTGGCTTATTTGGTAGAGCAATGGCCTAGCAAGCCAGTGTCGTGGGTTCTAATCCCATCTAGGAATTCAGCAAGTCTATCTTACTTTGTTTTTGTCTATGGGATGTTGTCACAATTCATTTCCACTAATAATACATATAGTATTGGTTAACAATGTAGTCTACTGTACTATAGCACTAGCATTATGTGTTTATATATATAAATGGGTATAATTATTTCAGTAATCACACAAAGTCTATTATAATGTAATGACCTCTTTAATATTATAGTAATGTTATACAGGTACAAAAGTAATGCATATTATTACTATATCACCAAAAGTGTTCCACTGAGTCACAAACAAATAACTTAAACATTTTTGAAACATTTTCCAATTATTCATTTCAATCTTCATTTGACATAAATATCATATAATGCAACTGGTATACTATCTACATTAGTAGAACTATCACTACACACTCTCAATGTTTTATAGAACCATGGTAGACCAAGAGCTAGACAACATGGCTTCTCATGCAATCAGTCCACACTTGTGTCTTTCATGTCAATTGTTCCCCTGCCTACCTTTAAATGACTCTCAACTGTGTTAGTGACTGGGTTAGTCTAAGCCTTCAGTTGTGATCAATAACTTATAACTACGTATATGATTATTATTAAGTTAAACAGTAGTCAGATAGGGTTTATGACTTTATGTACTTATATCCATAATTATGAAGTCTAAATAAATGAATCACCCAAAATATTCTTGTAAAGTCTGTAAAGACATCTACAAAACTAAATTTTATACTCAGCATAATTATATATAGACATTAAAATAACTGATATTTATTTTTAAAAACTAAAGATGTTTGTATACAATAACATTTTTAATTAGTTTTACAACAAAATATGGAGCCTATTTCTAACCATAAACAAAAGTTATAGAGTTTTAAAAGTTATTTGCAGATCGCGGAATTTTTTGGGTGTTCATTTCACATAAATGTCATAGAAGCCAACTGGTATATCTTCATTAGTAATACGATTGTTAGCACACACCCTCAACTCAATATAGTCAGTTGTAGGAAGATTGAATGTTTTATGGAACCATGGTATACCAGAAGCTAGACAACATGGCTTCTCAATCAGTCCACACTGTTTACCATCCCATAGAGGATCAGTATAGAGGACACCGTGTGTATAGTGTCCAGGACAACCTGATTCACAGAAATAGTCATTACCAACAAATGACTGAGGAGATACTGGACTATTAGGAGCACATGGACACTCGTGGACACTATTTGAGTAAAAGAAGTTCTTCTGTAAACCTGCCATAAATGTCCAAATATGTTGACGAGGATTACCACAAGTAAGACTAACACCATCAACATAAGCTGCATTTAAGTCATTTATTGGATTTTGCGGATGAATACCATCAGGTGATCCATAATCCATATTGGTATCCAGTGACTCTACCACACACTTGAGAATAGCTGATACTATAGGAAGGAAACTTGACCGATGACAGTAACCAGCTGGTGATGATCGAGGTCTACCACAAGCTCTAACTCCATTCTCATCATATAGTCTAAACCCAGGAGGACACTCTTCTGTTGAGTTAGACATATTGAGATAGGCCACTCTCATCCAGCCTCCTTTAGAGTCATACAACTCCTCCATGTGACAGTATACATGACGAGCATGTCCATTACTATCAGCTATAATGTAATAGTCTGAGGGACTATCTGGCCAGTTAGCTTTAATCTCTTCACAAGAGTGTACGAGAGGTGATGACGGATAGGTAGTTGAATCTGTAATGTTCAGGATATGTTTTATTATTGTTATCTCTGTAGTGAGTTTATCTAACGTTTTATTGAGCCTGTTTTCAACTTCATCTAGTTTAGCAATCACTACACTTTCATTACTACTATCATTGGCTTGACAGTGAACTGGATAGTTTCCAGTATTCAAGTAGCTACCACTGACCATCTGTTGCATCATTGCAAACTGTACTAGACTAGCCACATTATTATCTTTACTAAAATTAGTAAGAACTTCATGAGAAGACTTGGTCAATATATCAGTGACTAGTTTAGTCAGGCTAGCTATAGACTGATGAACTGAATGAGTAGTGTGACATGTATCATCAGAACTGCTACTATCAGTAGCTATAGTTAGTGTTATAATGACTTGTAACAAGAGAACACTGTATTTATACATCATCTTTATCATGTACGAGACTTGTGAAACTTATCAAATGTAGTGATCCTTTTATACTCATTGCAATCATATAAGTGAACTGATTGAGCTCAAATACAGTAATAATGTGTATTGTGATTTATTAATTCAGTACTACTGAATCTTAATTATTATGTTTGCATTATACATTCTCATAGGATTTATATTCAATAGTCTCATTGTCTGTACGAGTGTGAAGGTTACTATAGAGGTTAATGGATTATCCGCATTTTCATCTTGAAAGAGACAAAAGGTTATAATATATTATATTATTATTATATTATATTACTTGTATATATAGTTTGTTAAATAGTGTGAGAATAAAGGATAATTACTACAATAGAGATAATTAGTTAATGGATTCACTCATAAATATCCTAATAGAGATTACTATAAGAGAGATAATTGTTTAATGTATTGATTCTTATTAACATATATTCTTATACTGAAGGTTACTATAAGTATATAACATACTATGTACATATAGTATTGGTTAACAAAGTAGTCTACTGTACTATAGCACTAGCATTATGTGTTTATATATAAATGGGTATATTTCAGCAATCACACAAAGTGTTATTATAATGTAATGACCTCCACAAAAATATATGTAATCAATATAATAATGTATTTAGCCAAATAGTCTGAAAAAATATGAAGGTTATGACAAGAGAGATAATTATTTAATGTATTGATTTGCTTATGAACATGTATTCTCATACAAAAAGGTTACTATAAGTCTATAACATACTACATACATATAGATAGATTTGGAGTAAAGATTCTGAATTCCTAAGCAGGAGTTGACCATGGCTTGCTATGCCATAGCTCTACCAACTAAGCCACTGGGACTCAGCTAACATCTTTTCTCCATGAGGGGAGATGTTACCACAGGCCCAATAACCCTAAGATAACATTGTTGAAAGGTTATTTGTAGGGGTATTAATAGGTGGCACCACGGCTTAGTCTGTCAGCTGAATCCCAGTGACTTAGTTGGTAGAACAATGGCCTAGAAGCCAGAGTTGTAGACTCTACTTCCGCCTGGGAATTCAGCATCTTATCTCACCATCTATCTTACTTTGTTTCTGTCTATGGGGTGTTATCATAATTCATTTCCACCAATACTACATATAGGATTGATTAACAAAGTAGTCTACTGTACTATAGCATTATATAATTATAAATGGGTGTACTTGAGTAATCACACAACGTGTTATTATAATGTAATGACCTCCACCAAAATATTTTAAATTAATGTAGTGTACAAAATTAATAGAATCACCAAAAGTGTTCCACTGAGCTACAAATAACTAAAACATTTTTGAAACATGTTCCAATTATTCATTTCAATCTTCATTTGATATAAATATCATATAATGCAACTGGTATACTATCTACATTAGTAGAACTATCACTACACACTCTCAATGTTTTATGGAACCATGGTAGACCAGGAGCTAGACAACATGGCTTCTCACTTAGTCCACACTTGTGTCTTTCATGTCAATTGTTCCCCTGCCTACCTTTAAATGACTCTCAACTGTGTTAGTGACTGGGTTAGTCTAAGCCTTCAGTTGTAATCAATAACTTATAACTACGTATGTGATTATTATTAAGTTAAACAGTAGTCAGATAGGGTTTATGATTTATCTCTATAATTACAAGTATTAATAAATGAATTAATAGAATCACCAAAAATATTCTTGTAAAGTCTGTAAAGACATCTAAAACTAAATAACTATAAATTGTTTAGATACTGTATTCTTGGTTTCCACACGCAATAGAACTACCTTGGAAACGTTAATTACTTCGGGCTCCACCTCAGTAATTAAACTGTTTCCATGGTAGTCTATTGCACGTAGAAACCTTGAATACAGTATCTAACCTATATATAGATATTAAAATAACAGACATTTATAACAAACTAAAAATGACAATAACATTTTAACTTAAATATAAAAAAAAATATGGAGCCTATTTAATTTCTAGCCACACACAAAAGTTACAGAGTGTTATCAATGTTACTTGAAGATAACGACATATTTTAATGGAGATTAAATGTTTTATGGAACCATGGTATACCAGGAGCTAGACAACATGGCTTCTCAATCAGTCCACAATGTTTACCATCCCATAGAGGATCAGTATAGAAGACGTTGAATTGCCAATGTCCAGGACAACCTGATTCACAGAAATAGTCATTACCAACAAATGACTGAGGAGATACTGGACTATTAGGAGCACATGGACACTCAGATTGACCATTTGTGTTAAAGGAATTCTCTTGTAAAGCTGCCATAAATGTCCAAACATGTTGACAAGGATTACCACGAGTAAGACTAACACCATCAATATAAGCTGCATTTAAATCATTTGTTGCTCCATAGGGATGAATAGCATCAGGTGATCCATACTGGTATCCAGTGACTCTACCACACACTTGAGAATAGCTGATACTATAGGAAGGAAATTTGACTGATTGACAGTAACCAGCTGGTGATGATTGAGGTCTACCACAAGCTCTAACTCCATTCTCATCATATAGTCTAAACCCAGGAGGACACTCTTCTGTTGAGTCAGACATATTGAGATAGGCCACTCTCATCCAACCTCCTTTGGAGTCACACAACTCCTCCATGTGACAGTATACATGACGAGCATGTCCATTACTATCAGCTATAATGTAATAGTCTGAGGGACTGTCGGGCCAGTTAGCTTTAATCTCTTCACAAGAGTGTACGTGAGATGCTGGAGGATACGTATTCATGGCTGTTATTATTTGATTAAGCTTATTTTCTGCATCATCCTGGTTTTTGATAATTTCTTGAAAGCAAGGGGAGCTATAGCAATGATCTTTAGTATAATATTATCAGCAATACCTATAGCTAGTATAGAGGTCAGATATAGTATCAGGATATCTTTACACATCATCTTATTTGTGACTTAATGATAAGTTACTGTTTCTTCTGACTATTTGTCAACTCTTTTAATTGATTCATTGTTTATACATGACCAGGCAAATGTCTAAAAGAGTAAGATTGCAGATAGGAATGTTATTGTAAAAACATTCTAAACATGCTTAACTATATTATAGTGATTATATTAGAATGAATGCTGGAAGAGTTTAGAGGTTGTAGCAACAAAGAAGTACTTAATTGTAGAACTAGATGCTTAATAATAAGTACAATTCTACATGTATCTAATAAGGTTGTTGTTTTGAGAATGAGTTACTCATTGACCTGCAGGACATTAAAAATTACAATAATAATGTGTAATGTCTTTTGATTATCTTAGTATTCAGAAAACTATTGAGGTCATAGGAAACATTATACTACTATTATACTATTATATAGAAGCATAATTTTGCCAAGGACCTAGCTCTGAATAATGGAGATAATTCATTAGCTTGTATAGTATTTAGTTAATTTGAATAACATTTTACTTAAATTTTGTAGTTTTAAAAACGCCTATTTTTAACCACATAAAAAACTGTTAGTGTGTAAACAGAGTTATAATTGTTACTTGGAAGATAATGACATTTTTGAATGGTCATTTAATTGACATAAATATCATAGAAACAAATTGGTACGTATACGTATCTTCATTAGTGATTAACACATACCCTCATCTCATAATAATTATATACATTTTTATAGGATTGAACTATTGGTTACTACAAGAGACATGTGTCTTCTAAACATTCTCATCCTATAAGATACAGTATATGGTGTACAAAGGTTAGATTTGATAATTGGTCACAAAGTTTTATTTTGAATATACATTCTCACAGGATTGGTTTACTGAAAGAGTATGAAGGTAACTACAAGAGAAATGTGTCTTCTAAACATTCTCATCCTGTAAGATACAGAAGGTTAATAAAATGTTTTATAAGAGCTATAATTATGGTGTGTTAAGATTTATAGTCTCACTATGCCCAGACAGCTGTAAGGTATGGTTGAGCGATTCTAGAAGCAGCACAGGCAGTTCTGGTCTTGTTGGCCAGCCTGTATTTGAGAGGGTCATCGTATCAAGGCGAGATGTCCTTGTATCGCGAATATCTGTCCTTGAGACTAGGAGGTCAGGTCCAAAATACAGGCAGACCAGCAAGACCAAAGATAAAGTACTTCATGATTTTACTGCGTGCTGTGATTAAAAAAACTAGCATCTACATATCTTTATAGTTAGATTATTATAACAGTGCCAGAAAAATCTGATCCAGAATTGCCTGTTCTTATTACTTCTTACCTTACTATTATATAATCACTGGATAACTACTCACAGCCCACCTATTGTTTGCAGGTATGAATTTTAGATATACACAATTTGGTAGTGCTATTGTGAATAATCTTGAGCTCAAGCTTACAGGGTTAATAAATTAATTGTTGTGATATTATTATGAAATGCAATTATAACTAGAGAACGGGTACCCTGGGCCTGCGCGATAATGAAATGGCTTAATCGTCATTGTTGCGATGGAAATATTATGAAGCATGTGGTTGACTCCTTATATGAAGTAAAAACCTGTATTCTATTCTGCTATGGTAATTTATGAATTGCTAGCTACATAATACAAAAATAATTGTGGTATATTTTTTGTATTTATTAAAAAAATCATTTTTGACAGTCTTGTCCATAGCTTCCAGCTAGCCTTGCTTTAGGTATTCCAGATGACTTTAGTCTAATTTCTTAGCACTTAGAACAAATGACATTGGTGGATGTAAACTGTATTGCATAAGAAAGTGTATAACTAACTCCTATATGTACTAAAGAGGTATTCTTACAGAATTATACTCTTGGTATCATCAAATTAGTTTGTTCAACATTAATATAATTATGACTGTAACTAGTTGGCTAGAGTGTTGGCTCAATGTAAAGAAATTCAACTAAAATCATTAGACACGCTTTCTAGCTTAAGCAAGCAGGCAAGGGACAAGATTGCGATGTACAACTGCTATCATGTGATTATCATGTGATAGTAGTTTGTATGATTACACCAATAATTATAAACAAGTAGAAATCATTGAAATATTTTTTTGTAAAAATCTACAAAACTAAATTCCACACTCAAAATAATTACATATAATTATAATTATATATAAACATTACGATAACTACTAACTAATAATACATGTACATTAAAATATAAGTATGTTTAATTAGTAGTTTAAATATAATTAGTGAATTAATTTGTAACAAACATTACAGTGCTTATTTCTAACCACAAACAAATTATTTGACATAAATGTCATAGAAGCCAACTGGTACATCGTCATTAGCAGTTTCTTGATCAGCACACACCCTCAACTCAATATAGTCAGTAGTAGGAAGATCGAATGTTTTATGGAACCATGGTATACCAGGAGCTAGACAACAAGACTTCTCAATTAGTCCACACTGTTTACCATCCCATAGAGGATCAGTATAAAACTTTTGTTGCCATTTTAGAGGATTACCTGATTCACAGAAATAGTCATTACCAACAAATGACTGAGGAGTTACTGGACTATTAGGAGCACATGGACACTCATGAACACCATTTGTGTTAAAGGAATTTTCTTGTAAAGCTGCTATAAATGTCCAAATATGTTGACGAGGATTACCATGAGTAAGACTAACACCATCAACATAAGCTTCATTTAAGTCATTTATTGGATTATGTTGATGAATAGCATCAGGTGATCCATACTGGTATCCAGTTACTCTACCACACACTTGAGAATAGCTGATACTATAGGAAGGAAACTTGACTGATTGACAGTAACCAGCTGGTGATGATACAGGTCTACCACAAGCTCTAACTCCCTTCTCATCATATAGTCTAAACCCAGGAGGACACTCTTCTGTTGAGTCAGACATATTGAGATACGTAGGCTACTCTCATCCAGCCTCCTTAGGCAACTCCTCCATGTGACAGTATACATGACGAGGATGTTCATTGCTATCAGCTATAATGTAATAGTCTGAGGGACTGTCTGGCCAGTTAGCTTTAATCTCTTCACAAGAGTGTACAAGAGATGATGAAGAATGGTCGGAGGTGGTGTTAGTGGCTGCTATTATTTGATTAAGCTTACTTTCAATGTCATCCAGCTTTTTGATCATATCTTGAAAGCAAGGGGAGCTATAGCAATGATCTTTAGTATAATTATCAGCAATACCTATAGCTAGTATAGAGGTCAGATATAGTATCAGGATATCTTTACACATCATCTTATTTGTGACTTAATGATAAGTTACTGTTTCTTCTGACTATTTGTCAACTCTTTTAACTGATTCATTGTTTATACATGACCAGGCAAATGTCTAAAAGAGTAAGATTGCAGATAGGAATGTTATTGTAAAAACATTCTAAACATGCTTAACTATATTATAGTGATTATATTAGAATGAATGCTGGAAGAGTTTAGAGGTTGTAGCAACAAAGAAGTACTTAATTGTAGAACTAGATGCTTAATAATAAGTACAATTCTACATGTATCTAATAAGGTTGTTGTTTTGAGAATGAGTTACTCATTGACCTGCAGGACATTAAAAATTACAATAATAATGTGTAATGTCTTTTGATTATCTTAGTATTCAGAAAACTATTGAGGTCATAGGAAACATTATACTACTATTATACTATTATATAGAAGCATAATTTTGCCAAGGACCTAGCTCAATGGTTTTTCTGAATAATGGAGATAATTCATTAGCATGTATAGTATTTAGTTAATTTGAATAACATTTTACTTAAATTTTGTAGTTTTAAAAACGCCTATTTCTAACCACATAAAAAACTTAGAGTGTAAATAGAGTTATAATTGTTACTTGGAAGATAATGACATTTTTGAATGGTCATTTAATTGACATAAATATCATAGAAACAAATTGGTATATCTTCATTAGTGATTAACACATACCCTCATCTCATAATAATTATATACATTTTTATAGGATTGAACTATTGGTTACTACAAGAGACATGTGTCTTCTAAACATTCTCATCCTGTAAGATACACTATATGGTGTACAAAGGTTAGTTTAATAGATTTGATAATTGGTCACAATGTTTTGGTTTGAATATACATTCTCACAGGATTGGTTTACTGAAAGAGTATGAAAGTTACTACAAGAGAGACGTGTCTTCTAATTATTCTCATCCTATAAGATACACAAGGTTAATAAAATATTTATAAGTATGGTGTGTTATGATTAAATTTATACTCTCACTATGCCCAGACCTACCTCTCTTATATGTATGTATATATGAATATGCTTTTGTCATAATTAACAACATAAATATCTCATAACACCTGTAAGGTATGGTGGAGCGATTCCAGAAGCACCACAGGCAATCCTAGTTTTGCTGGCCAGCCTGTATTTGGGAGGGTCCTAGTCTTGAGGTGAGACGTTTTTGTATTGCAAATATCTGTCCTTGAGACTAGGAGGTCGGGTCCAAAATACAGGCTGGCCAGCAAGACCAAAGATAAAGTACTTCATGATTTTACTGCGTGCTGTGATTTAAATAAAAAACTAGCATCTACATATTTTATAGTTAGATTATTATAACAGTGCCAGAAAAATCTGATCCAGAATTGCCTGTTCTTAATACGTACTTCTTACATACATTACTATTATATAATCACTAGATAGCTACTCATAGCCCACTTCTTGAAATTATATATTGTTTGCAGGTATGAAGTTTAGATATACACAATTTGACAGTGCTATTGTGAATATTCTTGAGCTCAAGCTTACAGGGTTAATAAATTAATTATTGTGATATTATTATGAAATGCTAATGAACGGGTACCCTGTGCCTACGCAATAATTAAATCCTAGTGGACTCCTATTGGGTCCTATTGGACTCCTATTGGGTCCCAGTGGACTCCTATTGGGTCCTTGAGGAATCCGATTGTGTACTAGTGGACTCGTAATGAGTCCTATTGGACTGCTATTGGATTCCTATTGGGTCCTAGTGGACTACTCTTGGGTTGTATTGTAATCCTAAAGCGTCCTATTCGACTCGTTACGGGTCTTTGTGGACTCCTACTGGGTCATAGTTGACTCCTGAAGGGTCATAGTGGACAACCAATGGGTCCTAGTGGACTCCTAATGGGTCCTGGAGGACTCCTATTGGGTCCTATTGGACCTCTAATGGGTCATTGTGGTCTCCTATTGGGTCCTAGTGGACTCATAATGGGTCCTATTGGACTCCTAATGTGTCCAGTTGGGTTCCTACTGGGATCTAATAGACAACATTTGGGTTCTAGTGGAATCATAATGGGTCCTAGTAGACATCTAATGGGTCCTAGTGGACTCCTAATGGGTCCTAGTGGACACATATTGGGTCCTAGTGGAATAATAATAGGTCCTAATGGACTCCTAGTGGGTCCTAATAGACTCCTTTTGGGTTCTAGTGAAATCATAAGGGGTCCTAGTGGACTCCTAGTGAGTCCTAATAGACTCCTATTGGGTTCTAGTGAAATCATAAGGGGTCCTAGTAGACATCTAATGGGTCCTAGTGGACTTGTAATGGGTCCTAGTGGACTCCTATTGGGTCATAGTGGACTCCTAGTGTACTCCTAATGGGTCCTAGTGGACTCCTATTGGGTCCTAGTGGACTCCTAATGGGTCCCAGTGGACCCCTATTGGGTCCTAGTGGACTCCTAATGGGTCCTAGTGGACTCCTATTGTGTCCTAGTGGACTAGTAATGGGTCCTAGTGGACTCATATTCGACTCCTAATGGGTCTTATTGGACTCCTATTGGGTCGTAGCGGACTCCTAATGGGTACTAGTGGACACCTATTGGGTCCTAGTGGACTCCTATTGGGTCCTAGTGGACTCCTAATGGGTCCTAGTGGACTTGTAATGCGTAATGGGACCTTGTTGACTCCTATTGGGTCCTAATGCACTCCTTTTGGGAACTAGTGGAATCATAATGGGTCCTAGTTGACTCCTATTGGGTCCTATTGGACTCCTATTGGGTCCTAGTGGACTCCTAATGCGTACTAGCGGACACCTTATGGGTCATAGGGGCGTCCTATTGGGTCAGATGGGGCTCGTAATCGGTCCTGGTGGACTCATATTGGACGCCTATTGGGTCCTAGTGACTCCTATTGGGTCATAATGGAATCCTAATTGGACTCCTTAGGGGTCCTAGTGGACTCCTATTGGGTACTGATATTGGGTTCTAGTGGACTCCTAATGTGTCCTAGTGGACTCCTAGTGGGTCCTAGTGGACTCCTAATCGGTAATGGTGGACACCTATTGGGTACTAGTGGACTCCTAATGGGTCCTAGTGGACATGTATTGGGTCCTAGTGGACTCCTATTGGGTCCTAGTGGAATGCTAATCGGTCCCAGTGGACTCCTGCTGGGTACTAATGGACTCCTAATGGGTCCTAGTGGACTCTTATAGGACTCCTAATGGGTCCTAGTGGACTCCTATTGGGTCCTGGTGGGCTACTAATGGGTCCTAGTGGACTCCTATTGGACTCGTTTTGGGTCCTAGAGGACTCATTCTGGGTTCTAGTGGAATCCTAAAGGGTCCAAATGGACTCATTATTGGTACTAGTGGACTCCTATTGGGTCCTAGTGGACTCCTAATGGGTCCTAGTGGACTCCTAAAGGGACCTAGTGGACTTGTATTGGGTCCTACAGGACCCCTAATGGGTCCTGGTGGACTCCTATTGGGTCCCAGTGGACTCCTATTGAGTCCTGGTGGACTCGTATTTGGTCCTAGTGGACTCCTATTGGGTCCTAGTGGACTCCTAATGTGTCCTAGTGGACTCTTATTGGGTCCTAATGGACACCTTATTGGCCCTAGTGGACAAATACTGGGTCCTAGTGGACTCTAAGTGGGTCTTAGTGGAGTCCTATTGGGTGCTGGTGGACTCGTATTGGGTCCTAGTGGAATCCTATTGGGTCCTATTGGACTCCTAATGAGTCCTGGTTGACTCGTATTGGGTCCTAGTTGACTCCTAATGGGTCCTAGTGGACTCTTATTGGGTCCTAATGGACTCCTTTTGGGTTTTAGTGGAATAATAATAGGTCCTAGTGGACTCCTATTGGACACCTTATTGGCCCTAGTGGACTCGTATTGGGTCCTATTGGAATCCTATTGGGTCCTAGTGGACTTTTATTGGGTCTTAGTGGACTCCAATTGTTTTGGTCACGTGAGACAGCTTCATTCAGGTTATTTATTACTTGTTGATTCGATGTAGAAGTTTTCTTGGCTGGACTTTCAGAGTAATTGGAAACCCTGCAGTACGCGTTTTAGCCTGAAAAACACCGTACTTCACATCGTTGTACGCTTCGTTTTGTACAACGCAACGTTAACTTTTTATTGAGACATACTGTAGGTTCTAGTGGAATCATAATGTGTCCTAGTGGACACCTAATGGGTCCTAGTGGACTCCTAATAGGTAATGGTGGACTCCTATTGAGTCCTAGTGGACTCCTAATGGTACTCCAATTGGATCCTAGCGGACACCCATTGGGTCCTAGTGGACTCCTATTGGGTCCAAGTGGAATCCTATTGGGTCATAGTGGACTCCTATTGGGTCCTAGCGGAATGCTAATGGGTCCTAGTGGAGTCCTATTGGGTCTTGTTGGACTACTAATGGGTCCTAGTGGACTCGTATTGGACAAGTTTTGGGTCCTAGAGGACTCCTACTGGGTTTTGTGGAATATTAATGGGTCCTAGTGGACTCCTAATGGGTCGTAGTTGAATCCTATTGGACTCCTATTGGACTCCTAATGGGTCCTATTGGACTCCTATTTTGTCCTACTGGACACCTATTAGGACCTAATGGACTCCTTTTGTGTTCTAGTGGAATCATAATGGGCCCTAGAGGACACATAATGTGTCCTAGTGGACTTCTAATGGGCCCTGGTAGACTCCTAAAGGGTCATGGTGGAAACGTATTGGGTCCTAGTGGACTCCTAATGGGTACTAGTGGACTCCTTATGGGTCATAGGGGACTCCTATTGGGTCCTAGTGTACTCGTAACGGGTCTAAGTGGACTCCAATTGGACTCCTATTGGGTCATAGTGGAATCCTAATGGGAATACTTAAGAACCCTAGCGGACTCCTACTGAGTAATATTGGACTCTTACTTGGTCCTAGTGCACTCCTTATTAGTCCTAGTGGACTCCTATTGGGTCCTATTGGACTCCAAATGGGTACTAATGGACTCCTATTGGTCCTAGTGGACTCATAGTGGACTCCTATTGGACTCCTACTGGGTCATAGTGGAATCCTAATGGGACTACTTAAGGGTTCTAGTGGACTCCTCTTGGGTAAGAGTGAACTCTTAATGGGTACTAGTGGACTCCTTATTGGTCCTAGTGGACTCCTACTGGGTCGTAGTGGACTCCTAATGGGTTTTTTTGGACTCCTATTGGGTCCTACTGGACTCCTATTGGGTCATATTGGACTCCTAATGGGATCTAGTGGACTCCTAGTGGGTCTTAGTGGACACCTTATTGGTCCTAGTGCAATACTACTGGGTCCTAGTGGACTCCTAGTGGGTCCTAGTGGACTCCCATTGGGTCCTAGTGGACTCCTATTGTGTACTAGTGGACAAGTAATGGGTCCTATTGGACTGCTATTGGATTCCTATTGGGTCATGGTGGACTACTATTGGGTCCTAGTGGACTCCTATAAGGTCCTAATGGACTCCTAATGGGTCCTAGCGGACTCCTTATGGGTCCTATTGGACTGCTATTGGATTCCTATTGGGTCCTAGCGGACTACTTTTGTGTTATATTGGAATCACAAACGGTCCTAATGGACTCGTTATGAGTCCAAGTGGACTCCTACTGAGTCATAGCGGACTCCTTATGGCTCCAAGTGGACACCTAATGGGTCCTAGAAGACTCCTAATGGGTCCTGGAGGACTCCTATTGGGTACTAGTGGACTCCTATTGGTCCTAGTGGACTCATAGTGGACTCCTATTGGACTCCTACTGGGTCATAGTGGAATCCTAATGGGACTACTTAAGGGTTCTAGTGGACTCCTCTTGGGTAAGAGTGAACTCTTAATGGGTACTAGTGGACTCCTTATTGGTCCTAGTGGACTCCTACTGGGTCGTAGTGGACTCCTAATGGGTTTTTTTGGACTCCTATTGGGTCCTACTGGACTCCTATTGGGTCATATTGGACTCCTAATGGGATCTAGTGGACTCCTAGTGGGTCTTAGTGGACACCTTATTGGTCCTAGTGCAATACTACTGGGTCCTAGTGGACTCCTAGTGGGTCCTAGTGGACTCGTATTGGGTCCTAGTGGACTCCTATTGGGTCCTAGTGGACTCCCATTGGGTCCTAGTGGACTCCTATTGGGTCCTAGTGGACTCCTATTGTGTACTAGTGGACAAGTAATGGGTCCTATTGGACTGCTATTGGATTCCTATTGGGTCATGGTGGACTACTATTGGGTCCTAGTGGACTCCTATAAGGTCCTAATGGACTCCTAATGGGTCCTAGCGGACTCCTTATGGGTCCTATTGGACTGCTATTGGATTCCTATTGGGTCCTAGCGGACTACTTTTGTGTTATATTGGAATCACAAACGGTCCTAATGGACTCGTTATGAGTCCAAGTGGACTCCTACTGAGTCATAGCGGACTCCTTATGGCTCCAAGTGGACACCTAATGGGTCCTAGAAGACTCCTAATGGGTCCTGGAGGACTCCTATTGGGTACTAGTGGACTCCTAATGGGTTCTAGTGATCTCCTAATGGGTCCTAATACACACCTTTTGGGTTCTAGAGGAATTACAATGGGTCCTAGTAGACACCTAATGGGTCTTAGTAGAATCCTAATGGGTCCTGGTGGACACATAATGGGTCCTAGTGGATACCTATTGGGTCCTAGTGGACTCCTAATGGGTCCTATTAGACTCGTATTGGGTCCTAGTGGACTCCTAGTGGGTTCTACTGGACTGCTTATGGGTCCTAGTGGACACCTAATGGGTCCTAGTGGACTCCAAATGGGTCATGTTGGACTCCTAATGGGTGTTAGTGGACTCCTATTGGGGCCTAATGGACTCCTTTTGGGTTCTTTTGGAATCATAATGGGTCATAGCGGACTCATATTGGGTCCTAATGGACTCCTATTCGGTCCTAGTGGACTTCTACTGGGTCATTGTGGACTCCTAACGGGACCTAGTGCACTCGTATTCGGTCCTATTGGACTCCTATTGGGTCCCAGTGGACTCCTATTGGGTCCTTGTGGACTCCGATTGTGTACTAGTGGACTCGTAATGGGTCCTATTGGACTGCTATTGGATTCTTATTGGGTCCTAGTGGACTACTCTTGGGTTGTATTGTAATCCTAAAGCGTCCTATTGGACTCGTTACGGGTCTTTGTGGACTCCTACTGGGTCATAGTGGACTCCTGATGGGTCATAGTGGACAACTAATGGGTCCTAGTGAACTCCTAATGGGTCCTGGAGGACTCCTATTGGGTCCTATTGGACACCTAATGGGTCATTGTGGTCTCCTATTGGGTCCTAGTGGACTCCTAATGGGTCCTATTTGACTCCTAATGTGTCCAGTTGGGTTCCTACTGGGATCTAATAGACAACATTTGGGTTCTAGTGGAATCATAATGGGTCCTAGTAGACATCTAATGGGTCCTAGTGGACTCCTAATGGGTCCTAGTGGACACATATTGGGTCCTAGTGGACTCCTAGTGGGTCCTAATAGACTCCTTTTGGGTCCTAGTGGACTCCTATTGGGTCCTAGTGTACTCCTAATGGGTCCTAGTGGACTCCTATTGGGTCCTAGTGGACTCCTAAGGGGTCCTAGTGGACCCCTATTGGTACCTAGTGGACTCCTAATGGGTCCTAGTGGACTCCTATTGTGTCCTAGTGGACTAGTAATGGGTCCTAGTGGACTCATATTCGACTCCTAATGGGTCTTATTGGACTCCTATTGGGTCATAGTGGACTCCTAATGGGTGCTAGTGGACACCTATTGGGACCTACTGGACTCCTATGGGTCCTAGTGGACTTGTAATGGGTCCTAGTGGACTCCTAATTGGACCTTGTTGACTGCTATTGGGGCCTAATGCACTCCTTCTGGGATCTAGTGGAAATATATGGGTCCTAGTGGACTCCTTTTGGGTACTCCTATTGGGTGCTAGTGGACCCCTAATGCGTACTAGCGGACTCCTTATGGGTCATAGGGGCGTCCTATTGGGTCAGATGGGGCTCGTAATCGGTCCTGGTGGACTCATATTGGACTCCTACTTGTTCCAAGTGACTCCTATTGGGTTATAATGGATTCCTAATCGGACTCCTTAGGGGTCCTAGTGGCCTCCTATTGGGTAATAGTGCAGTCCTAATGGGTCCTAGAGGATTCCTATTGTGTCCTACGGGACTCCTATTGGGTCCTTGTGGACTCCTATTGGGTCCTAGTTGAAGCCTAATGGGACCTAGTGGACTCGTATTGGGTCCTAGTGGAATCCTTTTGGGTCCTAGTGGACTCGTATTGGGTCCTAGTGGAATCCTATTGGGTCCTATTGGACTCCTAATGGGTCCTAGTTGACTCGTATTGGGTCCTAGTTGACTCCTAATGGGTCCTAGTGGACTCCTATTGGGTCCTAATGGACTCCTTTTGGGTTTTAGTGGAATAATAATAGGTCCTAGTGGACTCCTATTGGGTCCTAGTGGACTCCTATTGGACACCTAATTGGCCCTAGTGGACGGTCCTATTGGACTGCTATTTGATTCCTATTGGGTCCTAGCGGACTACTTTTGTGTTATATTGGAATCACAAACGGTCCTAGTGGACTCGTTATGAGTCCAAGTGGACTCCTACTGAGTCATAGCGGACTCCTTATGGCTCCAAGTGGACACCTAATGGGTCCTAGAAGACTCCTAATGGGTCCTGGAGGACTCCTATTGGGTACTAGTGGACTCCTAATGGGTTCTAGTGATCTCCTAATGGGTCCTAATAGACTCCTTTTGGGTTCTAGAGGAATTATAATGGGTCCTAGTAGACACCTAATGGGTCCTAGTAGAATCCTAATGGGTTCTGGTGGACACATAATGGGTCCTAGTGGAATCCTAATGGGTCCTGGTGGACTCCTATTGGGTCCTAGTGGATACTTAATGGGTCCTAGTGGATACCTATTGCGTCCTAGTGGACTCCTAATGGGTCCTATTAGACTCGTATTGGGTCCTAGTGGACTCCTAGTGGGTTCTACTGGACTGCTTATGGGTACTAGTGGACACCTAATGGGTCCTAGTGGACTCCAAATGGGTCATGTTGGACTCCTAATGGGTGTTAGTGGAATAATAACAGGTCCTAGTGGACTCCTATTGGGTCCTAATGGACTCCTTTTGGGTTTTAGTGGAATAATAATATGTCCTAATAGACAACTAGTGGGTCCTAGTGGACTCCTATCGGGTCCTACTGGACTCCTAATGGGTCCTAGTGGACTCCTATTGGGTCCTAGTGGACTCCTAAAGGGTCCTGTTGGACTCGTATTGGCTCCTAGTGGACTCCTACTGGGTCCTATTGGAATGCTAATGGGTCCTAGTGGACGTATAATGGGTCCTGTTGGACTCCTACTGGTTACTATTGGACTCCTATTGGGACCTATTGGACTACTAATGGGACATACTGGAATCTTTATGGGTCCTAGTTGAAAACTAATGGGTCCTAGTGGACTCCTAATGGGCTTTGATGGACTCTTATTGGGTCCTAGTGGAATCCTAATGGGTACTGGTGGAATCCTTATGGGTCATAGTGGACTCCTATTGGGTCCTAGTGGACTCCTATTGGGTCCTGGTGGACTCGTATTTAGTCCTAGTGGACTCCTATTGGGTCCTAGTAGACATCTAATGGGTCCTAGTGGACTCCTGATGGGTCCTACTGGACATATATTGGGTACTAGTGGACTCCTAATGGGTCCTAATGGACTCCTAGTGGGTCCTAATAGACTCCTTTTGGGTTCTAGTGAAATCATAAGGGGTCCTAGTAGACAATTAATGGGTCCTAGTGGACTCCTATTGGGTCCTACTGGACTCCTAATGGGTCCTAGTGGACTCCTATTGGGTCCTAGTGGACTTCTAAAGGGTCCTGTTGGACTCGTATTGGCTCCTAGTGGATTCCTATTGGGTCCTATTGGAATGCTAATGGGTCCTAGTGGACGCATAATGGGTCCTATTGGACTCCTACTGGTTACTAGTGGACTCCTAATGGGTACTAGTTGACTCCTATTCGACTCCTAATGGGTCTTAGCGGACTCCTATTGGGTCATACTGGAGTCCTAATGGGTACTAGTGGACTCCAATTGGGTCCTAGTGGACTCCTAATGGGACCTAGTTGACTCCTATTGGTGCCTAATGCACTCCTTTTGGGATCTAGTGGAATCATAATGAGTCCTAGTGTAATCCTATTGGACTCGTTTTGGGTCCTAGAGAACTCCTACTGGGTTCTATTGGAATCCGAGTGGGTCGTAGTGGACTCCTTATTGGTCATAGTGGACTCCTATTGGGTCCTAGTGGACTCATATTGGGTCTTATTAAACCGATATTGGGTTCTAGTGGACTCTTAATGTGTCCTAGTGGACTCCTTTTGGGTAAGAGTGGACTGTTAATGGGTCCTAGTGGACTCCTATTGGGTCCTGGTGGGCTACTAATGGGTCCTAGAGGACTCCTATTGGACTCGTTTTGGGTCCTAGAGGACTCATTCTGGGTTCTAATGGAATCCTAAAGGGTCCAAATGGACTCATTATTGGTACTGGTGGACTCATATTGGGTCCTAGTGGACACCTATTGGGTCTTATTTGGTCTTAGTAGACCGATATTGGGTTCTAGTGGACTCATATTGTGTCCTAGTGGACACCTATTGGGTCCTAGTGAACTGCTAATGGCTCCCAGTGGACTCCTATTGGGTCATAATGGACACCTTATTGGCCCTAGTGGACAAATACTGGGTCCTAGTGGATTCTTAGTGGGTCCTAGTGGACTCCTATTGGGTCCTAGTGGACACCTATTGGGTCTTGTTTGGTCTCAGTAGACCGATATTGGGCCCTAGTGGACACCTAATGGGACCTAATTGACTCCTATTGGTGCCTAATGCACTCCTTTCGGGACCTAGTGGAATCATAATGAGTCCTATTGGACTCCTATTGGACTCGTCTTGGGTCTTAGAGGACTCCTTTTGGGTAAGAGTGGACTGTTAATGGGTCCTAGTGGACTCCTATTGTGTCTTCGTGGGCTACTAATGGGTCCTAGTGGACTCCTATTGGACTCGTTTTGGGTCCTAGAGGACTCATTCTGGGTTCTAGTGGAATCCTAAACGGTCCAAATGGAATCTTTATTGGTACTAGTGGACTCATATTGGGTCCTAGTGGTCTCCTATTGGGTCTTGTTTGGTCTTAGTAGACCGATATTGGGTTCTAGTGGACTCATATTGAGTCCTAGTGGACTCCTATTGGGTCCTAGTGAACTGCTAATGGGTCCTAGTGGACTCCTATTGGGTAAGAGTGGACTGTTAATGGGTCCTAGTGGACGCACAATGGATGTCCTTGTGCACTCCTATTGGGATCTAGTGGAATGCTATTGGGTCCTAGTGGACTCCTTTTGGGGGACTCCTAATTGGACCTAGTGGACTCCTAATGGACTCTTAATGGGTCCTAATCGATTCCTATTGAGTCCTAGTGGACTCCTAATTGGTCCTAGAGGACTCCTAAAGGACTCGTATTGGGTCCTTGTGGACACCTATTAGGTCCATTGGACTGCTATTGGGTCCTAATGGACTACTAATGGGACATACTGGACTCTTTATGGGTCCTAGTGGACACCTAATGGGTCCTAGTGGACTCCTAATGGGCTTTGATGGACTCCTATTGAGTCCTAGTGGAATCCTAATGGGTACTGGTGGAATCCTTATGGGTCATAGTGGACTCCTATTGGGTCCTAGTGGACTCCTATTGGACTCTTATTGGGTCATAGTGGAATCCTAATGGGAATCCTTAAGGGTCCTAGTGGACTCCTATTGTGTCCTAGTGGACTCCTATTTGGTCCTAATGGACACCTTATTGGCCCTAGTAGACAAATACAGGGTCCTAGTGGACTCGTATTGCATCCTAGTGGACTCCTATTGGGTCCTAGTGGACTCCTAATGGGTCCTAGAGGACTCCTAACGGGACCTAGTGGACTTGTATTGGGTCCTGGTGGACTCCTATTGGGTCCTAGTGGACTCCTATTGGGTCCTGGTGGACTTGTATTGGGTCCTAGTGGACTCCTATTGGGTCCTTGTGGACTCCTAATGTGTCCTAGTGGACTCCTATTGGGTTTTAGTGGACTCCTATTCGGTCCTAGTGGACTCCTAATGGATCCTAGTGTACTCCTATTGTGTCCTAATGGACTCCTTTTGGGTTTTAGTGGAATAATAATAGGTCCTAGTGGACTCCTATTGGGTCCTAGTGGACTCCTATTGGACACCTTATTGGCCCTAGTGGACAAATGCTGGGTGCTAGTGGACTCTTAGTGCGTCCCACTGGACTCCTTATCGGTCCTAGTGGACTCGTAATGGGTCCTATTGGACTGCTATTGGATTCCTATTGGGTCCCAGTGGACTCCTATTGGGTCCTAGTGGACTCCTATCGTGTAGTAGTGGACTCGTAATGGGTCCTATTGGACTGCTATTGGATTCCTATTGGGTCCTAGTGGACTACTCTTGGGTTGTATTGGAATCCTAAAGCGTCCTAGTAGACTCATTATGGGTCTTTGGGACTCCTACTGGGTCATAGTGGACTCCTTATGGGCCATAGTGGACTCCTTATGGGTCATAGTGGACCACTAATGGGTCCTAGTAGACTAATGGGTCCTAGTAGTCCTGGAGGACTCCTATTGGGTACTATTGGACTCCTAATGGGTCGTAGTGGTCTCCTATGGGGTCCTATTGGACTCCTAATGTGTCCTATTGGACTCCTAATGTGTCCTATTGGGTTCCTATTGGGATCTAATAGACAACTTCTGGGTTCTAGTGGAATCATAATGGGTCCTAGTTGACTCCTGTTGGGTCCTAGTGGACTAGTAATGGGTCCTAGTGGACTCCTATTCGACTCCTAATGGGTCTTATTGGACTCCTATTGGGTCATAGTGGACTCCTAATGGGTGGAAGTGGACACCTATTGGGTGCTACTGGTCTCCTACTGGGTCCTAGTGGACTTGTAAAGGGTCCTAGTGGACTCCTAATGGGACCTTGTTGACTGCTATTGGGGCCTAATGCACTCCTTCTGGGATCTAGTGGAAACATATGGGTCCTAGTGGACTCCTTTTGGGTTCCATTGGACTCCTATTGGGTCCTAGTGGATCCCTAATGCGTACTAGCGGACTCTTTGTGGGTCATAGGGGCATCCTATTGGGTCAGATGGAGCTCATAATCGGTCCTGGTGGACTCATATTGGACTCCTACTGGGTCCAAGTGACTCCTATTGGGTCATAACGGATTCCTAATCGGACTCCTTATGGGTCCTAGTGGCCTCCTATTGGGTAATAGTGCAGTCCTAATGGGTCCTAGAGGATTCCTATTGTGTCCTAGGGGACTCCTATTGGGTCCTTGTGGACTCCTATTGGGTCCTAGTTGACGCCTAATGGGACCTAGTGGACTCGTATTGGGTCCTAGTGGAATCCTTTTGGGTCCTAGTGGACTCGTATTGGGTCCTAGTGGAATCCTATTGGGTCCTATTGGACTCCTAATGGGTCCTAGTTGACTCGTATTGGGTCCTAGTTGACTCCTAATGGGTCCTAGTGGACTTTTATTGGGTCTTAGTGGACTCATAATGGGTCCTAGTGAACTCCTTTTGGGTCCAAATGGACTCCATTTGGGATCTAGTGGAATCATTATGGTCCTAGTGGACTCCTATTGGGTCCTAGAGGACTCTTAATGGGTCCTAGTGGACTCCTATTGGACACTAGTGGACTCGTAGTGGGTCCTAGTGAACTGCTGTTGGATTCCTATTGGGTCCTAGTGGACTACTATTGGGTTCTATAGGAATCCTAATGGGTCCTAGTGGACTCGTTATGGGTCCTAGTAGAATTCTAATGGGTCCTAGTGGACTCCTACTGGGTCCTAGTGGACTCCTTATGGGTCCTAGTGGACAACTAGTGGGTCCTGATGGACACCTAATCGGTCCTGGAGGACTCCTATTGGGTCCTAGGGAACTCCTAACGTGTCCTAGTGGACTACTATTGGGTCCTAATAGACTCCATATAGGTTCTAGTGGAATCATAATGGGTCCTAGTGGACACCTAATGGGTCCTAGTGTACTCCTAATAGGTAATGGTGGACTCCTATTGAGTCCTAGTGGACTCCTAATGGGTCCTAGTGTACTCCAATTGGGTCCTAGTGGACTACCATTGGGTCCTAGTGGAATGCTAATGGGTCCTAGAGTGGACTCCCATTGGGTCCTAGTCGACTCCTATTGGGTCCTAGTGGAATGCTAATGGGTCCTAGTGGACCCATAATGGGTCCTAGTGGACTCCTACTGGGTACTAGTGGACTGTTAATGGGTCCTAGTGGACTCCTATTCGAATCCTAATGGTCCTCGTGGACCTTTATTGGGTCCTATTGGACTCCTATTGTGTCCTTGTGGAATGCTAATTGGTCCTAGAGGACTCATACTGGGTTCTAGTGGAATCCTAATGGGTCCTAGTGGACTACTATTGGGTCTTATTGGGTCTTAGTAGACCGATATTGGGTTCTAGTGGACTACTAATGTGTCCTAGTGGACTCCTATTGGGTCCTAGTGAACTCCTATTGGGTGCTAGTGCACTTTTATTGGGTAAGAGTGGACTGTTAATGGGTCCTATTGGACTCATATTGGGTCTTAATGGACTAGTAATGGGTCCTAGTGGACTCCTATTGGACTGGTTTTGGGTCCTATATGACTCCTACTGGGTATTATTGGAATCCTATTGGGTCCTAGTGGACTCCTTATTGGTCTTAGTGGACTCTTATTTGGTCCTAGTGGACTCCTATTGAGTCTTAGTAGACCGATATTGGGTTCTAGTGGACTACTAATGTGTCCTAGTGGACTCCTAGTGGGTCCTAGTGGACTCCTAATGGGTAATGGTGGACTCCTATTGGGTACTAGTGGACTCCTAATGGGTCCTAGTGGTCTCGTTTTGGGTCCTAGTGGACTACTAATTGGTCCTAGTAGACTCCTGTTGGACTTATATTTGGTCCTAGTGGACTCCTAATGGATGTCCTAATGGACTCATATTGGGATCTAGTTTAATGCCATTGGGTCCTAGTGCCACTAGGACCCAATGGCATTAAACTAGATCCCAATATGAGTCCACTAGGCTAGTGGACTCTATTCGAGGACTCCTAATTGGTCCTAGTGGACTCCTATTGGACTCCTATTGGGTACTAATGGTCTCCTATTGGGTTCTAGTGGACACCTAATGGGACCTAGAGGACTCCATTTGGGTACTACTGGACTCCTAACGGGTCCTACAGGACTCCTATTGGACTCCTAATGGGTCATAGTGGACTCCTATTGTGTTTTAGTGGACTGCTATTGGGACCTAATGGACTCCTTTTGGTTTCTATTGGAATCATAATGGGCCCTAGTGGACACCTAATGGGTCCTTGTGGACTCCTAATGGGTCGTAGTGGATGCGTATTGGGTCCTTGTGGACCACTATTAGGTCCTAGTTGACTCCTTTTGGGTCCTAGTGGACTCCTAATGGGTCCTGGTTGACTCCTGTTGGGTCCTAGTGCATTTATAGAATTCAAACTACGAAATATATCAAAACAAAATGTGTGACAGTGAGTAACATAATTAACAGAAGAATACAATAAGTTGTTATCCATGCTTGAATTGATCATGTCTCAACTTTTATTGCAGTTTTAAAGACTATAATTATTCAAATTCATTTTTTGTCATTGAGTTAAGAATTGCTTAACTATTAAATATATGTGAATCAAGTGACCTGACACTGACATGAATAACCTTATTTTGTGCTTCGTAAATAAAACTTCACAAAGACAAGAGCACAGTAGGGCCATTACACTAAAATCTGATCATACAACTCTTCCTGTACTCGTGATCATTAGTTTAAAGTCTGAATTCTCTTTTGCTCATTCTTGAGAGAATACAATACATGTATGTGCAACAAAAAACTATACTAAAGCAGATTATGTAAATGTCAAAAAATTAAGATAAGGAACCAAACTTGAATTTCTTTGTGAAAACCTTTTAACTACAAGTGTTAAAATGAATCTACAGTCATATAAAAAATAAATTCAATTGTGTTCAAAACTTCTCTAGGTTGTACATGAATATTATTATTATATACAAGAATCGGATCAGTTTATTTCAATTCTTTAATTAATTCAATTCAATTACTTAAGGCAGTGACGTTAATTTGCAGGCGTGGTGTTACTTTACAGGGGGTCGGGGGCAGTAACAATTCTACTCGTACACAATTGGGATACTACCATATTCGTATACTGCCCTAGGATATCATGCAGTTTATATAGAATCTACATAGAATCTGTTAGGAATCTATTAACATCACAGAAAATCCGTCTTGATAAAACTGCAGGTGTACTCAGCCTGTGAGGAATCTAATATGGTAAGGAACTACATAGTTTTAATTAAGGAACTATGTGCTGGCTCTCTAAACTAAGGGCAATGATTTTTTTATATATTATAATTATATATATTATATATTTACAATATAATTACAATATATAGTATGCTAATATGTCCATTATACAAAATATAGGACCTGAGTTTGTGTTCAAGGATGTGATATAGCCTGAGCCTGCGAGGGCTATATCACATCCGAGGACACAGAACGAGGGTCCTACTTGTATATACAAAATATAGGACCTGAGTTTGTGTTCAAGGATGTGATATAGCTCGAGCCTGCGAGGGCTATATTGCATCCGAGGACACAAAACAAGGGTCCTATATGCAGTATATAGGACCTATTAGCATACTATATACAATATATTGTATGATGGTGACATCTCCTGCATACTGTGCACATGGAAGGTCTACATACAATATATAGAACTCACCACACCAAAGGGATGATGTCACCATCATACTATATATATATATATATATATATATATATATAATATATATATATATAATTATATTTATATATATAATTATTATGTGTGTATGTAAATATATAATATATAATAATAATAATAATATATCTATGTTTATTTCAACGGGTAAACAATTCCAACAGAAGCAAGCATGGTTATTGACACAGATTAAAACCCTACTAATTATTCAACAAACTCTAGGCCATAAAACACTATACTTATTATACCTATTTCCAGTGCAATTCTTAAGGAACTGCTTTACATGTTTCACTCCTTTCTTCCATCAGAAGTTAGAACAAATTAATGTTTTAGTCATATCTACATGTATAGTATATTAGTCTGTTATGAGTGATCTTCATTCATTAGATACATGTACAGTATGTATAACCTGTGCATATAATCCAAGGAACTGG
Organism: Petrosia ficiformis; assembly: GCA_947044365.1. Lineage (NCBI taxonomy): Eukaryota > Metazoa > Porifera > Demospongiae > Haplosclerida > Petrosiidae > Petrosia > Petrosia ficiformis. The sequence goes on from OX345647.1 coordinate 3,120,196, forward strand.
TTAAGGAACTGCTTTAAATGTGCCACTCCTTTCTTCCCTTAGAAGTTAGAATATATTACTCTTATCTATAAGTATAGTTTATATAGTCTGTTATGAATTACATGTATCTTCATTCAATAGATACATCTACACTGTACATGTACAGTATGTATACCCTATGCATATAGTCTAAGGAACTGGCCTACTGCTTCCCTTAACAAATTACTCTAGGCCCTAAAACACTGTACTACAGATCACTGATTATACCTATTTCCGGTGCAATTCTTAAGGAACTGCTTTACATGTTTCACTCCTTTCTTCACTTAGAGGTTAGAACAGATTAATATATTGCTCATATCTACATGTATATTATATTAGTGTGTTATGAATGATCTTCATTCAATAGATGCATGTACGTGTACACGTACAGTATGTATAATCTCCGCGTATAATCTATGGAACTGGTTAAGGAACTGCTTTAACTGAGCCACTCCTCTCTTCCCTTAGAAGTTAGAACAGATAGTCATATCTAGTATATTAGAGTTGTCTTCGTTCAATAGATATAGGTATGTGTATGTATAACCTATGCATATAATCTAAGGAAATGTGCCGCCACTCCTCTCTTCCCTTAGAAGTACTCTTATCTACAAGTATAGTATATATAGTCTGTTATGAATTACATGTATCTTCATTCAATAGATACATGTACATCTACATGTACAGTATGTATAACCTCTTCGTATACTCTAAGGAACTATTTACTGCTCTCTTCCCTTAGAACAAATTAACGTATGTAATTATTGTTAATGTATTACTCATATCTACATGTATAGTATCTGTAGTGTGCTCTTCATTTAATAGATCCATGTACATGTACATGTATGTAGAACCTATGAGTATAATCTAAGGAACTGGTTAAGGAACTGCTTTAAATGTGCCACTCTTCTCTTCCCTTAGCAGTTAGAAGAGATTAATATTTTACATGTATCTACATGTATAGTATATTCGTCTCTTAGGAATGATCTTCATTCAATAGATAGATGTTTGTATAACCTATGTATGTAATCTAAGGAACTTGTTGAGGAAATTGTCTTATCTACAAGTATAGTATATATAATGTGTCATGAATAATCCTCATTCGGTAGATGCATGTACATATCTGATTATCCTATTTGTATAATCTAAGGAACTGCTTTAAATGTGCCACTCCTTTCTTCCCTTAGAAGTTGGAATAGATTAATGTATTACACGTATCTATAAGTATAGTGTGTTATGAATTACATGTATCTTCATTCAATAGATACATCTACATGTACAGTATGTATACCCTATGCATATAATCTAAGGAACTGGTTAAGAAATGTGCCACTCCTTTCTTCCCTTAGAAGTTAGTAATATATTATTCTAGGTATAGTATATATAGTCTGTTATGAATTACATGTATCTTCATTCAATAGATACATCTACATGTACAGTATGTATACCCTATGCATATAATCTAAGGAACTGGTTAAGGGACTGCTTTAAATGTGCCACTCCTTTCTTCCCTTAGAAGTTAGTAATATATTATTCTAGGTATAGTATATATAGTCTGTTATGAATTACATGTATCTTCATTCAATAGATACATCTACATGTACAGTATGTATACCCTATGCATATAATCTAAGGAACTGGTTAAGGAACTGCTTTAAATGTGCCACTCCTCTCTTCCCTTAGAAGTTGGAACAAATTAATATATTAGTCATATCTACATGTATATATTAGTCTGTTATGAGTTGTCTTCATTCATGTACATGTTTGTATAACCTATGCATATAATATAAGGAACTTGTTGAGGAAATGTTCCACTCCTCTTTTCGTTAGAACAGATTAATATAATTGTCTTATCTACAAGTATAGTATATGTAATGTGTTATGAATGATCCTCATTCAGTGGATGCATGTACATGTATCTGATTATCCTATGCGTATAATCTAAGGAACTAGTTAAGGAACTGCTTTAAATGTGCCACTCCTTTCTTCCCTTAGAAGTTGGAATAGATTAATATATTAGTCATATCTACATGTATAGTATATTCGTCTCTTAGGAATGTATGTGTTAGACATAGCAATACACTCCATTATAAATTAATGTATTTAGGATGCAACTATATAATATACATACATGTTAAATCTTTCTGGAGTGTACCATGTAAGTGTAGTTACAGTCTTAAGTGTTTTTTTAAGTGTTTACTTCAGCGTATGCAAACTTTCTAATGGTACATTACAATGCAGTAATTGTCTCAAGTTTAAAATATTTTAGTTTATGTGTGAATGTGTGTGTCTGTCTGTCTGTTAAGTGAGTAGCTAAAAGATTCCTAGCAAAGTCTACTTACAATTCATTTCCAATCTTGAATTTATAGAAGAAGACTAGTTACATGTAGTTAAACACATGATAAAGGTTTAGAACCGAAATCACTGTTATGGTAGTCTAGCAGTTTAAATCACCTTACTTAACTCGTCTGTCTGTTTGTTTGTCTGTCTGTTTTTTTTTGTCTATTTATGTCTATTTGCTATTACTTTGTGTCTGTATACACTTTTTGTGGCGTTTTATTAAGCCACAACACTATGTACTGAAGACTCTTTGGTAATGATCATACTTTGACCTAATAATTATCTACTTCACTTCATTTCATTCAATATAGGTGAGTACAACCGTGGGAAATCTACTTTGTAGAATTTTTTGTTAAAGAGAAAGAGCGGAGGAACCAGTTATGGAACTATTTAAAGGAACTGCCACTGCTTCTCTCCAACTAAACTAGTCATGAATTGTTTTTGCTTTCTATATTACTTAAAAACACATCTCACACTGTCTTTTCACTTTTTCACTTTTTTATGAGGAAAATAATAATTTTATGGCAATTATTACTTTTTAATTTCCTGCGGTTGCATACTATTTATTGATTGGTATAGTGTGTTTTAAGTCAACATGAGTAAGAGGAAGAATATCCTTCCCACTTGTGACCATCTTGAAACTAAACCAAAGGCTACTAAATGTGATGAAGATGATGTTGGTATGGTGAAGTATGCAGTATGCTCAATATCTTTTAGAATTATTATATATACAATCATATTAGATTGCAGTGTCCAAACTGTTAGTGTGGTAGAACCAAATAAATCTGTAGCTGTTGGAAGAGATGTGGCGTGTTCCCTTATATTAATTATTGTATGGTTTTGGATTTATATTACACTTGATTTAGTTCGATACCATGCCAATGTACTCACAGTTGTGCTAAACATTAAAAAATTTCACAATACTTATTATGTTTGTTCTTTATAATTGAAGTGCAATGCTTATGCATAATTTTATTATACCTATTTCATCTGTGCAAGATATTATTATATAATCTTTACAATTATAACGAGCGCCGTCGGGACGGGACCCTCGCCTACGTGGCAAGGTAATACAAACTATAATTTCGAAATATAATATGGCAAAAGATTATAATTATCACTGCTCGTTTGTATGGTCATATAATAATGAGAATGTTTACTTCAGATTGTTTAGTTTGTGTATAAAACATATCAAGTTATAAAACCGTACTGGCATGTTAGTTTTTATAATAATATTATAATAGATATATATATAATATATATATATATATATATAAATTATATATATATATATAAACTAACATGTCACTACTTATTACTTAGTATGATTATACTAGTCTCTTCCTTGTCTATACTATAAGTCTTACATTTTAGTCTCTGTATTATCTGAAAGAAGAAAGAAAGATCCTCAATTCGTCTTGTGAAATATTCCACAAAGACAGCATAGACAGGTCCTCAAAACTGCTGACGTTCGAGTAACGTGCACAGCACATGAGACATGACTTTGAAAAATTGAAATAGGCGGAGTTTGAAAGTAATGGAGAATGCTTGGAGCCAGTACTCGATGTTGTAGCAACCACTACCCAAATTTTGTTTGCTTTTATGTAGTGCTTTGCTAGCGATAGTCATGATACAGGAGTAGTTATGTTTTGATGTGTCCAGATGCCTCCACGAGTCTTCTCAAGTCTGGAAACAGTAACCGTGAGTTATAAACATTGTGATAACTTTATAACCGAAAGGTTTAAAAAGAATTCCTACGTTTTTTTTTTCCTTGTATAATTTGAAGTCTACCAGTACCCCTTTTGAAATGTCAATGTTTTTATTTTTCCAGAAAAATTGCTAACACACACACACACAGACAAAACGATTACCGTACCCTTCCGCCTACGCTACGCGGCGAGGGTAATTATAATTATTCATATTGTGATATAGAACACGTGATTACGTGTTTTAATGTAGCACGAGGGCGGGTCAATAAAGGTCGAGTTTACATAATGCACGAGCCGAAGGCGAGTGCGTTATGTAAACGAAACCTTTATTGACCGCCCAAGTGCTACATTGAAACACACGATGCACTGTCAAGTGTGTTCTAAGTGATTTATTGACGATCTGGTGAACTACCACTGTTGTTGAAGCAGCTTCGTTAGTAGAGGTGAGCAAAGTGTGCAATAACTATTTATTGCACGTAAAAGTGTGCAATAAGTGATTTAATGGTCAATCACGTGACGCAATATCTGCACTCTGATTGGCCACAGGTCACATGATCAGCAATAAATATATTTATTTATTCATTTAATAATTATGTATTCACAATAATGCAGATAAAAAGGATGAATGCTATTAATAGTAGATGTTATACTTCTATAGCACAAAAGGTATAATTAAATTGCAGTGCATTTACTTATGCTAATATTTTGACTTTCTTATGTATTGCAGTGTAATCATTGGCTTGGTTCTACATCACCTTGTGAGCCTAGTTTTTGTTTTCTATACTGGAAGAGTACTAGTAAGGGTGGTCAACATTCAAAGAGTCAGTAATATTTTCACTGAAGAATGTAAGTTGCTAGTCATAAACTCATAATTGAATTCAAATTTTTAATTATAGCTTCCAAATCAGCTAATAATGAGGAAATGGATCCTTTGATGAAAGAGCCCATGCTCTTAAAATTTAAAAATCCAACAAATTACACAAATGATATTTTGGCAAAAATTATTCCACGAATTCTAAATCCATATGGTAACGTGTAGCTTAATGTTATAACATTACTTTTTTGCTGTTATTTAATTATTTGTAGTCAGGAAAAAGGAATTTCTATGTTTCTAAGAATTGCCCTGAGTGGTTCCCAAAGGATATTACATTTAGACGTCCAAACCATCCAAAAGGTTATTATATTAGCTGAAACTTAATTTGGTTCCATGTTATATTGCAGAAAACGAAAAGAGAATGACTGCAAATGAAATGCAGAAGATTTTGAAGGCATTTATGATTAAATGTCCTCATTCCTATAAAATGTATAATGACTAATGTACTGCTACCATGCCATGTTACTATCAATATTCATTCAGTATTGGTGAATATGACAGTGAACCTAAAATTGATACAGATTGTTCAGAAAATAAGTCACAAATAAAGGTAAATGTACTTTTGCACATACATGCAGTGTATTATTAATGCATAATTTTGCAGGAAGTAACACCTGAAGATGCATTGAACTGGTGCCATAGTGTTGACCAATGGCAAGCCTTTACAGAAAGAGTTACTGAGTCAATGACGAAGGTAAATGTATCAAATCTCTCAACATCCACAGTAACCACCAGTGAATCTGTTAATGTTATTGATTGGAGGTATGTTTAATTTGCTCAATGTACAAATGATAATAATGTAAAAATACATAGACGAAAACGCTTACTACAAAACAAGCTACCTGAAGGCTTCTCACCAGCATTAACAACATCAACTGGGGATTGCTTGTTTGGTTCCGTCAGTTTGTGCCTATTTGGGACACATGAACATGAAATGCTCTTAAGGTTCTCTGCAGTTGTGCAAGGAGTTACCCATTTTGATCATTATATAGAGCTAGTCAGTTGACTTTGTTTGCTGCCATTACTGTGTTATAGATTATTCATTAAAAATAGATTTTATCCAAGATAACATCAGTGTCAGATGCAATACAATTTCTATCAACTGTGGTTTCATCTGATACCACTTTGCATCATCTTCCAGAATCTATGGACGTCAATGAAATTCCAAAATATGCATTAGCTAATGAAATAATGTCAACATCCAAGATTGGCTCGTACTCAGGTGATAAAATAAAACTGCCTGTACTTGTGTAAACTCACTTTGAATGTTTTATGCAGGTCTTCTCCAAATACTCTTCCTAGCTGGAGCAACTGGATATTCAATCCATCAGCACTGTGAAGTATATAGAGATGCATATGACACAGTTGTATATCCATGTCCATGTTCCACTAGTGCTCCCAAATCAACTATTCATATAATGTGGGTGAGGTCCATTGACAAGATGTCTAGTAGTTGTTCGATGAATCACATTATACCACTACTTCCCAACACCACAGAGTATAGTAGTAAGTCAACCCATTATTGACTGCCTATAACATGAATAATATTTCACTGAAGGGGATAACATTCAGAGTGCTCCAACTTATTTCATTAAGGACACTGTCTTATATGACAAGATTTGTAAATTTTGTGCTCCTGTGGGTAAGGAAAGAGATGATATGGTCCAATGTGACCAGTGCTGTGCTTGGTACCACTGCGCATGCATTGGTATATCAAGTATTCACTTCCAGGATACCAAGATTCCTTTCTTTTGTTGTCAGCCTCCAAGTGATCATTTTAACTGCATGTGAGTTTTTGAACATGACATACCAAGTTATGTTCATTTAGAAATATTAGTGGTCAATGTCTCAGAGGAAAAAACGGACAATTCATTTGAGGGTTACAGATGTTCAATCTGTGTATCCTGATAATGGAATTTGTGATTTAATTGTTGATTTCTATGTGAGGTGAACCTAGCAGATTTATGTGAAAATATACACTGTTATACATGTCTTGACAGTTAATAATTTTCATGTAGAACTGTGTCTCCTATAAGTATATGCCACTATACTGCCGGAGCACTGGCATACACTGCTATAGCCAGCATAGGACCAGAAACATCTCAAAAAGAATTAAAGAAGTTTAATATCACAAATGGAGCCTTTGATGTAACACATCCAATTCTGCTTTTTCCCTGCCATCCACTGTATGCAATATTCAACTAAAGATTACCTATCTTTATTAACATTAATTATATTAATTATGCAGGAATACCTGGCACTGGATTCTTGTTGCTGTTTATACAAAAGAAAATTTGTTAGTGCTTTCATCATGCATGAAATATTGTAGCAATACCAGAGCTCACTCTATGCTTGTCCTTTATGTTTGAATATTTCAGTGCTGTAGTTTTGGACTCAACATCACCAGATGCTGTACTTCCATACAGCATTGCAGTAGTTAATAGAATCAACTCTCTACTTCAATGTTGGCCATCATTAAGAGACTTGCAGTTAAAAGCAGTACCTTACCCTGTAAGTACACATCAGTATTTGTATGTGCAATGCTATTATACATGATTTTAATTACATAATTATAGGTTCCAATGCAAAAAGGAGGAACTGACTGTGGGATTCATGTAATCCACAATATAATAACTATAGCAAATGTAAGCCAATGATTTTCAATTGATGATTTTATAAATTATTATGTGCATGTATAGCATGATCCTTATGATCTTCTAAATGGTGAAATTGATGCAAAAGAATTTGAAGTTAATCCAGCATCATTTCGCAAATCCATTTTGAAAGAATGTGAAATTAGATCCCACAAAGTTACCAGGTACATAAGTATTTGTAATTTTCAAACTTTAATTTAATCCACAATGTTGTTATTGCACTGTATGACAAATTAATCAATTCACTTTCTAGGTTGAAGAAATTTCAAGAAATGAAGGCAAGCTATAGATTACTTTATTATGCTTAATTTATTGATCTTTTCTAGTATGACTCAGATGTGAATAAAGTTTTGTGTAAATCAGAAGATGGTTTAAAAGTAGTAGACATCAAAGGTAAAGGTAGAGGTCTAGTGTCAACAAGAATATTCAAGAAAGATGACTTCCTTTGTGAGTATGCTGGAGAGTGTATATCATTCAAAGAATCCAAGAGTAGAGAGAATGAGTATCTTAAATGTCCTGATGTTGGGTCCTATATGTATTACTTCACATTTGACAACAAGAAATTATGGTACTGATTATATAATAACTATATACCTTAACATTTAATGGGTGTTATATTTGCTATAGTGTTGATGCCACTAAGGATGATGGCCGCCTAGGACGACTATTTAACCATTCAAAGAAACATGCCAATGTTTATACTAAGGTTGTTTCAGTTGATAACAACCCACACATTTGCTTGATGGCTGGAAGTGATATCAATGAAGGTGATGAACTAGTGTATGACTATGGAGAAAAAAGCAAGGAAGCAACAACTGTGTACCCCTGGCTAAAAGAATGAAAACTGTACATCATTATGCTAAACATTTCCTTGTAATCACTGTATCAGTATTGATTGTTTAAAATATTATATTAATACAGTCATAGTTAATACTGATCAGAATCATGTGAGAAGAGAGTTCTGGGTATGAAGTATATTTACATATAATGCTAAACCTTATGTAAACCCGAAACCTAAGTTTAAACCCAAGAGCCGAATGATCAAAAGTGGTTGTAACTTGAAAATGAAGCAACGAATGTTACAAGTTTTGACAAAAATGAACTCAGCACATTAAAATACATCATATAAGAAGTGTGGCAATTGTCAGAGATTTACTTTCCAATTTCATGCTTTTCACTGGTATTCAGTAACAAACCTTCTTCAGTCACTATGTACTTCAACTCGTTTTTTCCACAATGTCATTCAAAACTATAAAATTGGAAAGCAGAATTCTAACAGTTGTTCCAGTCTAAACTTGGATGTGCTGACTTCATTTTTTGAAAATATTTCGACAACTGTACCTTGGTTTTGTAGCTACACCCAGTTTTAATTCCGGTTTAGTATTCAATACGTTCTTAGGTATCCACAGGGCTCTTGAGACTGTCTTGTGACATTAGAACCTACCTTACATATAATATTACTTCAATGGAGTTTGTGATTGTCTCAGGCATGTAGCTCATGACCTAAATCCTTATGTAAACCCAAAACCCAAGTTTAAACCCAAGAGCCGAATGATCAAAAGTGGTTGTAACTTGAAAATGAAGCAACGAATGTTACAAGTTTTGACAAAAATGAACTCAGCACATTAAAATACATCATGTAAGAAAGTGTGGCAATTGTCAGAGATTCACTTTCCAATTTCATGCTTTTCACCGATATTCAGTAACAAACCTTCTTCAGTCACTATGTACTTCAACTCATTTTTTCCACAATGTCATTCAAAACAATTTTCATGTGCTGGGTTTATTATATAATTAATTTTTTGAGATTATGAGTGTGTGTCAAAATTAGATTCTTTCAAATATTTACCAAGTGAATTTAGCAGATAACTAATTCAAATTATTAAGAATTCCCTAATTTTTTGCATCTATTTCTGTACCATAAATAAAGTTTGCAATGTCTCATAAAATTCTTTGCATTCATGTATGATAGAGATGACTTTATCCTTGAGAGAGTGGAATTTGCTTGCTCTACAACTTGAGTATTTATGCATGAGAACTGTGGATAAGTTGCAAGATTATATCCACAACTGCAACCTGTATATTTATAGTAATTCAAGGATTCAATATAAATATTTTACTTATTATATGTACCTATATGATTAGACCAATGGAAACGATCAACAAGAAACTGAGAATTTCTGAAAAAATCAGGTTCTCTATTTAAACAATAGTTGTGTAAGTTGCAACAGTTGTCATAAACAATTGTTTCAGGAGCTATGTATAATAGAGTAGAAAAAACCGTTCTGTATAATTTATATCCAATACAATAATTATAATGTTGCTAACCTTTTATACATCGTTCATATAGGAGAGTGAATGGTGTATCTGGTGACTCACGTACATGCATGGCTTGAAATCCATAGCATATACCTACAGAATAGTAGAGATGAATGTTAAGTTTGTGATAATTAAAGCCAATAATTTACCATGGTGACAGAAAAGAGTAAAAACTCCTGGAAGAAGAGATGGGTGACCAGCATTTTGTTTTGTACAGACAATGGTTCGTTTACTACTATCTGCTTCATAGTTTCTTCTTCTGCAAATTAAAGGAAAAGTTGGGAAATAGCATAAGTTTTTGATTTCATCATCATATAGTACTTCAGATTCACTGAGATTGATGTCATCATCAGTAGATGGCACAACACTAAATGGCACTTGGGACTTGATGATCATTTCCTTCAATATCGGTGTAATAATTGAAGGATAATGACCCAAGACGAACAAATAGTACTGGGGTTGTCTCCTGGAGTTGTTTCATTCTCTGCAAATTAAAGAAGTTTGCATTCATGTTTGCTATCTTTAATACAGCAATTTTAATAATAATAAACCATGATGAAGGTATTATGATGTGTATTTTATGTGAGTGTGTCTAAAATTAGTATTCATAATGCAAATAAGTGTGAGTACTTAGCAATACCTCAGGGTTTGTTAATATATCTTCATCACATAATTGATTTATTAGTGCACTAGATTTTTCATTTGGAGGTATGAGGGGACACACAGCAGAGGAGCTTCCTATGGAATGGATGAAATTTCGCCAATGTGATGGACACTGGTGTAATTTTGAAGTCAACCGTTGAGGTGTGGAAAGAGATTCTAAAGGATTCATTAGTTTCATGAGGAAAGTACATTTAGAATGACAATATCTGAATAAATCAGCTATTTCTTCGTCTGTAAGACCACTTTTAATGTATTTTAAGATGAGGTGGTGCATTTTGGAGTCAGAAATTAGTATAAGATCTGAAAAACTAGAATTATGCATATTAATATAACTATCATAGATTTATAGAGGAATTATTACCTTCCCTTTGGAATAATTACTTTATCAATTTCTTGATATCTTGTAAAGATATTGCTCCAAAAGTCAAACTGCCTCCTAAATGAAAGAACTGTGGCATCCATGACTACTAAACTAGGATAAGGACCACAATTGCTGCATTGGAACCCGCATGAATAGTCTATATCCAAAAGCTCCAAATAAGCATACCATGCAGAGCAAAAATGAATGTAATGTACAACATCTTTGAAATTGCTGTTTCCAGCATCTATGTATGACTGGTTAAGTACAGTATATTCAGTATATATAGTTGTCCTGCAACAGTAATATTTTATGTCATAACAAGTAACAAAGACTATTATAATCTTACCTTCCCATTAAGAAATGAAACATAAATTGCCACAGCACCTCATATGTAAACAATAGAGTCTTCATATTAAGTAAACATATTTTTGTCCATCATAATGAAGGCATCCTTCACAATCCTCAGTGTTGCATTTCAAGTAAAAAACTGAAATAATAATAAACCATGATGAATGTGTGGCCATATTTATATGCATTAAGTGTTAAACAAAGACCTTTAGCTTGAACAAAGCAGTTCATAGTAACTATGTGAGCACCGGTGAATAAGCAAAGATCTTCACTCCAATTTATCAGTCCACATCTATTGCACACTGCAGTGGTCTCAGGTATAAGCATTGATAAACCATCCACAATGTTGAATCTACTACTTGAAGGGATTAATAGAATGCTGGAGAGGTTAGTTGTTAGGTCAAACAGAATTTTGTCTTTAGACATACATGATAAACTAGGTGCATTCTGCCTGGGAAGAATCTTATCTCCATTATGCTGGCAATATACTTGAAAAATTGGCAGTAAAGCTTTAGGAATGTCTTCATGATCTGTCACATTCGACAAAATTTGGAATAGACTAATTATATGTTTACATGATGTTTTGCTGTATCTGCATGTTGCACAAGTAATGATTGTGCTTGCAGAAATGTATATAACCCCAAAGGTTTCTTCTACTTTCAGGCAAATAGCACCACAATTACCAACTTGTATGATTGAATCAGTAACCTGCATTACAAAGTGCAACTTAGTAAAAATCATTCTCGGATAATTAGACAGTATATCTTACATGCATAACTGAATCAATATTCATTGAAGCATAGCTGTGATCTATATTATGGAGAGTACAATTTCATCATATCACAGTACAATTATTAGCATAATAATACTTTACCTTCAAAATCCAAATCAGGTGTGATACAATGCACAACATCGACTTCCGTCAGTATGTGAGTAACAGCAATGATATGAATGCAATGTGGAAAATCCTCAGAAACTTGGCATAGTCACAATTGATCTTTGCACTGAGACTATTTAACAATCGTGAGTTATCAGAGTTACATGTGCAAGTATATAACAAATGCTTCCTATCTTCAAATTGTCTTCCAGAACGTGTTACAAATACATAAGAGTAGGGCTAAATGAAGTAATTAGTGAAAAGAATAATGACTTAATTGAACCATTAGGTTGCTAGAGTCCACATTTTAACTTTTAACTTACTGATTAATATTATATTATAATAATTATTGTCTTTAGCATGCACTGTACTAACTTTTAGTGATAAAGTTGTGTGTGAGAACTCCTGTACAACAAATTCCTTAAATGAATGATCACATGGGACTATTTCATGATTGGTTATCAGCAAATGTATATACATGTCCATATCAGACAGTGATGAAACAATACCATTGCTAGTTGAGACCTGCTAATGTAAAATAGTTATAACATAATACTTTTCATTCCACGAACTAATGTGTGTACTGTGTAGCATAATATATCTTTACTTTACTACTTTCTATAGATGGTTGATCATCCGGTGAGCCAAGCAAATTTTCCGGGTGCCAGTCTGTAGTCATCGAAATATCGCACATTACATGCATTCTATAATTTCTATTCTGAAATGAAATATGATGCTAGCTCTATATCGGTTTGTAATGAATGTAGGATTAATGTATAGTATGCCATGCTGTATAAATTCTATGCACGAATTGTATGTATATCTAATTAATAATTATATATATTACCACTATTCATCTGCATCCTTATGATCATCTTGCATACACTTTAAAGACTTGCTGCTTTCATCTATAAAATTGATGATTTGCCAATGAAAGTGCATACATAGTCTAGCAGATTAAATTTAAAAATGGGTTGTGCTATCAAAAACTGTTTACTGTTTACTACAGGAGTAGTTGCAGATAATCGAAGCTTATTTCTTTTCAAGATACCATCAGCAGCAAAATTAAACCTGTGATTTCAAACATCTGTAGACCTATACTATTAATGTTATTATGAAAAACATTAATGATATATTATATTAAATACAATGTGAAAAAATTAATTTGCATAGTATCACAAGCCTGTCATCTGAGCCTTTTCGACAATCCTTTCTAAGAGCATCTCTAGTCAATATTTCACCTTTCCTCATCTAATGACATAATTATTGCAAATATCTACTACTTTCCACATTACATAAACTAATTACCTTTCTAGCAGAAGAAATATGAACAGGTTTCTTGAAGATGAAAGTAGAAGTAGAAATTGTTTTATTGTCTGGTTTGCACTAAGAGTAAACGTTTAGATTAACATCCTATGCAATAATAATTGTATAACTATGAGTACATTGGATTGCTGCATGCATGGAACTAATTTAAGTGTAATGTAAATCCAAAACCATACAATAATTAATATAAGGGAACACGCCACATCTCTTCCAACAGCTACAGATTTATTTGGTTCTACCACACTAACAGTTTGGACACTGCAATCTAATATGATTGTATATATAATAATTCTAAAAGATATTGAGCATACTGCATACTTCACCATACCAACATCATCTTCATCACATTTAGTAGCCTTTGGTTTAGTTTCAAGATGGTCACAAGTGGGAAGGATATTCTTCCTCTTACTCATGTTGACTTAAAACACACTATACCAATCAATAAATAGTATGCAACCGCAGGAAATTAAGAAGTAATTGCCATAAAATTATTATTTTCCTCATAAAAAGTGAAAAAGTGAAAAGACAGTGTGAGATGTGTTTTTAAGTAATATAGAAAGCAAAAACAATTCATGACTAGTTTAGTTGGAGAGAAGCAGTGGCAGTTCCTTTAAATAGTTCCATAACTGGTTCCTCCGCTCTTTCTCTTTAACAAAAAATTCTACAAAGTAGATTTCCCACGGTTGTACTCACCTATATTGAATGAAATGAAGTGAAGTAGATAATTATTAGGTCAAAGTATGATCATTACCAAAGAGTCTTCAGTACATAGTGTTGTGGCTTAATAAAACGCCACAAAAAGTGTATACAGACACAAAGTAATAGCAAATAGACATAAATAGACAAAAAAAAAAACAGACAGACAAACAAACAGACAGCCGAGTTAAGTAAGGTGATTTAAACTGCTAGACTACTATAACAGTGATTTCGGTTCTAAACCTTTATCATGTGTTTAACTACATGTAACTAGTCTTCTTCTATAAATTCAAGATTGGAAATGAATTGTAAGTAGACTTTGGTAGGAATCTTTTAGCTACTCACTTAACAGACAGACAGACACACACATTCACACATATACTAAAATATTTTAAACTTGAGACAATTACTGCATTGTAATGTACCATTAGAAAGTTTGCATACGCTGAAGTAAACACTTAAAAAAACACTTAAGACTGCAACTACACTTACATGATACACTCCAGAAAGATTTAACATGTATGTATATTATATAGTTGCATCCTAAATACATTAATTTATAATGGAGTGTATTGCTATGTCTAACACATACATTCCTAAGAGACGAATATACTATACATGTAGATATGACTAATATATTAATCTATTCCAACTTCTAAGTGAAGAAAGGAGTGGCACATTTAAAGCAGTTCCTTAACTAGTTCCTTAGATTATACGCATAGGATAATCAGATACATGTACATGCATCCACTGAATGAGGATCATTCATAACACATTACATATACTATACTTGTAGATAAGAGAATTATATTAATCTGTTCTAACGAAGAGAGGAGTGGAACATTTCCTCAACAAGTTCCTTATATTATATGCATAGGTTATACAAACATGTACATGTATCTATTGAATGAAGACAACTCATAACAGACTAATATATACATGTAGATATGACTAATATATTAATTTGTTCCAACTTCTAAGGGAAGAGAGGAGTGAGCAGTTCCTTAACCAGTTCCTTAGATTATATGCATAGGGTATACATACTGTACATGTAGATGTATCTATTGAATGAAGATACATGTAATTCATAACAGACTATATATACTATACCTATAGATAAGAATAATATATTATTAACTTCTAAGGGAAGAAAGGAGTGGCACATTTAAAGCAGTTCCTTAACCAGTTCCTTACATTATATGCATAGGGTATACATACTGTACATGTAGATGTATCTATTGAATGAAGATACATGTAATTCATAACACGCTATACTTATAGATAAGAGTAATATATTAATCTATTCTAAATTCTAAGGGAAGAAAGGAGTGGCACATTTAAAGCAGTTCCTTAGATTATATGCATAGGGTATACATACTGTACATGTAGATGTATCTATTGAATGAAGATACATGTAATTCATAACACACTGTACTTATAGATAAGAGTAACATATTAACCTATTCTAACTTCTAAGGGAAGAAAGGAGTGGCACATTTAAAGCAGTTCCTTAACCAGTTCCTTAGACTATATGCATAGGGTAACATACTGTACATGTAGATGTATCTATTGAATGAAGATACATGTAATTCATAACAGACTATATATACTATACCTATAGATAAGAATAATATATTATTAACTTCTAAGGGAAGAAAGGAGTGGCACATTTAAAGCAGTTCCTTAACCAGTTCCTTACATTATATGCATAGGGTATACATACTGTACATGTAGATGTATCTATTGAATGAAGATACATGTAATTCATAACACGCTATACTTATAGATAAGAGTAATATATTAATCTATTCTAAATTCTAAGGGAAGAAAGGACTGGCACATTTAAAGCAGTTCCTTACATTATATGCATAGGGTATACATACTGTACATGTAGATGTATCTATTGAATGAAGATACATGTAATTCATAACACGCTATACTTATAGATAAGAGTAATATATTAATCTATTCTAAATTCTAAGGGAAGAAAGGAGTGGCACATTTAAAGCAGTTCCTTAGATTATATGCATAGGGTATACATACTGTACATGTAGATGTATCTATTGAATGAAGATACATGTAATTCATAACACACTATACTTATAGATAAAAGTAATATATTAATCTATTCTAACTTCTAAGGGAAGAAAGGAGTGGCACATTTAAAGCAGTTCCTTAACCAGTTCCTTAGATTATATGCATAGGTTATACATACTGTACATGTAGATATATCTACTGAATGAAGATACATGTAATTCATAACACACTATACTTATAGATAAGAGTAATATATTAATCTATTCTAACTTCTAAGGGAAGAAAGTAGTGGCACATTTAAAGCAGTTCCTTAACCAGTTCCTTAGATTATATGCATAGGGTATACATACTGTACATGTAGATGTATCTGTTGAATGAAGATACATGTACAAGTAATTCATAACATACTATACTTGTAGATAAGAGTAATATATTAATCTATTCTAACTTCTAAGGGAAGAAAGGAGTGGCACACTTAAAGCAGTTCCTTAACCAGTTCCTTAGATTATATGCATAGGGTATACATACTGTACATGTAGATGTATCTATTGAATGAAGATACATGTAATTCATAACACACTGTACTTATAGATAAGAGTAATATATTAACCTATTCTAACTTCTAAGGGAAGAAAGGAGTGGCACATTTAAAGCAGTTCCTTAACCAGTTCCTTAGACTATATACATAGGGTATACATAATGTACATGTACATGTATCTATTGAATGAAGATACATGTAATTCATAACACACTATACTTATAGATAAGAGTAATATATTAATCTATTCTAATTTATAAGGGAAGAAAGGAGTGGCACGTTTAAAGCAGTTCCTTAACCAGTTCCTTAGACTATATGCATAGGGTATACATACTGTACATGTGGATGTATCTATTGAATGAAGATACATGTAATTCATAACACACTATACTTATAGATAAGAGTAATATATTAATCTATTCTAACTTCTAAGGGAAGAAAGTAGTGGCACATTTAAAGCAGTTCCTTAACCAGTTCCTTAGATTATATGCATAGGGTATACATACAGTCATACTGTACATGTAGATGTATCTATTGAATGAAGATAGATGTACAAGTAATTCATAACACACTATACTTGTAGATAAGAGTAATATATTAATCTATTCTAACTTCTAAGGGAAGAAAGGAGTGGCACATTTAAAGCAGTTCCTTAACCAGTTCCTTAGATTATATGCATAGGGCATACATACTGTACATGTAGATGTATCTATTGAATGAAGATACATGTAATTCATAACACACTGTACTTATAGATAAGAGTAATATATTAACCTATTCTAACTTCTAAGGGAAGAAAGGAGTGGCACATTTAAAGCAGTTCCTTAACCAGTTCCTTAGACTATATACATAGGGTATACATAATGTACATGTACATGTATCTATTGAATGAAGATACATGTAATTCATAACACACTATACTTATAGATAAGAGTAATATATTAATCTATTCTAACTTCTAAGGGAAGAAAGTAGTGGCACATTTAAAGCAGTTCCTTAACCAGTTCCTTAGATTATATGCATAGAGTATACATACTGTACATGTAGATGTATCTATTGAATGAAGATACATGTACAAGTAATTCATAACGCACTATACTTGTAGATAAGAGTAATATATTAATCTATTCCAACTTCTAAGGGAAGAAAGGAGTGGCACATTTAAAGCAGTTCCTTAACCAGTTCCTTAGATTATATGCATAGGGCATACATACTGTACATGTAGATGTATCTATTGAATGAAGATACATGTAATTCATAACACACTGTACTTATAGATAAGAGTAATATATTAACCTATTCTAACTTCTAAGGGAAGAAAGGAGTGGCACATTTAAAGCAGTTCCTTCACCAGTTCCTTAGACTATATACATAGGGTATACATAATGTACATGTACATGTATCTATTGAATGAAGATACATGTAATTCATAACACACTATACTTATAGATAAGAGTAATATATTAATCTATTCTAACTTCTAAGGGAAGAAAGGAGTGGCACATTTAAAGCAGTTCCTTAACCAGTTCCTTAGATTATATGCATAGGGTATACATACTGTACATGTAGATATATCTACTGAATGAAGATACATGTAATTCATAACACACTATACTTATAGATAAGAATAATATATTAATCTATTCTAACTTCTAAGGGAAGAAAGGAGTGGCACATTTAAAGCAGTTCCTTAGATTATATGCATAGGGTATACATACTGTACATATATCTAATGAATGAAGATCACTCATAACAGACTAATATACTATACATGTAGATATGACTAATACATTAATTTGTTCTAACTTCTGATGGAAGAAAGGAGTGAAACATGTAAAGACATGAAAGTTCCTTAAGAATTGCACTGGAAATAGGTATAATAAGTATAGTGTTTTATGGCCTAGAGTTTGTTGAATAATTAGTAGGGTTTTAATCTGTGTCCACAACCATGCTTGCTTCTGTTGGAATTGTTTACCTGTTGAAATAAACATAGATATATTATTATTATATTTACATACACACATAATAATTATATATATATATATAATTATATATATATATATATATATATATATATATATACATGTATATAATATGATGGTGACATCATCCATTTGGTGTGGTGATATTGTATGTAGACCTTCCATGTGCACACCATGCAGGAGATGTCACCATCATACAATATATTGTATATAGTATGCTAATAGGTCCTATATACTGCATATAGGACCCTTGTTTTGTGTCCTCGGATGCCATATAACCCTCGCATGCTCGGGCTATATCACATCCTTGAACACAAACTCAGGTCCTATATTTTGTATAATGGACATATTAGCATACTATATATATATATATTGTAATTATATTGTAAATATATAATATATAATAATATGTATATTGGTAAAAATCATTACCCTTAGTTTAGAGAGCCAGCACACAGTTCCTTAATTAAAACTATGTAGTTCCTTCCATATGAGATTCCTCACAGGCTGAGTACACCTGCAGTTTTATCGAAACAGATTTTCTGTGATGTTAATAGATTCCTAACAGATTTTATGCAGATTCTGGGAGATGGTATATATATAAACTGAATGATATCCTAGGGTAGTATACGAATATGGTAGTATCCCAATTGTGTACGAGTAGGATTGTGTAAAGTAACACCACACCTGCAAATTAACGGTTCCTTAGATGTCGGTTCCTTGTAGTGTTTTGAGTGGTTTTAATCATAGACTACGTATAATACGTATATACGTAATCTATGTTTAATAGTACAAAACCGAGAAAGCCACGCCCACCAATCATGGCGTGCACCAAGTACAATGCATTTTGAGAAAACAAATAGAGCCGTTTTCTGAAAATTCATTTTACTTTATAGTTACAAGAGACTGAAGAAAGCTGAATTCTGTAGCTTTTCACTGAAACCATAAAATTTACCTTTCTAGACACTATCAAACTCCGATCTTTCTCAGAGAGCAACTACAGTTACCCAGCCATTGTTTCCCACACACCTTTCTGAAAATAAACTATCAGTGAAAACATTTAGGCCCAATAATTATACCCCCCTGGTGGGTGTGGCTTCAAAAAGATACAGAATTGAACCCAGATTGTATGCAGCGAGAAGCTGGCAAGACTAGAAACTGATTGGAGTAGCATCCCCCCACGGAAAAGACTGCAACCTTATTAAAAGAACAGGGTCATTACACCAGATTCTAATTATACGACTCGACACAACTTTCTACTACAATATAGGAAATTAAATTCAGTGATAGTCAATACATCAAACTTCACTAGACTGCTATAATTTCAATTAGTTACAATCAATAACTTGTATTAAGAACAGAACAGAACAGGGTCATTACACCAGAATCTAATTATACGACTAGACACAACTTTCTACTACAATATAAGAAATTAAATTCAAATTTTTTAGTGATAGTCAATACATAAAACTTCACTAGACTGCTATAATTTCAATCAGTTACAACTTGTATTAAGAGCGGAACAGAACAGGGTCATTACCCCAGAATCTAATTATACGACCGGACATTTGTTAACAATACAGGTAATTAAATTCAAAGTGCTTTGTGATTGTGAATAAAACATCACTAGAATGATATTGATTTTCAATTGGTTACAATCAATAATTTGTATCAAGAACAGAACAGAACAGGGTCTTTACACCAAATTCTAATTATACGACATGAAAACTTTCTATTACAAATATAGGAAATTAATTTGAAATTACTTTGCGACTGAATAAAACATCACTAGAATGATATTAATTTTTGATTACAATCAATAACTGGTATTAAGAACAAAACAGAACAGGGTCGCTATGCCAAATTCTAATTATACGACCCAACAAAACAAATATAGGAAATTAAATTTCTTTGTGACTGTGAATGAAACATCCCTAGAATGATGTGAAATGATGAAGGGTGGGAATCAACAACTTTGAATTAAGAACAGAACAGAATAGGGTCGTTGTACCACTTTGTAATACACTTGTTAACTATATTAATTTCAATGGGTTAATTAAGCTAGGCACCCATAGTATGCGCTCTAAGCAGCTTGAACATATAAGAAATTTATGTTCTAGACAACTTTACTCAGAACATCTACTACTGGCACTTGCAGTAAACAGTTTCTCTGTTTCTTCCAAGTGAATCTTCCTTCTTACAGCTGTTTTCAGTAACTTATGAAGTGGAGTACTACCCAAGTACCCATTGATACTGTAGTACTGATAGCTGTTACATTTGGTCACGTAGAGGATCTAAAAGTATACACAACTTAAGTAAAGCCGAAACACAAAGAAGTGATACTTATGCATATGTACGGTTGTTATGTGGAAGTGGGTATTTCATTTTGTTGCCAAAGCCATCTTGTTCCTGTGCTTTTTCGGTTTTGATATATATCCATACATACTCTCTCATTTTTTAATTATTATTCTTGTATAATTATTATATTTAATAAACACTTATCATGCCTACAGAGGTTTTCCATATAAGGCAGTTTGCAAATGTGTGATTCGACAACAGATGGGTTTGCAAAACATATTGGAGTTTGACGCTCCTTCGCGCCGCTCATAAGCTCCTATGAGTACTCAATAAAATAATTTTTACATTATCTGATAATTATAGCAAGTGTTCTCTGTAGGCTAGGGATCACCTGCATAATTGTTAATATTGATCGTTAAAATTAATAATTATTTTTTTATTAATAAATTACAACTTGAGCATGTATTACATTACTATTAATCAGTTCTCTATTGTGTTGAAAAATAATTATTATAATGTATGCATAACTTTTTTTGTAATTACAGTTATAGTATTATGGACCTATTCTTGGAAATTATCATTTCATAATTCACACCATTGTTGCATCGTTGTCCTCAAACTCCATTTGAATTGCAAGCTCATCACATTGTTCTTCAGAATTTTGTGCCGTAAGCACTCCCATTAGTGCGTCAATATTGATCAAAACATTGTTTCTTTCCTTGAATGAGGTGACCGAAAATGAAGGAGGAGGCTCTGATGATGATTTTGGAATAAGGAATGACTTGATGCTTTTAATAAATCCAGGACATGATAGACTGAAGAAACGACTTTTCTTTGATTTTTTAGGAGTCTGCACAAGTTTTCCTTGATGAGGAAGTGCATGGACAGAAGATCGTGGTTGTTGTGATACTATATTTCTGATGCCACGGGGTTTTTGAACAGCCTCCAGTTGCTGAGGAGGGAATTGAAGAGCAATGTGTGAACCAGTTTTGATTTCTGGGGTCTGATACATATTAGATATCATATTTGGGTTAACAATCTTTGGTGCAGAACTTCGATTTACACCATAAGTCTTGAATTGTGATTCATCATTAAGGGTCTGAGGTACAGAATTTGGATCAGCTAAGGAGTCAGTACCAGAGAACTTCATTGGGCTGGTAACTTCAAACAAAGAATCAGATGGGGACTCAGACAAACTGTGAGGTGTGATGTACAGCATTGATGAAGTAATCCTGTCTAGTCCTGAATACAGGAAGGAAGAGGAAATTTGAGAGAGGTCTGGTGAGGATGGGAGATAGGACATTAATAATGGTGCTGACACATTTCGACGTAATAGATCACTAATTTTTAGATCTAAATCTGGAGCATAATCGAAGAATGACTCAGTACTGGATACAGAAGAATTTGAAGGATCAGAATGTTGACTTGAAAGTTTTTGTTGTTGTCTTCGAGAGTCCAGTAGCAATTCTCTGTTGTAATTTTCTGTAGTAGTTTGTGATTTAGATGCTTTAGGTAAAAGAGGCTTCATAATTTTGATTTGTGAATCTGAAGTACTATATGTAATGTCTTTGGAATCGTTTTGTCTCTGTACTACCTCAATCATAGATAGTTCCTCAGCAGGAGAACAAAATGAAGGTAGTGAAACATTGATTTCTTCAGTCACGGTTGGTAGTTGACAGGAGGAGTTTGAACAAAGTTGTGTTTTATTGACACGATAGTTGTTTTCCATTTGTGCTGGAGAAAGTGAAGGGGAAGTTGAAATTTGAACTTTCTTCTTATTGAATTCATCGGATACAGGTATAGTTAATTGCTGTATTACAGGAACCATGCTCTTGTAATCATGTAAAGGAGGACGAATATTTGCTTGTTCCTTCAATATGGTTCCAGGTTGGCATAGAGTAGGAGGATTTTGTAGTTGTATCAAAGGAACTGTATCCAAATATTCAGTTGTAAATATAGGGTTTTCTTTTTCTTCCATTATAGTTGGTAGGAAAGTAGGGGTACATGAGCAACAAGAAACATTTCTGTACTCATTTCTCATCGTAGGGATGGTTTCCCTCTGTTGTACAAATACAGGAAGAGAATAATAACTGTGTGATTCCAAAGTGGTTTGGTTTTCATTTCTCTCATGACAATACACTGGGGTTTCATAAACGTCAGTTAACTCGGCATGAGTAATCATTGTATCATTTAATGTTGCTTTGTGTATACTAGAAGTCTTGCTAGTCTTTCTGTTAGACTTTGAGTGTCTAGAGATCTCACGAGGACAAGGCTTATGATTTGGTTTCCCACGAGAGGAGGTAGAATTTTTTTTACTGTGACAAACAGCTTGTGGTTGCCGAAGAAATGGTGGAGGAATCAGAGGAATAGTTCTCCTATGAAATAAAAATATTTCAATGACATAATTGAAACAAAAACAGAACAAATGAGTTGTACTATTATAATTGGTCGCTGTATTTACAAAAACACCAAATTAATTAATCCTTTCCGGTTCAATATTCTATGCTTTTCAGGGGCTTCGGAGAAAAGACTGATATGATTAACTTTACAATAGTCAATGAATTTGAATTCCAGATTAAGTATAATTATAATTATATCAAGTTGATTTTTGGAACTACAATAATAAAAAAATTAATCACACCATTATCTTTGGCCAACTTTCTTGTGTGCTTTTGCCTGACCACTCCTTTGTTGCAAAGCTTCAGGAACATGCAGTATATACAGTGTTTCTGGCTCAATATAACAAAGGCTGGACAGCATTGGTACGTAGAGCAAATGACATAGCTGTTCTACTATCTTCATACTACTTTACATAAAACATTGCACTGCTGTTCTCTTCAGTGCTAATCCTTCATCAGTTGTCATACATACCTCATTCGGCTATAATGTTCTTCTCTTTGTTTCCTTCTCCACTCAGATTTGATTTTTCCACAAAGGTATGCAATTATAATCAATAGTAGTATGATGCCTACTGGGAGAGCTGTAATTCCAATATACAGTGCTCTTTCACCAAATCGCTGGCGAAATGTTTGCATTTTGTGATGCAGTGGTTCTATGGTTCCATTTGATACTTGAAAAGTTTTAGCTATGGATATAAATAATAATAATACTAAGTTATTAATAACTCTGGAATCATTATGTGTACTGATGTAACTATTTTCAATTTGTAATGAACAAACTCAAATGACATTGTATGTACAATCGATATAATAATTATCTAGTGTACTTACGTATCATAAATATAATAGATGGTGTACTATGAGAATACAGAAGTAGATTATTCTAGAGAGAGAGAGGGAGAGCATTGAATGAATAATAAAGGTATTTCAACAGTTTGGCAGCAATTTAAATTTTAAATACCTCATCTCTGGTATAAGCAGAAGTAGTGACAATATAGGAACTGCCTTTTCTTAATTTTCCATTCAACAAGGTCTCATTAATGACAATATATTTTGGTATGATGTTTTTATCATCAAAACGAAAGCAGAATGACAAGGGCTCATTGGAATGTCCTATATTCTCTGCCAAAGGTATAGTTCCAAATGGTATGTAAATTCTTTCATGAAGACTAGGAGCATCATTTTCATCAAGTGGAACCTTGTCCATTGAGTGAAATTGTACCTCGTAACCACTGATAATGGAAAAAAATTATTGCATGTACAAGCAAATAAGATGCGATATAAATCTTAAGTATCATGGCTAGAGATGCACCGCTATCAAATCTTACTGATATACCGATAACTGATATTAGCCAATAAATATCTGCCAATACCGATATTCCTTGTTTGTTCTGTAGTACTCAGTATTAGGTGTTTGTATTTAGAAGATAAATAAAATTCATAAACTCAAATAGTTAGTATGCTTGCAGGTATTCAATGAACCAAGCCTGGTATCTTCCTGCTATGTAAAAATCCCAAACCATCTCTCTTACTTACACATGCACTTGACTTCAATTTCACATATGAGCAACTTGACAATTGACACATGACAGCATGATGTTTTCATAATGCATTTCCATAATTATCGGTAAGTTCGTGGCAAATTTTAATGATAGCAATATTTTGCAATATCGGCCACTTACCAATAGCCAATGGTGCATCTCTACATTCAACAAAACTAATTTCAAGTGCAAAGTATTCAGATATCACATGATCTGATATAATTTTACAGCAAATAATAAGATGGTAATTAGCTTTAGTGTGTTTGGGCAAACAAATCATTATACATATCATATAAACTGGTTTCTAATTTGTCCTTGTGATATATAGAAGAATAAAAGAAATAGCCAGGCATTCAAATCTTTGTGGAGAACACTTGAAAGGTGAATATAAATATTTGCCAGGGAGCTGGAACTATCACTGTCTATTAGCCCTAACTTTTCCACACTTTCACTGCATTTTGCCAACCAGTGGATAGCAACTGCTGCACAGGAATGTCATATGAAAATACTTATACCTAATACATGTATACATTTTTATTTATATTATTTAAAAATTAATAATAATTAACATACCCAATAGGGCCATTACGAGTTGTTGTATTATGTAATTCAATGGTAAATAGACGACCCTCAATACCAGATTTAACAACATCAGGTTTCTGGGGAGGCTCAGGAGCTGTGATATGCAGAAAAAAATGATATATTACTATGTATCTGTTTAATCATAAACCATAATCATCTAAGATATATACTCATTTACCTGCTAGTTGAGTGTAAAATTTAAACTCCCTAAAATTTTCTATCAATGGCTCTGTTGTCTGCGTTAGGGTAAATCTACAATTTAGCATCATGTTGGGTCTCAACTTAGTGAACATTCCACGAGTAGCAGCTATAGGATAGCGCTGTGTGCGCTTGATATGAACAACTCGAAAATGTCCATCTGTGTCCATGTACTTGTTGATACCTTTGCACATAATCTGTATATATAGACAAGGACAGAAATATATTTAAAATAATTATTTCAATACATAGCACAATTCTCTAACCTTAATCTGGTTAAAGCCTTTGCAGCATTCGCTTTTGTGCAAAGTCCAGTTAAGTGCAACGGAATTGAGGGTAGTGTTTTTGACAGTAATGTCAACACACTCTTCACCTATATGAATATTATACAAAGTTGAAGTTAACGTGCAATTGCAGCATTGCACTTAAGCTTCTAAAATGAATTTCTAACCTTTAAAGTCTTTAGCAATACACTTGCCTAACAGCAAGAATACAAAGAAGAGCCAAAACATACTCAGTCTCGAGTAAATGACAGCTTTCTTTGCAAAATGCTAGAGGACGCTTAAGTTAACCACACCCATCAGCGTCTTCATACGTATATACACGTACGTACACTGCACGTTACGTGCGTACACGCAATTACGTAAGCACCTGCTCCGTATAGCGATCGTACTAAGGCTATTACATGTATATCAGATATGTATGCTGTTTAGCGGCAAAAGTATGTTCTATTTAGCTACATATTCAAACATTACCTGAAACCACTGTTACTATATAGCTCTCCACAACATTACACCACCATTCTTCAAGTTAATTATTATGTTATTACTTTTATTGTAGTAAAATAAATTAAAAACATAATTATACATACACAAACAACTAATACAAATTTCATGAATAATTATTGTTTGTAAATAATATTGACGAGTTTGGTACGTCCATGCTGTAATGTGATAATTCATTTTGAGAAAATGCAACAGAAGAAGTAGATGATGAGCAATTAAAAGGCAACAATGGAGGGAATGAAGTAGTAGTTACTGCTGCAGACGACCTTTTAACTCGAGATGCTCTATTAATATTCAATGAAAGTCTGTAAAAATGAAAAACACATTAATTTTGTGGATTATTATTAATTTTTACATATCAACAAAATACACTAATATGTACATGCAGCAGTATAAATACAAGTTAATAATCGTATCAATATAATAATACCGTTTTCTGTCACAAATTCCCTCGCAACAAAGACCCAGAAAATTAGACGTTGACGTTATGTAATAAAAGGAGGCATTGACATTATAAAGAGATAAGTGAAAATCAGTGACAGAATTAATTTAGACAATAAAAGATATGAGCTTTGGAGACAGTTCGGGAGATCTTTGGATAAAGACATAGACAAACACAGACAACATTACCTGATATGAGGAGAAGCCCTTCTAACAGATTCTCGTGCACGTAGCCGTTTGATGCACACAAGACTAGATAGAGATAGACATAGACAAACACGGACAAGACAAACTCATACAGAGAGAGAAGACTAGCTAACATCTGATAGAGATAGACATATGATGAGCCTGTAGTGTACTACACTTAGAAGGTACTACGCTTGCCTAGCTTAAACCGCCAAAGGCATTTAGAACAGGAAAGACAAGTATAGAGAAGATTGAACAGAGTCAGAGAGAGAGAGAGAGCGAGACAGTAGTTGAAAGGGAACTCCGGAGATCTTGGGATAGAGAGAAGACAACACTTTAATTAACTGCTATATATCATCAGTCAATAATAATTATAGTGGCTATCCAGCCACTTCCTGTTTTAGCATTTAAAACAATTATTTATGACTATTACAATCGAGATTGATAGTAATAAAATATGGATTCTTAGTACCTTATACTGCTTGCAAATGTTATTAGATGAGTCTGAAAATTGGAAAGTGTACAAATGACCTCTTTAAAACTTTATAGCATCAGAATTATGAGTGACATTTGGAAAAACAGTTAGATTTTTTAATATTCAACAAGCTATACAATATACAAATATACAGATGTTTAAACAGACAAAATGATAACAGTAACCCTCCACTCTAGTGGTACACAGGCAAGATAATTATTAGTATAAATGAAATAATGCATTAATTATAATTGAAATTGTGGTGATTATGAATTCTCAAAAATTATCAAATATACTGGTATCCCCACTTCATTGCCATCATCATTACTTTCTCAAGTATAATAGTCATAATCAAAGTTTCAAACCCAAGACCTCTGGAACTATGTATAATACTATTACTACTACTTTTAATGGCTCGCAGGACCATCCCTTTAATTGCTTTCCACGGGGTTTAATGTGTATGTATATATATATACATGTATATATATTCTTGTGTTACTTGTGCAAGTGTGTTGTATGCATAGTTAAGAAGTTGTGTCATTCCAGGGGGCTCAGGCAACTAATGGGCATGGCAAGCATGCTTGAGCTACAAACTAGCAGGAAGAATGTAAAAGTGTAACTGATACTAACAACTGTTGTATATAGCAGAGAAACAGTATAAAGATGAAGAATCTTTAACAAGTAAGTATAATAAGTTGATGTATTTCTGACAAAAGCAAGTCATCACCCAGAACCTTGAAGGAGGTACATGTACTTCAGTTTGGGAACAGTGACACTTTTTCAGGCCCCAGTTTTCAAGTACACAGAATGGTAGAGAACTGGCAATGATTGATACACAGTCATTTGCAAAGCAATTATAGGGATACTTTTTCATAATATATTTTGTTCCTACTGTGACATTCCAATGATTATTGTTATCATCATTAAAGCAACATATTTAACACAAAAATTCATACTTTGGAAAAAGTATTTATGGACACAAACATTTACCTGGTATTTTGAGTAGTAGGAGGAGGGGGAGGAGGAGTAGGAGTAGGAAGAGAAATGGAGACACCCATGTGCAATTGGATTCCATTATGTATATAATCACAACAAGATTGATTAATTACATCACATCTGAGTATCTCTTGTTCAAGTTGATGGCTCACAGTCTGTAATTCTAAATAAATGGATATCTCAATGAATTCTGCTAGAATGGTTACAAGCTTATGGTGATAATTAAATAATGTTGCACTTATATACACAACAGTTTACTAATACACTTGTAATTTGTAATCAAAATTAGCATATACTTGCTTGTTGCAATAATGTATGTCTATGTAATACACAATGTACAGCAAATACTTTGTCTGATCATGATTAGGATTACTGATTACACTGTTTCTGAAAAGTTGATTTCGATTAAGATTGTGATTACAGTAAAAAAAGTAGCTGAAATACAATTATGATTGTAATCGGCCCCAACCTACCTTAAATAGGTATAATAATGCTGCTACATGTACATGTATTTGCTGTTCAATAATAATTATAGTAACTATCAGAGCTATCCTCACAAGTGATTACAGCAAATACAGTATCCTGTGCAGGTATATGTACATGTTATATTCAGATTCCGGCCTCTACACTTCTGTGGGACCCCTTTTTTTTAGCTCACAATGTTTTCCAACCTGACAGGTTCCATTTTCATGTATCTGTTTAATGTTTATCCAATATACACGTAATACTAAAGTTATTTAATGAGATTTTATTTGCATAATCATGGCTCTGTAATTGTAATCACTGTGTAATTGTAATAATAACCTCTCATGTTATCAACCCCCAACCCTTTACTGATTTATAGATACCATAGCAATTAGTCATTTCCATGAAAATATAACCCTATACATAAATATAACTATAATTATACACACATATGTAATTTGTAGGGCTATATATATCACCACTTCAACAACAATCACTCTATACTACTATGTGCATACTTTTTGTTTATTGTGAGGTTGTATGGATTGGTATTTGCTGGTGTCATATGGTAAATGTAGCTCAGAAGAATATGACACTCCCAAGTAAAATTCACTAGGGTTGTTGGTAACCCTTCAAAGATTTTAATACCCCCTCTTGTAATATAGGGAATTTGCACCCCTAGTAAAATTTGTGTATATTGCTTGTCTCAATGTCACTATAGATTTGGAAAAAAATAGCAAAATATAATGTTTTTCACTCCTGCAGTACCTAACTTCATTAAGTTTACATACTATGATAGGAACTACACTATAATAGGGTGATAGTCAACTGTACATTGTATTTCAAGTAATACCATAGTACTACAATGTACTTTGTACTGTAGTAATCATAGTAATGTGTGAATTCCCTTTACATATGTATGTGATAGCATAGTACAAGGTGTAATACTGTGCAGTACATTCAAAAGTACAGTGTGCTTCACTCACAATGTACACTATAATCAATGGAAGTACAGTAATAGTATGTAAACATAATATTGTGTATGTGAGTGGCTAACTGTGCCTTAATATATTTTACACAAAGATTTCCCCCTGGGAATTTCAGTGCAGGAGATACTAATAATGGGAAGTCAAATTCCCTATGACACCAGAACACAAACAAAAATGTACAATCGCACAATTACAGTTATTTGACAGTAAAAACCAGTGCCCCATCCTGTTAGTCATACAAACACTTACATAATAACAAAAGGTACATACATGTATTTACACAATGTACATGTATTAAGGCTTGTTTATATTTTACCAAATGCTTTAATGCCACTTACAACTAAAATGTATGGGCAACTATTTTTTCCCAGCTAGACCATACTACATACTGTACTCTTCAATACATTTACATATTTTATACAATGAACATAAGATACAATACCTCAGTCTAAAACTGTAAGTTAAATAAAATTATATCCCGAATGCAAAGGATATTTCCAGTTTGAAGCATGAGGCCTGAGGGGAGGCATAGCACCCTAGGGCCAGATTCCTTAAACTGGATATTATCCTGACCACGAGGGATATACATGTATTTAATTTTTGTCATTTGAACACTGTTTGGTGTCAAAACTCAAAACTATAACAACTTTATGTCAAGGGCAGACAGTAGTTACATGTGTATAAATGACTATAGCAATCATCACTATTTAGCCACACCATCTAAATTACTTAGTCGCTTAAAATTCATTGAAGAAACCACAGGGATACAACTAAAACCACCATGAATCCATGATATAACAAAAGTCTGTTCCCATTCACGATGTCCTCAAAATTATGATGTGATGACTTTATGTGTAATATAGTGTATAGTTCAATGTCATAAGGATTATACTGTAACTCAATAATGAAGCAATGGATTGAAATTGACATACACAAAAAAGAACGGGAAGGATAATTATATGAAAATGGTACAGGTAAAAAGGTTGTTGGTCATTTCAAACTAAAGTTACATGTATGAGCATTTTTCTGAGGACAAGGTGAATGTGAATGACCTATAATACCACAGTGCTTTATCTCATTTGTAGAAAGAGTGATTTCTTTGATGTGCATTGTCACAATGACACAATTATTGTTACAGGTGGCTTTGCCATTTATATTTTGAGACTATAACACATACCTTTAATAGATGGAGTGTTAATCTTCTTGGATTGATAGTCGATCTCTTCATCAATGCAAGTCTGAAATTAGAATTAAAAATTGGACAGTTGATCTTCTAACCACATTTTTGACATTTTAATATCACAAAGCAGTGAAAAATAGTTATAACACACTTTACGTGTTTTAATGTAGCACGAGGGCGGGTCAATAAAGGTTGAGTTTACATAATGCACGAGCCAAAGGCAAGTGCATTGTGTAAACGAGACCTTTATCGACCGCCCAAGTGCTACATTTAAACACATGATGCCAAAGTTTTAGTAGCCCTGCCAAGTGCCAACACAATCTGATATCATGGGTGTACATGTACCATGCAGTGAGGCCATGCAAGATATGGGGAGCAGAACTAACATGGTTAGAAATAGAATGAATTGTGAAAAACATACTCAGTTGTCTAAAGGTTAAGAATTCTTGTTCATTACGGTTTTGAAAACTCTATCAGGTGACTAGTACAGTGATATATAGTATACAATAAAATTAATAATGATAGATTCAGTGTTGATTATCTAGAGTGACCTTTTCTTATGCTTTTATATCATATGTACATGCATGTTTGATGGCAACTTGAAATAAAGCATATAATTTGACAGACTCAAGGATACAAATTTACATGTATGTCAGTAATTTCAGATGTTTACAAACTCTCAGAGGTGACTAATATTCTTTTATACCTTATCAAATCACTTGTTATCAAGTAGATTAGGGATGGAAAATTATTCCATTATCACCTTTCTTTATGCAACAACTATTTTAATTATTTAGTATAACATGTATAATCATTATTCAGTGGAGGGGGTCTAGACACCAACATTGAAAAGCATGGGGGGAGGGCTTAGACACCACACTTCTGTATACTACTCAAAGCACTAACTTTCATTTTCAATTTCTCATTAGGAATACAATTTTCCATTTTATTAATAACTGCAAAATCAGAATATACTACGTATATAATCACATAATTTAATCAAGCAACCCCAAAAATAATATTCCCATTATCTCCCACAACCACTATCATTTAGGAGTTGTTCCCTGTAATTTTTGAATTTACTAATACCACAAATATACACCAGTAACAACACACAATTGACTTTCAATTTTATGTCATGTTTTAAGTTACACTTACATGCTTGCTTAATGTGAAGTAGTGCCTTACATTAATGTAGGGTAAAAAAATCTTCGAAACTGTCCTAGCAATAACAATGATCACACAACCATGTTTATTAGTGAAATGCAAGACTGATGATGTTTTACTGCATGTCTGAAATAGCACGTGGGTATATGGTACGAAAATACGAAAGAAAAATGAAGGAAGGACCTTACCTCAATAGAAACTCATTTGTTCATTCACTCATTCATTCATTCAGATGCTTACACTAAATCAGGCTCGCCCCAATGATATTGTTCAACCCTAAACCCTAAAAATACTATCCAAACACCAACTATTCAAAATGAGTCCAAATGATATCCCATTTAAAAAGGATTCAACTACTCTCACTTTTACTGACCTGTAAGAAAGCAATATCATTTCTTCTTTGTTCACATTCTTCTCTTAAAGACTCTCTGAGATGACGAACTACATTACCAATATCTGTCACACTGATTGTTGGAGTAAAAGTACATCCAGTAATATCTCTCAGTGATGAACTGTAAGAGAAAAACTAAGAATACATGCACGTACATGTACATGTACATGCAACGTAGAACACATAATTATTTTAATTAATAGGCAGACAATAATAACATAAGAACACATACCCTTAAGCCTACTCACCCACTAATTTTAGTAATTTTCAACTGCTCAGATTTGACATGTATTAATGGTTGAGCCAAGCCACGCATAGCTAATATAATAATCACGAAATATATTTTTAGTATGTACTAATTTCAGTGATTATTACGATGGTCGCTAAAATCACTAAAATTAGTACATGCAATCATCGCTATTTATATACATGTACATATACAGTACATGTAATGGTCAGATAATAATAGTATGCTGCACTAAAGAATTAAAGCTGCTAATATTTCACTCAAGTTGAAGTTCAGTTTCATACAAAAGCAGGGGGCTTGGATTCCTCTGGCCAAAAATTTTAATAAATAACGGGCGCCGTCGGGACAGGACCCTCGCCTATGTGGCAAAGTAATACAAACTAATTTTTTTTCTAAATATAATATGCCTAAATATTATTCCAGTTACATATCATTGCTCCTTCGTATGGTCATATAATAATGAAAACGTTCACTTCAGATGGTTTACTTTATTTGTACAATAAAGGCATGTTAGTTTCTTTAATAACATTATGATTATATAATAGTTATGCAAACCAACATGCTAGTACTTATTACATGTACTTTATAATAAACAATTTTAGTATCATTATACTAGCCTCATCCTCTATAAGTCTTACATTTCAGTCTATCAAAGAAAAAAGAAAGATCCTCAATGAGTCCTGTGAAATGTAGAGGTCCTCAAAATTGCTGAAATGTTGCGAGTCACGTGCACAGCACATGACTTGAGAAATTTGAAATAGATCTAGGCGGAGCTAGAAAGTAATGCTTGGAGCCAGTGCTCGATGTTGTAGCAACAACTACCCCAATTTTGTTTGCTTTGATGTGGTGCTTTGCTAGCGATAGCCATGATACAGGAGTAGTTATGTTTTGATGTGTCCAGATGTCCTCAACAGTCTTCTCAAGTCTGGAAACAGTAACCATGAGTTATAAAAATTGTGATAACTTTATAACCGAAAGGTTTTAGCAAAAGCCTTGTGTTATTTTTGATCCTTGTGTGATTTTAAGTCTGCCAGTAGCTGGTTGAAGCCACCAATGTTCGTAGTTTCCCAAAATTTTGCGAACACAGACAGACACACCATACCCTTCCGCCTACGCTTTGCAGCAAGGATAATTAATAATGACGATGTAACAGATTAACAAATTAGAATAAACACTAATTCTTTATAAAAGACTATACATTATAAAGTTAACACTAGTCTACAGCTGTATCCTATGGAATGTGGCCCTATGGAATGTGGCATATGCTCCTCGGAATAAAATCTTGCATGAAGCCCTTGACAGGTGCTACATGCATTGATGTGCTTATTTCAAACAAACATCTTATGGAAAAGATTGACATCTACAAAGCATGAAAGCAATTAGGAATACTTTTTCCTCCCTATACCATATCTTGTTTTCATAATTACATGTATCTTGTTAATATTACACTCAATGAAGCTAATGGACTTAGTTTATGCAATATATTACACACATACATAATTAATCAATTTAATCCCACACATGTACATCAGGTATGGATGGAAGTGGATGGCACCTTAGCTAAAAAATTAGTAACCACTTCCATACAACCAGGCCTAGTATACAAATGTATAGTAGTGTAGAGTTATTGGAAGTGGTTAGTACCCTTGTTTACATCTTATATTGTACAAACACCTACATGTACGTGGCAAAGTAATATTGCACATACATGTGTGAAACAATAAACTATAACTTTTTTCTAAATGCATGTAATTTATAATAAATTGTGCCAAAAGACAATGTATATATAATGAATTCTCATTTGTATGGGTCTGAGTCATAATTATAATGATGAAAAGGTTACATCAGATGGTTTAACTTATGCATGCAAAAGGTATAAAATTGTACTGGCATGAATCTTGTTTATGTGCTTTTTTGTACTACATGTAAGTATTCCGGGATATCTAGGATGTCCCATACTGGTGGTGATTTAGGGTAACAATACTGTATTCCCATTATACTACATATAAGTGTCCCAGGATACCTATAGGATGTCTGAGGATGTGCCATACTTACATGTACATGTAGGTAATACTCTATTCCTATTATCCTCTAGAGAACAAGGCCTAAGAGGTGGAGAAACATTCCCCTCATATTAAATTAAACACATGTAATTATAAACTTAAACAAGCTGATTTTTTAACAATCACAGTTATCACACCCACCCACAATTGATATACATGTAGAACATAAATAATTATTAGTTGTGAATTTTGGCATGAGGGTGGAGCTACATGTATATGGCACAAGGACGGAGCTATGTCATAATGGTCAAGATTATGTTATCTCAACATGTATTGGATGGCTAAACCAGATTAATTTTTACCACCAGAATCAACGAGTGCCGTCAGGACAGACCATTGCCTACATGCCAAAGTTATATTACACGTGTGAAACAAATTACTTATAAACATAATACACAAAAAGATCATTATTACATGTATGTATATATCATTGCTCATTTGTACGGGTCTAAATCTTATAATCATGAAAAGGTTAATTTCAGATTGTTTAATGCATACAAAAGGTGTAAAGCAATAAAAGTGAAAAATGGAGACTCTGCTATCAACTGAAATAAAACTATGAAGGACTGAGTGGCTGCTATCAACTGAACTCAAATCAAAATCTATTTTAAATACAAAAGTACATATGAAAATACGTGTATTTTATCTCTCATTTTAGTCTCTGCTTTATTTCAGAAAAGAAAGAAAGGTCCTCATAGTCCTGTGAAACGTTCAACAGAGATAAATGCTTACATGTGTGACAATCACATGCACAGCGCATGACTTGAAATATGCGAAGTTAGAAGTAACTTTCTTGGCAAGAATGCAAGGAGCCAGTTCTTGATGTTGACTTGTAGCCAGGATTGATTTGATGCACCGCTTTGCTATATGATATAGTAACAGTTATGTTTAGATGTGTCTAGTTGTCCCAAGGAGTCTTCTCAAGTCTGGAAACAGTAACCATGAGTGATATACATAAAATACATGTACATGTAAATTGTCATAACTATGCAACCAAAAGGTTTTAGCAAAAGCCTGCTGTTATTTTTGTTCCATGTATAATTTGAAGTCTGCCAGTAGCTTGTTTGAGCTGCCAATGTTTGTGTTTTTGTGAACAGACAGACATACATGTATCCACACACACACCAGGGACAAAGCATCCCTGTGATTGCTGACAGCACTAGTGCATGTCTCTATATACCTTTTGTGTACTCTGAATACTTAGAAGAAATGTAAGTCCTGTCTAAGTACACAGGACCACTGAAAGAGCAGATTGGTCCAAGGGTAAATTTTCAATTGCAGTTCCTAAAGAAATGGCACGTGTAGTGCAGCGGACATTTTATTACCTAATTATTTGTAAGGGGCATGGTCAATTAATCATGTACATGTATATACATGTAGATGCTATAGATTCTAATGTATACACCTAATGTCCAAACCCACATGAAGTGACAATTTTCAAGTTAAAATAATCATAAAAAAATAACATAAATGTAACTCTACTTTAAACTACTGACTGATCGACATTGACTATCAACCTCATATGTGGCCCCCAAACAGAACCAGACCGTAGGGAAATACCCTCCCCCCACTCTCTCTCTCTCTCTCTCTCTCTCTCTTATCAGTGGGCCTATAAGTACACAGATCTTTGATTAAACTGAAGTACTATAATCAATATCGTTGCTGATGACCTCCTCATGTCTGAAATTCAACAACTTATTATTTTTCTTGCTAACGATTCTTGAATGTTTTTCTGCTACATACAACAGTGCAATGGTATTAGTTGCAGTTTTACAAACTGCATAATCTTCCAGCTGGTCTGTAGCTGAAATGCATTATGCACCACACTCATTAATTGACCCAGTCCTCAGAATGACACAACTTCATGCACATATACTATACATGTACATATGCAATGCATGTGTGATACAAACATACATGTATATATGTAAATAAAATTAACCCCATGGAAAGCAATCTTAAGGAAGATCCTATGAGGCATAAAAAACCTAAATGAAACCTTTGTAGATTACCATACATATACAAACATTGAAGCACATACCTACTGGTGGGTGTCTGTCTCAATGGTGTTTCTCTTCCATCTTTATTAACTGCACTATTCGGACGACTTCTTTGATGAGCTATGTAAAAACCAATTTTCATAACAATAATAATTATTTATTATACATCTACATGTATAATGCAAGTACATGTACCATTACGATACATACTCTACCATTTATCATACATGTTACTTTCAAATATCATACTTTTAAATAAAATGCTTATCTAATGAACTTTATAACAAGTATAATGTACATGTAATTATTATTATATCCACTACTCGTAGTCAATGTACTTGTGGTCAGTTTAATTATGGCCCGTCCCTATGATTGCTTTCCCACGGGTTCGAAACATACATGTATATAAAAATTATATTATATAATTATATATATTTTCTTGTGTCCACTTGCGCGAGTATGCGTTGTATCCTCAGTTAAGAAAGTCACATAATTAATGGGTGTGGCACGTAAAAGCATATGCACTCGAGCTCTAAAGAACAAGCGGAAAGAAAGCTGCTTGTAGCTAAGTAGCTTATGTAAAAACTGGAACTAATAGATAGCTATTCTGCCTGAAATATATTCCTAAAGTTCTACAAGGTCCTTTGAAAGGTAAGAAGAGTAGATAATCAAAATAATAACTACAATAGGCTGTTGTGTTTCAGGCATGATAAAGTCAGCCATGATTACTGAATGCTGGACACCACAAAGCAATCATAGGGATACTTTTTTCTCTATATATCTTGTTTTGACATGATTTGTAAAATTATGATTTATAAACACATTCAGAAACTCTGAAACAACAAAAATTTAAAATATATGTTCAGTTACAAACATAAGGTTTATGTTTCACTCATAGTATGTAGTTTGTTAAAGCCCCTCTCCCAACCCCAACACAGATTTTAGAAAATACACAAGTAAATCAATGTACATGTATACTAATACAATTGTAAATACAGTGTGATTATACACTGTAGTTCACTATAAATAAATGAAAAATGAGCTAAATATGAACTGCCATGATAGCAGTATGAGGGGAATCAACTACTTAGTGATCATGACATTATATTAATAATAATGAAGACACCCTTCATAAAACTCTAATTATATTTTGTGTCTATGGGTTCATCTAATCCTGCTTCATTTCTGCAGTTTCTATTCCAATTTCATCTACTCTTAATAATAATTTTAATAACTATATTACTTTGATGATTAAAAAATGAAATTAATTCTGAAAGAAACAAGATATATGGAGGAATAAGTATCCCTGATTGCTTTGAGTTGTCATCATTCCAATACTCATTGGCTGACTTTCTCATGCCTGAAACACAACAGCTAGCTATTATACTGAAGTTATTATCCAGTCTTCTTATTTTTTTATTGTACAACTTTAGAAATAAATTTCAGCTAGAATAGCTATTAGTTCCAGTTATTACATAAACCATAAGCAGCTTCTTCCTGCTGGTCTGCAAAAGATGCATTCTATTATGCACCATACCCAATAATTGACCAAACCCCCTGGAATGACGCAAATTCATGTATACAACACATATGTGATAATATACATGTAAATATAGATTCAATCCCATGGAAAGCAATCATGGGGATGGCCCTGCAGGCCATAAAAATTAAGCGTTTTCCTATTCCTGAAGTAGATGCAACACCACTCGGAATAGAATGAAACAAAAGAGATGAACATCTTATCTTTTATGACAGTATTTAGTCTATTTACATACATATGCATTATTATAATAAATTATACTTTATAATAATTATAATGCAGTATTTTTAACATCCATACCTTGATCACATATAACATAGTCTAATACAGACTTAGAAAGAGGTGAAGATCTGCTAAACAAATAAGAATCCCTGATATGAATGAAAGTTATTAAGAAAATAATTATTCGTGGCCATGCATGAGAAACTCAGTTATATGGGCAATAATAATTTTTGTCAGATGCTTACATTTAAACTCCCACTATTCAGCCATTTTTTATCCGCAGACAATCAAATTGATACCAGAAGAGCAACTATCCTCTTCGATATATACCAAAATGTAGTGTACAAAATGATGACTGTTTAAATTTAAGCATTTGACAAAATTATTCAAGACTGATTTTAACATCCACAGTCACATTTGATATAGGTCAGTTATTATATTGTGCATATCTTAGTAGATTAGTTAAGATTTATATAATACACAGTCTGGAAACAGAACATTCCAAGAGCCTTCTTCAGCTATTCACAAATATATTAGGATTGTATCTATATTAAAGATACAGGCCCGAGTATCGATATAGGCAACTGCACTGCCTATGCATTGCCTATACTGTATATACATGTATGATGTATATGGACAATACTGGCAGAGTTTGCGGATTACATTATTGTCTAACTACAATGGATATACCATAATACTATGTTCAGTTGAAATTGACAATGGCAAAGCTACGTACATGTGTCCATAACAATTTTGGATCAAATGCATCGTAATGTACAAAAATAAGAAGAAATGGCACCCAAACAATACATTCATTAACACAGTGCCAAAATGTGGGTAAACAAGATACAAATGTACATGTAATTCACACAGATGATGTATCTGAATATAGACAATTGTACAAACAAATTGTATCGGTAGTTAGGTACAACTCTGTACATACATGTACATGTAGCTGAAGAAGGCCCTCGGGCCATTTCAATAAAGCTCAACTAAAAGAAAACAATTCATTTATAAACTAAGACAAACCTCTGATGTAGATGTTCAAGAAGGAATCTTATCTCATAAACAAGTCTATCTCTTACTGCAGGAGGTTCATGTAGAGGAAATGGAATGTCCCTGTCATGAGGCTCACCAGGATCTATATCCTCTCTCATATGACGCCAAATATCAAGCAACAAGTTTGCCTATGTGACAAAATTATTTTCAGTATTAGGAATGTGTAATGACTTCAGATGCTTACAAATGACAGGCAAAGATGATAAACATCTACATGCAAGTGTTGATTGATTGGAGCTGTTGGGGCATCCTCCCATCAACAATCAACTCTTATTAAATCAACTTGCCACAAGATCAACTTTCAATACACAAATCTTGTATAGATTGGACACTGTGAAATAACTGACAAGTTTAAAGAAGCAATGACAAGTTGGGACACTGGAATTTACGTAATGTTTTTCTTTATCATTATAAAAACATTAAAAACAGTACTAGCAAATTCATAATTCAGTTGGTACAGACGTACAGTATATAAAACCCACATCTCATGTTATAAAAATACTATAACTATGGTGCAGAGGGGGAAACCACATCTCATGAAAGTTTCGTGATCCAAGAAAATAAGGATGGATAGATTTTAGTATCTTTGTAATTAGGTGTGTGATTTTGAAACATATGCAGTTTTTTTTTGATTAGTTGATGTTAATCAAGTGACCCATGCACGAAGGAAGGTCAGGACCAACTCGACAGCTTGCTTTGTACTCAACTGCAAAACCTCTGCAGTGACTCATACTTACACTTAACCATATATATGTACTTTTTAATAGTTTAATTATGGAGATGACCAGCTAAACAGATACATGTAGGATACGAATTAAAAGCAAAACAGAAAGCAGACAAAACCAGTTTTGTTAGAGAACATGTGTTTGCAGTGTTACCAACAGGCTTCGGAAAGTCGCTGTGTTATGACTTCTCGCTACTTGTATTTGACTGTATCAGAGAGGATTGATTGCAGTCAGTCATTATAATAAAATAATGAAAAGTATGTATGGATATATATCAAAACCGAAAAAGCACAGGAACTAGGTTGGGATGCTGCCTTGCTTTAGTAATAACAAAATTGAATACCACTTAATAATCTCTGTACCTACTCCTTCAGTAAGTCATAAAACTATGAGTATAATTCATATGGAAGATGTAAAACTGGAGAGAAATACTCAAGAAAAGAGAATCTCTGTTTGTCCTGTAATTCCAAACATGTATACTTTTGCACATTAAATTCCAAGCAGCTGCAAAATAATTGTTTAGATTACTTATATCTAGTAGATTGTTAACTGCTCATAAGTCTTACAAGTATGCCCATGAGATAGTATATGCTTTTTTGTCCAGTTTCCTAATTATTTTCTTCTGTCAGTTTAAACTTGTCTATCAAAAGTGTGTGGAATTAGGGGTAGTTATAGTAAAGTCACGTAATACCAGACATAATAATTACATAATTTATATAATATAGCTAACTAGGGTAATTTCGTTCTTGGGGTAGTTTCGTGCTAGGTAAAAACGTACGTGAATACGGAAATCCGCACGAATTTACCCCCAACACCCGCTCATCTTCTGGAGCTCATACCTTTGCGATCTTTCATCGTATGAGAACAAGACTTATACCATTGGAATCAGGATGAGTAGAGCTAAATAATAATATATTTAACAACAGGAATGCACCTACTGTTTCGCCAAAAAAAGTGCGAAAGTAAACATGCTTACTAACCTGGAATCAGTACAGAAGTTACAGTAAATAATATAATAATAGTATATATATATAATATATTGTTATAAATATACAAATTATATATACTATTATTATAATTATTATCTACTAACCTTTTGTAGCATAGCATTCTACTAAAAAAAAGTCAGAACTGCAAGGAAATCCTCCATTCTCCCATTTGCACGAATTTACCCCCAAAATGTACCATGTGACTAAAAGTCACTTGATTGTAAAATTATAAGAATAGTAATTTTGAAATATATACTGTTAAATAGAGCAGTAATTGCTCTTTTGAAAACTGTAAGTCCAACAGGAATTGGACATTTCTGTACTAAGTTCTATGCGCTCAAACATCCAGCCAGACAGTTAGTGAATAATAGAACGAAATTACCCCGGTTTGCTATATATACATGTACATATGTATATATAATTATATATATATATATATATATATATATATATATATATTACATTGGGACGAGGCGGAGGAAAGGTCTGGAGACTCTTGACATGATTTCATGGGCCGTAGGAATGTAATCAATCCATGTGTCACATGATCTGATTTCACCACGCCTTGCGCCTCAGCGCACAGCTTAACGAGTACGTTACGTTTATAATTTATCGTCGAGTCACGATGAAATGCTGTCTCTGTTTGGTGAGTTTGCCGTCTGCAAATAAAAGAAGGAGGTTGTACAGAACATCATCTTGTACAGTTCTAGAATTATTTAAAGTCGAAGCCACTAGACTAGGCCTTGCTGGTGTAGTACCTTCAAACAGCTGTTCCTCAGATGGACCATTCCTTTGTTTACCTTGTAGATAGTGCATTATTGCCTCCTTCTGTTTTACTCGTAAATTTG
This sequence comes from Petrosia ficiformis, assembly GCA_947044365.1. NCBI lineage: Eukaryota > Metazoa > Porifera > Demospongiae > Haplosclerida > Petrosiidae > Petrosia > Petrosia ficiformis. Next base: position 3,162,721 of record OX345647.1, read on the forward strand.
AGTAACCTAGCTCTTCAGCTGCCGTCTGGATTGCCTCTTCCATTTTAATCCCGTAACTCGTGTTAATTAACGTGTTTGTGGCTAGAGTCATGTGACTACTCGCATCTCATTGGCTCTATCAACATTCCCGCAGAGCCCATGAAATCATGTCAAGAGTCTCCAGACCTTTCCTCCATCCCGTCCCAATGTAAAAGCGGAATTGAAAGGTCTGCTCGCCAGACTATATATATATATATATTATAATATATAATTGTACATATGTATATATATATGTATATATTATACATGTACCTCAGTCAACAGATCACAAGCCTCTTCAATCAACGACTGTCCAAGCATCCTCTTCAATTCATTACTTTCTTTTTCGGGACATAAATTCTTTATCAGTTCCCAGACAGAAGGTGGGAGTTCAAATGCTTCACTTGCTACACTGCTACCCTTGCTCATTGATCCAAGGCTCTTCTATATTGGTAGTCATAGTAACTACATGCCACTCCCGATAATTAATTAGATCATACCTAACAAAAATCAACCAATCACATTGCCCAAAAACGGGTTAATAGTGTTGGTTAGAGCATAGATTATATAGACTACGTATAAGCATAGATTGTATAGACTACGTATACGGGATTGGAAACTGATGACGTAATGCGGCCAACCTCTGTTATATACAACGCGCTTTAATTAGAAACGTTCTATATACAAGTGGAGCTGTTCAAGAGTATTATATTTTCGTCTGATTCCTGTAGTGATTAAAATGTGAGTATTTTATATTGTTATAATTATGTATGTAGTAATGATGTGTGTATGTATGATTATTATAAATATATAATAGATACAAGTATTGTTATATATTATATATATATATATATATATATATATATATATATATATATATATATATATATATATAATTATATATATATATACACTATTAAAAGCTAGTTTTGATTTAAATAGTTCCTTTCTGATCTCTGAAGACCCTTGTGCATGGATTGTTTATATATTTCTATGCAGGAGGTAGCAAAAGAATACCATGAATAGTTATATTAATATCTGCCATGATTTTCAGTAATTCGTGTATTACATCATCTTTGATCTGAAGAGAGCAAACACCATTGGAAAAGTACATCGGCATTGTTTAATACTGCCTATAGTAAGCCCTGTTTATCCATAACATGCTTTGCTTCACTGACTCTCAGATGTTGCCTGACTTCAGTCTCAATGGCATAGAATAATTCACATCGTTGACATGTCATAATCTTCCCCTGTCCATTATGTTTGTCCGTGCTTCTGTCTGGCTTCCATCCATTTCAACTTCACTCAAGTTAAAATACAAAAAAATCATTTCATTCTTGTGTGGATGAGTCGATGTCTCTGGGTTAATTTGTGTCCTACGACACACATAGCCAGCTACGTACCGAAGAGCGTTCTCTTCTATTTTGGTCATTTCTAAGGTACATGTAGATGTTTGTGTAGATGGATTACCTAGTATTTATTTCATTTATAAAAACTTCATAGGTTGGGTACTGGTAAAATGTTGATGATGGTTTGCATTTGATGGATTTAAGCACGAAGTCATGCCATTTAATATAAAATTCAGGTGTACAACGTAACCTATGGTAATGGCCCCACATTAATTCTCTCTCTTTTTGACAGTTTTGTTTTAGATGAGAAGCATGATCGCAAGTTGGGAACAAGATCAAGGGAGAAATCATAAAAGAGTTGGGTATAATTTATGTAGGTGTAGCCCAAGGCAGGTGGATTATGTAAACAAGTGGAGTGGTATTGATACTGTCATGGTTTTTCTCGGTTTTTGATCCTGTAAAGTCTAAGTTTCTGGGGCATTCTTGATTAGTTGGTATATTATTTATAATTATATTATTTATAATAATAGTTATTATAATTATTCAGAAGTAATTTGTGTGTATTGTAAATGCATGTGATTGTTGATCATTACTGCACAAATCAGCTGCAGCCAATTTGGGTGGAGCTGGTACTAACTGCAGATATCCAATTGTATTGACGAAGAAAAGGTTTATTCTAGTAGACAGTACGTTAAACTTGTTATTAATGCATTATACAGGTTAGTAGAATAGTTACATTGACAGCTAAAGGTACACAAAACTTACCCAGTTTCACTCCAGGTTAGTAGCATGATACAGAGTTTTAACAATAATTACATTGGATTTCCTACTACAAAGAGGTATATTCTCATTAAGCATGCTCTTGTCTATCTCTGCATGCAAGTAAGACCTAGTAAAATCATTAACACTAGTAGTTATAGGTACACAAACGTTCAGAAGTGTATTGCTGCAACATAAAAGCGGTAGTAGTGCAGCAATGCAATACCAAAAAGGTCACAAAGTAAATGGAATTGATGATAATAGATCTGTGAGTAACACCAAATACTGTAAACATGCCTATAAACAATAATTCGATTACAAGGACAGTTTTAGTTGCTGTAGAATACTCTGCTTTTCTCTCCCGCTAACGAGAAAGTATGGGAACGGCTGTAACGGGCTGTTACAGACGTTGTCCGCCGCGTTTTCAATCATTTAGTATTGCTCACGTGATCAGTTTCCAATCCCGTATACGCAGTCTATACAATCTATGGTATAAGGGATTGGAAACGCCCACGCATTTCCGTACACTCCGTTGCATGCCCCGCCCTATCTTTTTTAGCCAGCCCCTCCCCTCTAAATACAATGCGGCTATGCATGCAAGACTGGTAAAGAACTTGTTTTAAATCGTGTATCATTAAAGAACACTTTTGTTAAACTAATTGATAATATCACCAACCAACATAGGAGTGCTATACCTTCAGCTAGAAAACTGGAGTGTTGAACTATATGACCTACCAAACTGCTTAGAGTCCCGTACCTCGTAACGGTTTCAACTACATCTAAACGGTAACTTTTTTCTCTATATTTGTTTTAAACCCATGTATTTTTATTGAGTAACAAAACTTACATGGGAATATTGCAATAGAACTGTTATTAAAAGAAGTAAGAGTCCCAAAACCCGTTTTCGTTATGATATGTACTAAAAAACAATAGTTTTTATTAACATCGTACATGATTTGTTGCTAATGTTTTAGCAATTGAGATGTTAAAACGATACAATAGCAACATGTATATCAAGAAAAAACACCTTAATTGTCCAGTTTCAGCAAGGAATAGTGTTTTTTCTATAATCAGTCCTCACAACTAAGTAATAAAGATTTCTGGGGACACGGAGTGCGTCGCATTGATGCTATGGAATCACGTGCGCCGTTTCCAATCCCTTATACGTAGTCTATGGTTAGAGCGCACGTTACGTTTTTCACCCACGCAATTAATTGAAGCCAATCATAAACTTTCAATAGTAACCACACGCGCTTATTACTCGTCAGTCGCCACGCCCATTAATTGACAGAGCTAGAGCCCCCCGGGAATGACGTACTGAGCTTCTTGCAATTATACATTTAAAACCGATCACGTGAGTTCAGCCAATGAAATCAGTTCAAATCACTCTACACGTACACTAGTACTGTCATTTGCATCAATCTTGCAACAAAAAATGTCAAAGCGGGAATGGGTGTGGTATAACATTTAGCCAATCAATTTACTCTGATCATGTGGTGTTTGCTGTACATGTAATGTTTACTATTGTAAGTATAATTACGTCATCTCCGGTTTGAGAGCGCCGTTGCAAAATTACTGGAAACGACAGTACACTGTCTGCAAGATGGCTAATCCTCTGTTGACTGATTTCATTGGCTGAACTCACGTGATCGGTTTTAAATGTATAATTGCAAGAAGTTCGTAAAGCTCAGTAACTTTTTTCACGGATGACTACGTACACGTATACAACGCATACTCGGCAGTCATAGTTCGAACCAGTGGGAAAGGGATGGTCCTATACCTACAGGCCATAAAATTTAAAATTGTCCAAAAATGTTTCAAATTTTAGAGGCGTGGGAGCTCAAGCCCCCTGCCCCCCTATGTCTAAGCCAACGCTAAAAGTGGAAATAACGACGGTGTTTATCTCCGTTTACAAATTGTAATTTCACTAATAATTTGCTGACACAGGCTTCATCTTGAAGCTCGCGACAAACTACTTCTCTGTAGTGAATACTGTTCAAAGATTTGTATGGAGTCCTGAAAAGTAGTCTTTCTCAACTGCAAGTTGACATTCTTCAATAATGGTATAAAATTGTAGTGTACACACACACACACAGCTAGACTAATATATATATATATATATATAATTATATATATATATATATATATAATATATATATATATAGTATGCTAATGATACAAATTATAGGACCAGAGTTTTATGTCCAAGGATGTGATATAGCTCGAGCCTATATCACATTTGAGGACACAAAACAAGGGTCCTATATATACACATAATTATATAATATATATATATATATATATATGTGTATACCGGTATATATATATATATATATATATATATATAGTTATAATTATATAATTATAATATATTTATATATATTATATATATATAATATTATAATTCTAGTCTATAATCAACCTGCAAACAGATAAGATGAGAAGGATAGAACAGTGGGTGACAAAAACAAACAAAGTATCAGTGAGTTACATTATAAGTATAATTATGTTATAACACACCTACTAATCCTATATCATATATAATATAATCACGGGGCCTGAGAGTCATAGGCTTGAGGGCAAGGCAATTGTAAATCTGTTATAGCACGAGTGGGTGTGTTATAATGAATGTATTTCCGGAAGGGCAAACTGAACTACTGCAAACTGTGTGTAGCTTTTCCTAGCGTTTCATTTTGAGTTTGGACTAGGTCTTGTAATTTGTGTCACTGTCGATGTTTGGTGCAGGAAAACAGCAAGACGAGTGTCTGAAAGTTTAGAGGTATCTGGGCGATGCCCACATGTTTTGGTCATTGGCTTACCTGTATAACTATCAACTTTCAAGCAACTCGGGCTTCAAACTTGCTTTGTTGTATAGAGTTTTTTCTAAACTATCCATAGAAACAAAAATAATCCTTTTTATACTGCTAGAAAGCAGCAAGGCGAGCATTTGCACACAAAAGTCCGCCATCTTGTGTAAATCTTTGCATAACACGTGTACTACAGTAGGTAACGTAGTACATGTGTACTACATTTACAGTACAGGAACGTTTTATTGAGGGCTACTGTATGGATACATGCAAAAATTCATAGAAGTATGGCCTTGTACCACCCTCAGCCATTTGGACTAGTGTGGCCATGCCTTTATCGATTTTGGTAAAGTGATGTGTGTGCTAATGCTAATCATACAATCACACTACATGTACTTACATTCAAGGAAACATACTTGGGGGAATTTAGTATGTGGTCATATACATGCTTAATATCATAACTACAAGGTTTTCCAGCAATAATTGGCTTTCCTGAAACTCAATTACTGTTGATGAGGTACAGTAATGTACTAATTGATTATTAATGGTTATGTAATAACTAGACAGGAATCAGCTATTGTATAGTGTTTAGTTTGTGGAGAGTAAAAACTAGTGCTGGAATCGGAGACGCCAATATCAATTATTAGTGCACCCAATATCAACAAGAGTATATAATAGAAAGAGAGGGAGAGTGTCGGACTTCCGTATAAGCGTGTAGCACAACCCTGCGAAAAGTACATGACCTTTATAATAATATTCATGACGTAATCATCACGTTTGAAGTAGGCGTTGAGTCCCAGCAATAGTAAAAACAAATAATATGAGATTATAAGACACTGTAAATGCTCTGATTTTTTTTATTACTTTGTCTCAACTATCAATATGTAATTATGACAAAAGGTAATATACAGTAGATTGACAACTGAGTTAAAATCTGTTCACATTCACGATGACCTCAAAATTAGTATGTGATGACTTTATATGTATATAATTTGGCATACACAAAACAGGAATAAAAATTGTATTAAAATGGTAAAGCTAAAAAGCTTTTTAGTTCAAGGCCAATGTGAATGATCTTTATTGTGTGCATAAGCTATAATGGTCAGACTATGACAACATTTTGAATCTCAAGCACTGTATAGTACAGATATAGCTCAAGCACTTTTTAAGTGCCAGCACTTCAAAGAAGTGTAATCACAAGCCCGAACATAGGTTATCGTGTATCAGTGATTAAGACAAGCTGAATTATAAAACATTGCTTCAAGCATAAATGTGTTAATTTTTTTCTGTTTATTGAATACTGACGTTTCCTTAACTACAGCATTTTGACAGAGGGTTTCCTTTTAGCCCTGACAGTTCCTCCTCTGGAACACACCATTCATCGTTAGCATCTACCAAAGATGTATCTTTCCTCAATCCTCAAAGAGATGTCATCTTGTCTCCTCTTTTAGTACAAGATGCTATGTACTCTAAAGAAGGAGCCCATGTCTCAAAAAGACCTTCCATGACTCAGAGAAAATCTTCTCTTCCTATTGAAACCTTTGATGATCATCTTTTGAATGAATTGGAAGAATCTACCATCCAATCTTCTTCTGTTACAACAACAAAATCATCCTCAACTGAAACTCAAAATCATAATATTGAGACGACCGACAGAGTACCAAGACCTATATTGAAACGTAGTCATAGTACTTTGAACAGTGTTCTCCTTCATAAAAATAAACTCCAAGGTGGTTTTAAAAAACTATCTTGTCATTTGAATGAAATAAAACCTGAGAAACCTGGATCTAATATAAAGAGTGATGATAAAAACATGATTTCTTTTGTAAAGCGGTCTTTGAGCCGAAGTGAAGAAGAACTCTCTTCAAAAGTTAGTGAAATGTCTTCTGTTTCTTCACCTACAAGAGATCCTCCATTGGGATTTGATTTCCCTCAACCATTTCCTTCACCTTCAAAGGATACTGGATTGCCTGAAAAAGACAGTCTTGAATGCTCTTCACTAAACAGCAAAACCATCACATCCTCAATTGACTATGTCACAGAAGCAGATTTATTAACACTAGCCTTGTTGATTGGTAATAAACTATCATTTCTAACTGTTGAACTTGGATTGGAACTCTCCCAATGGGATTATGCTCTCAAAAATTACAAGTTACCAGACACTCAAGCATTGTATATTTTACACCGCTGGTATGGAGAGAGAGAAAGGACTGTTGGTGAATTATGTCAGGCTTTGTGTGCTATTGGACTGGAAGATATAGCTGCTAGGTTAGAAATTACTTTTTGATTATGGCTTTGGGTGCACATAGTAATACAATAGTGTAGTTAGTATGCCTAGCTTCTCACAGTTTAGTGCTTCTTTACTATAAAGGATGTATACAGTTAATTAACTTTAGTAAGTGCCAATTGGCCAATTCTTCAATTACATGTACATGTACACCTAAAATTTAGTTCCTATGTATGCTGCCACGATATATTAATATATTGCAATATAGTTAGCAATCATGCAGGTCTTCAAAACAACTACGTATAGCTTAATTCTTGAACATGGAAAGCAAAAGAGCCCTTGACTTTCGGAAAAAGTGGTGTCAGCCACGAGCAAGTTGACAACCAAGGTAAGCATCTAGCTTCTGACATTTTAAGATTTTCTTACTTCATTTCGGTTTGTAGTTGTATCTAGTTATGTTTAAAAGCTGCAGCAAGTTTAAAATGATAAAAAATAAAGCATAACAACATAACTATAGCTTGTGGTCAAAACTTAATTATTTCATGATATAAACCATTAATGTCCAACATTGCCATCAAAATCTCATGAATATCATTATGTGGTTCATTTAGGGTAGGGTTAGGGTTCTTTGTGGTTAAGGTTCAATCAGTATCAAAGTGATCTTAGTCTGTGATGGCAATACTGGACATCACTCAAACTAACATTAATGTCCAACATTGCCATCAAAATCTCATGAATATCATTATGTGGTTCATTTAGGGTAGGGTTAGGGTTCAATCAGTAAACTAAAGCTATGAACATTTTTCTAATGACCTTTAGTTCCTCTCTTCCTCTGTTCCTCTGTTACTAGTAATTAAAAGCTATGTTCACTGTTCCAGTGAAAGCTACATGTATGTACATGTATTGGGAATGAGCTAACCACAACTGACAGACAGTAATGTGTAACTGAATGGTATCTGTTTTTTTTTGTTGCTAGGTTACAGAAAGGATGTTTGAAACAACATGTCATTGTACGTATAATTATAATATTATTGAAATATGTAGGTATATGTATTTCAAATTTATACATGTTATGGGTACATGTACATTGTAAATTAAATATAGTATCACATATGCAAGGAATTAAAGTAATTTCTTAGACAATTATACTGCTGTATTTATTGCATGTACATGTACATGTACTATTTGCTATCCCCAGCTGCCCACCCCCCACTAAGTGATAGGGTGAATGGTACACTTGAGTGACTTCTTGTCATTTTCCATAATCCTCCATGAAATTTATTGCTTCTATAGATCACGATTTGTCATGGTTCAGTGTGGGATTAGGGAATGCATTTTTATAAATGATTTCTGCACTGATTCAGATAGTCACATCCAGTGTCTTAGAGATCACTATCTCCTCCATTATAAACACATTGAATCAGTAATGTGACACAAATACTAAAATTTGCAAAATGTCTGCCTCAAATTATGCCAAGAAAGTCACTCAAGCGTACCAGACACCCTCTCACTTGTTAAGTGTGTGAGCAAGTGAACTGTCACAAAACATGTACTATGCTGTGGATAGTGGTCTCACTATTCACGAAATAGTTACATGTGCATGTACACCAAAAAATCTTACAACATAATTATCATATTCTCAAAACAGCAGCAAAGAAATTCCTGAAAGGAAAATCTGTCAACTATTATACATCTATGATAGATTCATTTTTGCAGGAAATGCAAGACCGGAAGAAAATTCAAAGTAGACATCACCCATTGCTTAAAAGTTCAAGTGAGTGTTATAGTATATTATCAGAGAGTACGGTAGTACTCTCTATGTAGGGATGGCACCGAAAAAAAATGGCTGCCCATACATTTCAATTGCAAGTGGTGAGCTGAAATCTCTGGTAATATATACAGATAAGTTTTAATACACACATACCTATTCATATCTAGTGTTTTTATGACTACCAACACCATCTAGATGGCTAAAGATTGTCGTTAAGGTAGAGAACCGGCGAGTGGCAAAATGTTCATCATAATATTATTATTATTATTATTATTATTATTTTCCAGACAAATCATTTTTTTGTTTGTTGAAATATCACAATGAGTCTAGCACCATTCCAGTTGCATTTATAGTAAAATTCTGGTCTTAAAGTATCGAGATGATATCTTCAGATACTATGAAATAAGACAGTCTCAATGACTACAAAAATTTGATCTCAAATTGGACGCCATTTTTCTAAGTGGAATTTAATTACGCTTGCGCAATTTGTATACTCGGAACATGGAAGCTGAAAAGGTGGAAGTGTTTGGAATTATAATAACATTAGTGAGCAATTCTTATATATAGTAATGAATATTTAATATTAAAGCCATTGTATAATAATATTTTATAAGCATTGGAATACTGAATGGTTGACACAGTGACTGACACTACTTCTTGTAGGACTGCAGACAGTGCTGTAAGTGAAATAGAGAATATACATTATCTGTCAGTGAAAGAGAATGATAATCAATACATTTATACAAAAGACTGACCTTCATTGGTGAACAAATTTTAATGCATTTATGATTGCATAAGAAAATGTGTGAGCAAATAACAATGAATATAGTTATTAGGCCATTGTATAGTAATATTATATACTATGATAACATTGGAATGCCATTTGGTTGATATAGTGACTGACACTACTTCTTGTAGTGCTGTAAGTGAAAGAGAATGATAATCAATTCATAAATAATTGATATATACAAAAGACTGACCTTCATTGATAAGCAAACTTTAATGCATTTATGACTGAATGATTTCATATGATATATAACTTACACCAGTATTTCTTCAATGTACAAAAAATATTCACACCATTCAGGAAAAAAAAGCAATGGAAACAAGAATAATAAAAAAACATTTCCAATAAAAATGAAAGAAGATGTAGGGATGTCAAAACCCTAAAAGCAGGAGAACAAGGTTAGGTGGGACCCAAAATTAAACAAACGACTTCCATATAACCCTACATAAGTACAGCTCTTTGTATTTTGTTTTATAGTGGTGTAGGTACTTATGTAGGGTTATATGGAAGTGGTTTGTTTAATTTTGGGTCCCACCTAACCTTGTTCTCCTGCTTTTAGGGTTTTGACATCCCTACATCTTCTTTCATTTTTATTGGAAATGTTTTTTATTATTCTTGTAAACTATATGACTGGCTGAAGAACATTCAGTTTGTGCTGTCACCAGATCTACATGTACATAAAATTTGTGCAATCTCAACAAAATAGATGCCTCCATTGTTGCTGTAAGACTAAGAGTTAACTGATTGGTGAACATGTGCCACAAAAAACATGCCATGAATAAAAAAATGATTTTAAAGAAAGTTTGTAATTCACGTAAGAATGTAATGACACATTTCTATATTTATAATCATTATCAAGTATTGTCTACATTCTACAATTATTATCTTATCAGTAGTCATTTATTGCACACTTGTGGTGAGGGTTCTGCACTGTGAGTGCATTCATTCGAGCCCTGAGCTCGGGTTAAATTTGACCCTCAAAAATAAGCGTTAACACTTGCATTGTACAAAGTAGGGACAAAGCTTTAGTGTAGATGGAACAGTGGCTAGTGCTTCATGGTACTATACTGCAATAATATGATAGAAACAATACCATTTAATGGTATTGTTTCTATCATATTATTGCAGTGATAAGAAACCCTATCGCTATGATATATAGATGTGTACCAGCTAAGTGTTATACACTAATTATTGAACCAGATAAACAGAGAAAGCCACTAAAGATAATTCAACTGGTTTTCGCTTCCTGTTAGGATAGTGTTATAGCTATAATACCAGAAAAAACCACAGGTAGGAGTGCGCAACTCCCACGCAATTAATTAAAATAGCCATTTAGTTGGTGTTACTATTTTTAGATGATCTATGTGGCCACGCCCACCGCATTGTAGAGATAGAACTTTACAACTAACAGTACTACAGTATCAATAGATAGTACTCCAGTTCATAATTTACTCAAAACAGCTGTAAGAAAGAAGATTCAGTTGGAAGAAACAGAGAAGTTGTTTACTACAAGTACCAGTAGTAGATGTTCTGAGTAAAGTTGTCTAGAACATTTAAATTTCTTATATGTTCAAATGAACACTGTATAATCAACTGAAGAGATACTTGCCAGTAGCACGAACATACTAGCTTCCTTTTTCTTGCTGGTAGAGACTGTAGAGTGTTACTTCACTCTTTCTACAGACTTTAGCTGTAGCTAAAGCTCTACACTGCGGTGGGCGTGGCCACGTAGCATCTAAAAATAGTAACACCAACTGAATGTCTGGCTTTAGCTATTTTAATTAATTGCGTGGGAGTTGTGCGCTCCTTCCCTGTGGTTTTTTCATGGGCTCCTGATAATACCCATTGAGAATAATATACCAACCAAACAATACAATAATCTCAAGCTTGAGTGACATCCTATATAACCTCCTTTACACATAGCATATTGAGTATACAAGAGTATATAAATAACACCATTTCATGACTCCATACATCACTTACCATTGTGCGTGGGCAATCACCATGGTAACCTTTGATGTACCACAGGTGATATATGCCCATCTAGACAATGTTTACATAACACTTTATACAATGATTATAATGAGTTTACACAAAGCAAAAGGATTCGTTAAGTTACAGGTGATGTTTCTAGCCTGAAATGTACCTAGCATTGAACCAACACTGTTCTGAAATAATTCAGCAGGACTAAGAGGAGCTAGGGGAGTTCATTTTTGTGATGAACTAAGTTCTCTTTCTTTCTCAGGGGGACTTGTCTTCTCTGAGTATGGGTCGTCATTTTCGGTGCTAGGTTTCTTAGAAGTTGGTGGCGGAAGTATTTTGGAAACATGCTTAAAATGTTGTTCTCCTGGTCGCTTGTAGCACTGGACACCAGCTCTACTACGATGGCCTGTGAGGGCTTGAATAAGTTGCTCATCAATCATGTTTCGAAAAAGCTCAGTGGCACAGGTAACTTTGCCACTGTGAGTCTGTGACCAGTAAAATATCCATCAAGACCAGCTTCAGCGCAAAACCTTTGTACTATTCCATTTAGTGCCTACAACCTGTTTTCGTAAAATATGGTTAAACAGTAGATTTGGTTACTACTTCTGGTCTCCGATAAAATGGTCCTTCTGATGGAATTAAACTCAGGTAATATTAAAAGCAACTGACAATGTCTCTCTCTCCAAGCTCTGGAATAGCATAACTTTTCAAGTCTTTGGGCATCAATTGCCTATGCTTTATCCCTCCTTGGTAAGTCTCTATTCCTTGTTCATTGCACCATGCTTCGAATATGCTAACATCCCAGTTTGTGCTTCTTGCTGTATTTCTTAGGATTCTCAGGACAATAGCCTTTTCAATATCTTCCTCATTGACAACTTTCTGAAAGCGATGAGAAGACTTAGAAAAAGGCTAGAATAGGGCTCGATTGAGGGTGTACAAACTTCTTCTTAGCTTCCAAATCAATGCAACAAAGACTATCACTACCACATAGTTCAGACTTCACTCCAGTTCTCGTCCCAGTCAATGTCTTCTAGACGCTTGACAAAACCACTCAAACAAGGTTCACTGACTTCACTCCACCCGTCATTCCAGTCAATGTCTTCTAGACCTTCATAAAATTCATCATCAAACGCTTCTCTCTCCATAACAAACTTTAAACAAATTACTGAAAATGACCTACAAAATGCCAGGACAAAGCAACTGAACACTACTATATGCCTTCCCACAATGTGGTTATTACTACGCCCTCGACCAGTTTTCTCACGGGTGTTATGTGCCCATACCATCCTCCAGACAGGGTGATATCCAATACATAACTTTATAGTATGTGGGGTTGTTACATGGAAGTGGTTAGTTTAATGTTTTTGTCAAGGTACCATCCCAATCTTGGTGTGCTTTTTTTTGGTTTTAACCCTTAGAAGACTGATGTCACATATGTGACGTTTCACCCCTACGTGGTTCGGAGTGTGTTCCTAGCAATACGAAGCCCTCCAAATCCTTGTAATTGGTGTCAGGCACAAGCCCATGAAAATGGCTTAAAAAGTTGCTGGTTTTTGGCCACTCTTTGGCCTAAATAATGACTATGGGGGGGGGGGGGGGAATTTTAAAGGGGGTGTCCCTCCGTTAATGGGGGTTCAAAGAGGGCTGTGCCCCCTTGCCGCCCACACAAATTGTGGTTTCAGTGACCCCGCCAACGCACTCTGGTGGGTACCTGAGGCATTTCCCTTGCTGTAAAACCTGAAATCGTGGGTGTAGCTGGTACCAACATGCAGGGGGTCATTTTGTTTGCCCCAGTTCCAGTCAAAAGAGGGAGAGCACTGCATTTCATTTAATCCTACAAAGCGCTTGGGGACTTTCGAGTCCCAGTAAGCAAGTTGGTAGAAGTAGTGCTCCATGTTGGAAAAGGAGCCAAGTTTGGGGTAGAGAAAGTGAACAATGGCCAAAATATATGCAATAGAGTCGCCAGTATTGGAAATGGGAAGAAATTTGAAAAACAAGCTCAGTGCTGTAAGGGTTAACTATAGCTACATACTGTTTTTGGGGGGGGGGGGGGGGGTACTGTATATCCAGTTATCTTGCTGTGTTCAAAATTGCATTTGTCTAGATAAATTGTCTGATTGTAGTTATAAAATAAGAACAGTAACCTACAGTGGGTTGCTTCCATATCTCATTTGTCATTTTCAAAATCCACAACTTGTTGGTCAAATATTGTTTTGTCTAGATGGTTCTGCTGGACACTGTACAAAATCTACATATTATATTTGAGCACTGATCTTGTTTCACAATAGGTGTGTTAGGCTCATTCACTAATCATGAATCCAAACCAACTGTTGACCAAAGAGGATTCTCTCTGCATGGTGAAGATGGGCGTACAAAGGTCATACTGAGGTGTGTATGATGTTTCCTTTCATATCATTATTAATTTTTTTTGTTTAGCCACAGATCAAGAACAGTGACATCACTACCTGATGTGAGTACTGAAGTATTACATCCATCATCCTCCCTATATAATACCACAAGAGTCGACTAAAGATACCATGCATTTACTTCTTTTTTTGTACATGTTATCATTAACCACAGTCAAACATGAAAATACCATAATTATAAATTATAATACTTTGTGAATTGCATAATAATTATGTGTTTGTTTTCTTATGTTATATTTACCACTTAGTTACATGAGAAATTATCTACACTTATTTATTTTTTTAACATTGTGAGGTTTGAGTGGAAGATTTTAGTCTGATTAGAATTCAAGGGAGAAGTTACAAATTAATGTTATTCAGATGTATTGATTCATAATATCAACTACATCATTACTTATAATTATGTTTTAAATATCAAAATTGTGTTTGTGAAAAATATAGCAGTAATCAAACTGGCTGCAAAAAAATAGCTGAACTTGAGTTTCCAAGAAGATTGCAAAAACAAATCCCATAGTATACCCTATACCCAGAAACATGCGTGATGCACTGTAAGCAGCTTTGGGAGAAGTATATATACCAACTTGACCAAATAAGTCCAAAAGTAGTCTGAAATGGGGAGAAACAATAATAGAAGCAGGCTAGATTTGATGCAGATGAGAGCTGAACCTCAGTGGCAGTCTTGCAAAGCCAGCACCTCCCACTCTACGAGAAGGAAGAAGAAGCCTGGTTATACAAGGAAAGAAACACACCCTGGTGTTCATGCAAGATTCTAATGATGTTGAAGGTATTATTACTAACAAACCTTTTAGAGTGTTACCATGTTATTTGCATGTAGATACTAGTACTGCCATTAGTAATACAGAAGAAAATGCTTGTAGTCCATTCATTCAGGTATAGCAACTATTTGTGTTTGACTAAGTGTACTTTCTATTTTCTCTTTGAAGCAGGAGGAGTTACATGACCGACTACTTGTTGATGAGCAACAAGAGCTAATCCTACGTAGCATTGAAAACATCAAGCGAGGCTGTCCTAAAGGACATGAAAAAACAGTGATCGGTTTGCCATGTAAGCAATTGAAGAAGAATTTTAAAGGAGCTTTTGAGACCTATACCTTTTTCAAAGAAACATTCAGTTGATAAAGAAAGACGTACGTAGCTATTCTATTATGTAATTTTGCTTGCAATTTATTTACCGTATGTATTTCAATCCAAGTAATTGTAGTAGTATAATTATGTTCATAATGCTATTTATGTATTCATTTGTTCAGCTGTTACTTAATAGTAATTTTGTCTTGGCTAGTTGAAAATAGAATTATACAAGAAGCTATTACTGGTACAGCTATTATAAATGAAAAGGATGTAGAAACACGATCTGAGAAAGTCCTTGTGTCAATACTTCACGAAAATGTTTGTTTAGTCAGTTGTAGGAAATACATGACTCATATGCATGATGCCTGGGATACTGTTGAAGAAGTTATGAGATGTGTACAAAAAAATCCCCTGCAAATGCTGCACTAATCCAATAAATGATGAAACAGAAAATTCCATACAGTGTGACAGTTGTCTTTTGTGGTTCCATTTCAAGTGTATTAGAAGAGCTACAAAGGCAAAAAATTGGTTTTTTCTCTCATGTTATTCATAACAACAAAAAAATCAGCCATTTAAAATGAGGGGTAGCTAGAAAACACGGACTGCAGATCACGGACTATGTATTTTGTTAAAATCATGTGATAAGCACATAATAAATCTCATTAGCTTTAGTGATTGTTACAATTAAGGCGATAGGACGAGCGTGCAGCGCAAGCCCTCCATAAAGGTGGCTAAAGCCCTCTAACCAAACACAGCGAGGCTGTATTCTTATCATTTGTAGGGTTCAATGACTATGTGGTGAACCCGTGTTTCCTCGTTTCCCATTTCTGTTTTTCCATTTCATATTCCTGATTTTTATAACCACCCATTGACACCCAAACAATACAAGTGTCACATGATGCCCAGCAGTGTCACATGACATCAGTCCATGATCTGCAGTCTGTGATTTCTATCCACCATAAAATGAGATTGTTATTATACTGCGCATGCGAATATTGCCTCATGAGTGATTTCCAGAGCTGTAGCCTCACAAGCCACGACCGGTTACCGGAGCTGTAGACACTACTATTATATTATTATAAATTGTAATGCAGTGTAATATCATTAATATCCAGATCTAGAAATACTGGTTATTACATCATGTTGCCAGGCCAGAACACAAAAAAAAATACAATTACATTGCATGGCCCTTAGTGATAGCTACCAGGTGACATCAGCATGACCCTGCTCCTTACACTTTCACAACATGAGGGTTTTGAAGGCAAATTTTAAAATTTTGGGCTACACTCAGTAACTGTGCTGCATGCATGGATCATAGAATACCATCTGAAATGGAACCAAATTCATGTTTAACTAACATATAACAATAAATTAGTCTGCATTAGTTAGCATTACTACCAGATTGATGTCTTGATGATCATAAGGATGACATAAAGAAATTGATTATAATACATGTATAATTTATATATATAATTTTATAATAAATTGTAGTAATTATTTAATTAATATTATACTATTCTGTGATGCAACATGGAAAAAACTGGCTTTTCTTCAGCGTCTTGAATATCAAAGTAGTGTATGTGAGAAACATGACAATAATTAAACCTATTGCAACCCATAGCTGAATTTGAGTTTCCAAGAAGATTGCAAAAAGAAACCCCATAGTGAAACCAACAGCTAAAACCATTCTTAATACACTGTAAGCAGCTTCTTGATTGTGTGGGAGAAGTATACCAACTAGACCTGATAAATGAAAAAGAAAACACAACAGACCTAACCATTATTTTTTAACATTCCATTGCCATTGTAGTTAGCCCACTTGCACTAAAATTAAGTCATGGTATGACATATGTTTATGTTAGTGAATATTAATATTAGGTAGAGAAGCATATGAAGAATGGTTTCAGAGCTGGAGAATATCAATATACAGTCATTATTAATGATGTCACAAAAGACGCATTTTGCAAAAATGCCAACCATGTTGTCAAAGCCCTCTCGTTTGTTAAGTACGTAGGCAGTTGGAGAAGAGATTATTAATGAGTTTAAACATTTACTACACACTTTCAAGTCCTACCCTTTCTCCCTGTAACTCACTTGGAGGTATTGAGTTCCATATTCCTTCACATGTTCCCCATCCAAATAGAATTATAAATGATGCAACATAGCTTGGTTCTCTATCCCACAAAATCAAAAATATCACTATACCAAAATTAATAGCTATAAATGTGTAGACAATGAAATACTGTGGAATATATTTCACAAGACGACCAGCAGTGAATGCTGTTAGAGCAGCACCTAAGCCAAATGCCATTTGTGTAAATCCAATCCAGTGAACTCCAATACAGTCTGAAACATATACCTGTGCATGATTAAAAATTATTCCCATTCTGTACAGTGTCACAATGACTGATCATAAACTCTACCATAAGCACATATCATTGTAAAATGATTATTGGCTGGTTCAACTAATTTGGTTGGTTATATGAGTGTATGTTTTCTAATTACCATAATTTATAATTGTCTAAATATGCCAAGAAAACCAGGCTTATAAATTACAATTAAAACAATTTTTTTGTGTTTTGCTAGTCCTCAACAGAACGTTATATATGATAAAACCACAACAAGTAAGTAAAGCATCAAAGTCATTAAACTTCCATTTCAAGAAAAAAGCTAATTTTTTTCACAGCAATTCAAAATTGCTTTAGCAGAGGCTAGCAAAGCACATAAAGGTCTCAAAGCCTCGCTGAAGGTATCAATGGAAAAGTAAGACATTAATGAAGTTTTTTTTATGCATTAAAATGGTGTTCGCCAATGTAGCACATAACTACCTACTTTCAATTGTATTTCAAGTAATCCATAAGCCTTGTTTTCTAAGAACTGCTCACATATTATGTTGCTAAACATTATCCTGGCAATACAAATTATGCACATATAATTATATCAATGCATTGTGATCATATTAAAAGCTTATGAAAAATAACAATCAGTATACTACCTGACTTACTACTGTTGGCTGCATATGACTTTCCAGTACCTTTAAATGCCTCATAAATTGTCATAGAATAACAATCACAGAGTAATAATTTTTTTAAATTCTTTGCAAGGGGTATACCCATTACATGCTGTCTTCACCTTCCAGTTCCCCTCTAAAACATTTATAGTTTTGAGCATAGATAAAACCCTGACTACTATAGTACAATGATTAATGTCTTTCTCTGAATAATTGCAATCATAGATTGTTTATATTTTTAACATACCTTCGCAAATTGACCAAGTCCAAATGAGATTACAAACCCATCAAACCCCATCATTGGAGCAATAAGAATTAATTTCCAGTTCAAAAACATTTTTAACGTAGCAACAAATGGTTTCTTGAAGTATAGTTCATACATTTTAGAGACTGAGAGTAACCTAGTGTCCACACCAAGATGATCCACAAAAGATATCAATATAACTATAGCCAAAATATCAAATACAATATAAACTGACAAAAGGATGTACAAATATAATCGATCCAAATTGGCAGCTTCAGTGTTATTGCATATGTTATCTAGAGATGTTTCCACAATGGATGTATTCTCCTGACGTCCATTCAATAAGATTACTGATGAAGCTAAATTTGATGGAATATAAGCCAACTTATAGAACATTGTATGAATACCTGTGAACAATGATACAAGATATGCTGGATTTTCTTTAAGAGCTGGTGCATAATGAATTGCTACAGTAGTAATATGTATATTGAGTGAAGCCCACAAAGGTCCAAATACAATTCCAACACACACTGATCCAGGTATCAAAGTATACCAGTGTGGATAATAGTTACTAATAGTATATACTGTCAATCCTACATAGCATACAATAAGTGTATACTTGGTACCAAACAGACGAATAACTGATGAAGTGTATAAGCCAGAAAAAATGAAAATGCCATAAAGGGTGCACAGTGAGGCAAGCCCTAAACTATCAGCTTCATTAACACTACTTTGTAGACTAATAACTGCCAAGAACACACTGAAAAGTATCATATAGGATACTGCAATACCAAACAGATTCTTGTATGCTTTGGCTTTTGGACTCCATGAACAACACTTACAAGTGGCTCTCTCTTCTGAAAGCAGTGAGGGTTTCTGTTCGCCATCATGCATGAAATCTCTTAGCTCTTGAGGAGAAGGTAACTCATAGTGTCTTCTGACGTCGCAAAGACTATTAGAAATTGATTCTGATAAACCAGATACACTCATATCATGTCATAAGTTATCACTAAAAGAGGAAATAATTGGCTCCACCCTTTTGTAGCTAAAGTCCGTTCGCGTTGAGTTGGGACTATTCTCATTAAATATTCATCTAATTTCAATAATTAGGCAATTAAAACTTAGATCTATTTTCTCTTAGATGGCGTTGTAAAGAAGCGATTATTTGGAACAATGTTTTTGGTAGATAAACTTCACTGTCCTGCCTTCTTGCTTCCATTATGAACTCTGCTATTCACTCTTCCATTCTGCTAGCTGTCATTTGTGTTAATTCATCTGAAATATTTCCTATTTGTCACGATGAATTCCAAATACTACATGCCCATTTTGTTGTGTGCAAAGTTTTCTTTGGTATTCTGCTTTGAAATGCTTGCATTATATCATCTTTTGTTACAGTATATGAACTTTGAAGCCATACTAATTAGCTTAATTAGCTTATTTAGCTGTGGTTTCTATTGCGCATGTGGTTACTAGTTGTTAACTAACAAAGTTTATACAAGCCGTAACAAGCGTTTTCATTGGCTTCAATTAGTGCGTGGGTGTAAAACGTAATGCGCACATTTAGCTGTGCTCTAACCAACACTATTAACCCGTTTTTGGGCAATCTGATTGGTTGATTTCTGTTAGGTATGGAAGTTATAGACGGGTTATAACTTCCCAGTTTCGCAGACGCTGTAACCAAGGTAATAGTATGGCGCATGCGTAAATTAGAAAATTGTGTGGGCGGGGCGTTGCAGAAACAACTGTTCTTAGCTCGATAACTCTTCCATTTTACAAGATTCAAGATTGTAATTTCTTTTGCTGGTGAGTTGAAGTGTTAAGAAAGCTACAGATGTGAAATTCATGCTTCGTTAGTTGCATAAGAACACCAAGGTGAGTGTATGAAACGTCCCGGGCTATGCCCACACTCTGGCTAAGTTTCATAGCTTCCTTATTTTTTTAACAATACAGACTTTAAACTTGTTTGAATGTATAGAAGAACTTCTAAGAACGCCATACATATCAACATTATCCTTCGTTAGTTGCTGGAAGGTAGCAAGGCAAGTGTTTGAATTGAAGTTTGCTAGAAAACAGTTATAAAATGCTCGTGTGGTTTATAACAGAATTCTAACATGGTTGTTTTCCGTAATTGAAATGTGGAAACTTAGTTACTTAATGATGTCATAATTATCCATGGTAACACGATTGTAATGCTTCATAGCTAGCTAGCTAGCCACGGTTGTTTTTACTGGGCACTTAAGTCTTTAATTAAATAATTACGGTACATATCAAATCATACTGAGCAACCAACCAAATGAACCAACAATTTTTCATAGCGTTGCTATGGACGCTCCTCCTTGGTAATCATATTCATAGTATATAAAAACACATTCCAACTACACATTATACATCTCTAAGGCAACATACATACAACCACGCATGCATAACTTGTGGTTTGAAGAACTGCACATTGTTCCAGCTGCTCCAATGTTTCGAAAGTGTTGCAAGTGGGTCCTGTTTGCAGCCATATACCTCAAACCACAAAGTTTTCACAACTGTAATTCACATTGCAGATCAAAGATAGAAGGTAACACCATACATATATACTAAAATTACATTGCCACTTATTTTATTTAAGCTGCAAATGAACATATCATTAATACAATAATAGAATGAAGTTAGATGACCATATGGAGGCCTTGGAAAAGTTATGTCAAGTGTGTGGTGGAAACATCAACAAATACAGAGTCAAATATGTTTGTGAAGAACATGCTGACAATCTTAGAATCACATTTCATCTTTCCATCCTGACTGATCAACCAGACGTTCATCAAGTCCTAGACTGTTCTGTGACTATTGTTATGTCATGATATTACTGCAATGGAAAACAACAAAGTGTACCTTCCATCAATAGATCTCTTTGTATGGGAACAACACACACATACACACACATGCACTACATGTAATCAAGTTAAATCAGTTAAGAAAGGAGGAAGACCAAAAAAGGATAGGAAGAATAGAAGGAAACCACAGCTTGATAGCTGTCATGATCTTATTGCCCATACCAAACAAATCTCTCCTGAAGCATTCTATCATACTGATCAGTTTCTCACGTACAATATCCCTCTTTCCATTGATTTATCTAAGTCTGATATTGAATGCTCTATCTGTTGCAATCTCTTAAATAGTCCTGTTCAGTTGATCTGTCAACAGCCATTTTTTTTTGTGTGCATCGTGTCTCATATGTTGGTTTGAGTCATCACAGTCAACACGTTGTCCATCATGTGACAAATATCACTCCCTAACAACAAAAGAAATCACACCAATCAATCCCATGCACCTTAGAGTCTTGGAGAGTGTTGTAGTTAAGTGCAACTTCAAAGGGACTTGTGGGAAAAGGGTTCGACTGAAAGATCTTCATCGGCATACTAACAGCAACTGCTCCCAGTACTATACATCCGATCATCAACCTAATACAGTGTCTCTGTCAGATATCATATCTCAGCCAATCACCTCAACAACTTCTGTGACAGAGAAACAAGTAGATACACATCTTGTGAAGAGAATGATGATTGATAATCATCTAACACTTCAAACAGGAGGACAGGTATATAGTTTATAAATAATATTCCTATTCATGTTATGTACTGTGTAATACTTAATTATAGCCTCTCACCTTTGTCCATATACCATCACCACGTGTATCGTCATGTGATGCCTCATCGAGAACCATCAAGAGAAGATCTTTGGAAATGATGGAAGTTAGAGCATCTCTAAGTGGTAATACTGAAAACCAGCAATTTCAGTCCGAAATCAGCCAATTGAATAAGGAGGATAGGCAACAGCTGCTAAAGTCATTAGATATGACAACGGAAGTAAGTACCAACCAGGGCCTAGCTATGAAGGCAGATCTATCAATACCCTGGAACAAATTGAGAACTATGAGAAGGTACCACAGGTGTTAATTGCATTCCCACTTATATAATATTACAACATAGATGGATGAAGGAGTGGGGGATACAAATTGCAAGTGAGAAAAAGAGCAGCAGAACTCATAGACAATGACCTCATAGGAGAGACAGCCATGTTCTCTTTTTCGTTGAAGTCTGGAGGTGAAGAAATGAAGTCCTCACTAATCGTGTACATTCCACATCTAAAAAATAAAATAAATTGATTTACTTGAGAAGAATGACAGGTTATATATATTATAATTACACAGTCAGTGTCACTTATTCTTGTAATTGTAGATTAAACAAACTGACCTGGCATAGCGACAGGATTCCTTCCAACGAAATCTGGGTTAAACTTGGAGGTGATAAGGGTGGTTCATCCTTTAAAATGAACTTTCAAATCCTAAATGTTGAAAATCCAAATTCTGTTCACAACACCTGTGCTTTTACAGCATTTCAAGCTGTAGATACACTTTTTAATCTCCATGTAGCTCTTGATCGCTACAGTGAACAGGTTAACGAACTACAAAAAACAGAATGGAGGTATGTTTTATGAATATTTTTAACAATTCTCTAAAATTATTATAATTATAAGGGGAAAGATGTTTCGAGTATTTCTTAGTGGAGACTATGAGTTCCTGTGTAAGATGTATGGAATCTCAGGAGCTTCAGGTATTGTCTAAATTATCACTATTTGTACATTATAAATAAATTATTCAGGGCGGCATTGCTGTTTATGGTGCCTAGCTCCCAGAGAAAAATTTAAAGACAACGAGTCCTTTCCTTTACGATCCCTATCATCAATGGAATCTGACCATCAAAAATTCATCCACTCTGGAGGGAACCCAAAAAGCGTAAGATTTTTTAACAATGTTCTACAGAAACCATTTTTCCAAATTCCCCTACTACAGGTATAAATACATACATAATTGTTATAATAGTGTAAATGATAGATTAATTATCTTCAAAAGGTTTGTTTACCTGGTCTTCATATCTCACTTGGTCTGTTCCATCGTATGTTTACTCTTCTTGAAGACGAATGTCATACATTAGATTTGATGCTGGCAAGCAGAGACATTTCAGTTATTAATGAAACATGCACACCCATACCCTTCCAAGAATACAGATCAAAACTGGAACAAAAAACATCCCTTTTAAATGACAGGGTCACTGCTGAGAACGAGGTAATGGCAGCAGAACAATTTATCACTCTACTATCAGTACTTGGTGAAAGTCCACAAATGAAATCTCTTGAAGAAATTGCGTTGTACAACAGGAGACTAATTGCTGAGATAGTAAATTTAACTTGTTGATATTATAGTAACCTGTATGAAATCAATGCAAAATTATAGGACAAGCGAATACAAGTATTGGAAAAAGATTTAAAACTATTTGCTAGAGAAGAAGGGCCATTTGTCCATTGCCTGGATGAGACACTAGCTACATTTAATGTACAACAGCAAGCATACTATTCCGGAACATTTGTTGGAAACCATGTACATAGAACTCTTAAGGTACAAGACTGTGCATAATTATATTCTAGCATACACGTTACACAACAATCTCTATAGCCTGAAAACATCACTATTCTATGTGAGGCACCTGTACATCTTGCCAATTCAATATGTCCAACTCTCACCCCTGAATCGCAAAGAATTTGTACCAAATTCTCAAAAGCATTCAATCTTCTGAGTGAATGTCACTCTTTCTATAACAGTAAAGAAATAGAAGAAGACAATTTACAGAAGTTAGGTAAAACAAAACAATGTCAATACAAACATAAGTGTTATTATATCCTTTCTTTTTAACAGAAATCTCTTTAGTCAACTTCATGAATTACTATCGTAAGGAATTTTCTGATGCACATGATGGAAAATCATCTTATTCCACAAGTACAAAAGTGGAAATTTGCAATGGGATTCCTTGGAGAACAGGGTGCTGAAAGTATCCGTGCATCATTTAATTCAATCAAAAGATTGTATGTTTCTATTCCTAACAAGGTTGATCGATTGCTTAGAGTTACGCAAGAGCATCTCCTTCGAATTGATCCGGAGAACCGATACTTAGCACCACAACTACCAAAACAAGTGTATATAGAGAAAAAAAACATCCCTATGATTGCTTTACAAATTTAAGTGAAGACAAAAGTATCTAACATATGACTGCTTTGTGGTGTCCAGCATTAAGTAATCATGGCTGACTTTATCATGCCTAAAACACATCAGTTATTATTTTGATTATCTACTCTCCTGACCTTTCAAAGGACCTCGTAGAACTTTAGGAATATATTTCAGGCAGAATAGCTAGCTACTAGTTCCAGTTTCTACGTAAGCTACTTAGCTACAGCCTACAGGCAGCTTTCTTTCTGCTGGTCTGTAGACTCATGTAGAGCTCGAGCGCGCGTTCTTTTTACGCGCCACGCCCATTAATTGAGCGAACCCCTGGGAATGATGCAACTTCCTTAACTAGGTATACTCGCGCAGGTGGACAGACTGTACACAAGAAAATATATATAATTTTATAATAATTATATAATTATATATATAATTTATATATAATTTATATATAGTTCGAACCCGTGGGAAAGCAATCATAGGGATGGCCCTACGGGCCATAAAAATTTCCAGATGAGTTAATAGACTACAACATAGCAAGCGTAATAAGTTATTTGACAAAGGAAAGCTGGCAAAAACTGTCATGTGAAGGTGATTTCATCAGCATAATTTTTCAATGCTATTTGAAAACATTTCTATCACAGTGGAAACCACGTGCTGTACGGGAAATATATAGCACTCGGGGTGGGGGCTCGAAGCCTCATGCTGTTTCATACATGCATACGGCCAAGATATTTTGAGAAAAAACATCCCATAGATTGAGGAGACATTCATAACTTTCTATAGTTAATATTTTAATAAAAAAATTTTCATAAATTATAAGAAAAATTTTATACTATTGTTTATTGATAATTTGTAAAGCAATCATACAGCCAAGATATATAATTATATATATTATATATACATGTATATATATATATATAATTATAGAGGGGAAAAAATCACACGGCCAAGATATATTGAGAAAAAACATCCCTGTTTACCGTCATTCATTACTTATTTCATTTTCTTGCATTTTTTATTCACTCACGAAGCACATTATCATCTATGATATTATACACCCCTTGAGGTAACTTTGTCGTTCCAAGTTAATAAACACACAGAGAGAAAGACAGGGACCTGCATCTGTGTTTTCAGTAGCCATTAGCTGGAGAAAGTTAGCCAACTTACGCGCATGCGCATAACCCCACGTGTAACCACGTGGTACCAAAATGCAGTCTTTCAATGTTGAAGTACTAATGCCACCTGGTATAAGTAATACATCTAATAACTGCTTTGCCAGCAGTGTTATTCACTGCCTCTTTAACCATCCTGTTTTCTTGTCACTGTCATCAAAGATAACAGAAGATCATCAGTTATGTACAAAGTGTGGAAGAAATGGTAATAAACACTACTCTGTTTATAATCAAAACAAAAACTGTACATGAAATTTATTAAAATTAGAACCATGTTTCTCAAACAATATTCAAAACTTGTTTGAGCAGTATAAATATAATAATACACCCACTGTACTTCAGTCCAAGTTATTCACTGAAACCCTGCAAAGTGAGAAAATACATGAATTATGAAATAAAGCAAATACTTTAAAAACAATTTTAGCAACACACCAATCTTTTATACCTGGGGTTTATCAAGATGCTCATGAATATTTCATCCAGCTAATTGATAAACTACAAGGATTATCACCAAGGTCAGTAACATCACTCTTTACAGCACTGCTGAATTTAAAAGGTATTTGCTAATCTATAGATCAAAAGACTTCATACACAAGAAATTATTTGCTGAAGTAACTCAAACACGTTAGTGTATTGTAATAATAATGCATACTTTTTCATCACCGCATCTTAATTAACCTTCAGTTACATGCAATAATTGTACACAAAGTAGTGTTACACAACAGATATCTAATGTGATCCAACTTAAAGCCAATGTGAGTCCCCCCAAAACCATAATCTCTTGTGTTTTAAGGATATTTCTCATTAAGACAAGTAAAGAGATATCTTTACAAAACCTAATAACAGATGAACTATCTGATGAAGAAAAACTTTGTGATTATACTTGTGGAGGGTATGATTTGACTCCTTTTAATACATCATATGTATACATGCACATGTACATGTAGGTGTGGTAGGTGTGGAATGTCTGGAGAATGCTATAAATTAAGTACACACCCAGACTATCTATATCTGTCCACACATTTATAACTGTACATGTTTGGATGCCACATTACATGCCACAGTTTGTAAACATATACATTTCATACATATGCAAACTAACAGTGGTGGTACCAAAACACAACACATAACTCCAGTAGATTACTCATATTTTACTAACATACTATTTCAGAAGTCCAACAAGGGAGACTTAAATATGGCTAAAAGTAAACTATTAGCAGATCTGAAAGAACTGGAAACGTATGTCCAATCCTGCAATAAAATAGATATTTTAAATGCTACAAATAAACATATAAAAGCAGCTATTGCTATATCAAAGGCATTGCAAACTCAATCTGAAGAAAAGATTCTAGCTGTGAAGAGAAAGGTTTCTCCAAATGAAAACCACAAAACGCAACAGAAGTTCTTTTCTACAAAAAAGCCAAGAAATGCATCTACATCGGCACTTTCTAAACCATCTTTTATGGAAGATGAAAACTGCCTCATAGAATTGAAGCAAAAAGAAGCTATGGTGTGTGTAAATTGCTTAAAAGAAAATGACATTAACCATAGTAACCAAGTGATACAGTGGATTCAATGCGATACATGTTCCATGTGGCTACATCTTTCGTGTACCATACCAAAATTGACATTTTTACCACAATATTACACTTGTCATTTTTGCTGTACCACTGAATAGTTAGCTTAAAGATTAATTTTACTACTTGTGTTATAGTTGTGTATAATTATATATATATATATATATATATATATATATATATATAATATATTGTATATATATATATATATATATAAAATTATATATAATTATATATATATATATATATATATATATATATATATAATTTATATATATATATATAATTATATATTGTATATATATATATAATTATATATATATAAAATTATATATAATTATATATATATATATATATATATATATATATATATATATATATATAATTTATATATATATATATATATAATATACTATATAAAAATTAATTAAATATATATCATTACGTTATGTACAATATTATATACACAATATTTAATTATCTATATACGCATATAATATATATATATCTTATTTTCATTCGAGTTATACTTATTATTTACCTTTTCGTATATAAGAGACTCCAACACCACCACGTCTGATCACATCTAAATAACCACGCCTAACAGGGCCCGCTCAGATCATAATACAGCCGGCCCACGTAATTAATTGGCTAACTTTCTCCGGCTAATGGCTAGTGTGTGACTACCACCACGTGCTTTTAATTTATTCATGAGTAAAACCAAGTAGATCCTAGATCTATATATACGTATACGAGTAATTTTCACCTATGAATATTTAATGAGCAAAGTCCCAACTCAACGAGAACGGAGTTTAGTCGATCTAGTAGTTTCGTCCCCAGCCGCCCACGCCCTTAACGAGCGAGACGGCGTCTGGCACACTAAGAGAACAAAATCCGACTGCTACCCAAAATGTGTTTGCTTTGATGTAGTGCTTTGCTAGCGATAGCCATGATGCCAGAATAGTTATGTTTTGATGTGTCCAGATGTCCCCAAGAGTCTTCTCAGGTCTGGAAACAGTAACCGTGAGTTATATAAATTGCCCTCTTCTAACAAGTAATAACGATTTCACAGTTTACATGTGGTCTAATTTTGATATCAATCCAACAGGCTGGATTCCCTCGCGTGACGTGTTTAATTGCGGACCAGATATGTCGCATAATTACATTCCTCAATGTCATTGTCTACTAGCAATAGCATCTGTGATATCAGAAGGCAAAGTGAGGTACCTTCTCCTCAGGAGTTGAAGGATTTCATACAAGGTGGTGAATTGAGGCCATCCCTTCTAAACAAACAAAGAGATAGTAGTCATCATCTATCATGTAGGTGGGGATACAAAAATCTGTTTGGTATTTCAGTATCCTTCATGGTACTTTATGGTGTGTTTTTGGGAGTTATTAGTCTACAAAGTAGTCTTAATGATGCTGAAGGCCTTGGGCTTGCCTCACTCTCTGCTCTTAATGCTGTTTACATTATATCTGGTTTGTTCTCTTCATCAATTACCCGCCTATTTGGTACAAAATATACACTTATTATATGTTATATAGTAATGACAGTGTATACAATTAGTAACTATTATCCGCAGTGGTATACTTTGATACCTGGATCAGTGTTTGTTGGGATAATATATGCACCTTTGTGGGCAGCACTATATGTACATGTTACTACAATAGCAATTCAATATGCAACTGCTGTTGAAGAAAACCAGTCTTACCTTGTAGCATTGTTTACGGGTGTTTTCACAATGTTTTATAAAATAGCTTATATTCCAGTGAACATAGTTTCCTCAGTAATCCTATTCAATGGACGTGAAGGGAATGCATCTATCATTGACACATCTCTAGGTAACATATGCAACAATACTGAAGCTGCAAACTTGGATCGATTGTATTTATATATCCTTCTATCAGTTTGTGTTATATTTGATATTGTAGCTATTGTTATATTGATATCATTTGTGGATAATCTTGGTACAGACACCAAGTTGCTCTCCCCTACTAGAATGTTTGAACTATATGTTAAGAAACCATTTGTTGCTACATTAAAAATGATGTTGAAGTGGAAATTGATTCTTGTAATTCCAATGATTACACTTGATGGTTTTATAATCTCTTTTTCACTAGGTCAATTTGCAAAAGTAAGTTTTACTTCTGTATAAATAATATGAGACTGGAATGTATGAATATCTATTTATCACAGGTATATGTTTCGGACTGTATTGGAGTTCATTGGATTGGAGTCGCATTGGCAATATATGGTTTAGGTAGTGGATTGACAGCCTTAACTGCAGGTCGTGCGGTGAAATACATTCCACAATACTTCATTGTTTACACTTTTCTTAGTATTAATATGGGTATTGTGATTTTCATGCTTTTGTTGGAAAGAGAACCAAGTTACATTTTATCATTTCTAATACTTTTTGGATTGGGTATATGTGAAGGAGTATGGATCTCAACACCTTCAGGTGAAATTTCATTTGTCATAGTCATTTATCATGTTAGATTCAGTAGAAACAATTTACTATGGCCATGACAATTGATTATTTTTCGTAGGGTTTAATATAATGTTCTTTATTAGTAGTTATTTTTGTGTCACGTTTAATGGTTTGTATATATGCATGTAGTTAAGGAAATTGCTTTGGATGGCTCAATCATATGTTACTTTTTTCTCCATATATCTTGTTATTGGTATCATTGCTTTTATTTTATTAGGTCTGGTTGGTATATTTTTCCCACAAAAACAGGAAGAAGCATACAGTGTTTTGTATATTGGTATAGGTGTGGGATACTTAATTGGATTTCTTTCTGCAATCTTCTTTGACACTGAAATTCACCTCTGGTTTATACTAAGTTTAATTACTATTACGTTTATCACATATACAACTTTGATATTAAAAACAAAAAAACTAAAAGCCAATAGCAACAAATTGTGTAATAATTAATTGAAATTCTATTTGTGGTATATCATACATAATTGCAATCAGGAGCACATCATACTGCAGGGTCTCGCCAGGCTATTTTTACAGAACCCTTTCGGAACCGGAAGTGATTTGATCATTATGTGACGTCACGTGAACGGTTTCTCAAAGTAATGGTGTTTAGAAAAGATCAGTCTCTTAGACTTTTTGCAATTTTCTACTGTGTTTTGTCTTTTCTTTACCCTATAAGTGCAAGGAAGCCAAGAGAAGACCAAACAGAAGCTCCCAACTCACCTACATCGTTTAGTTATCAAGAAAAGGTGTGACTTAACTGTCAATTATAATTATTACTATAATATGTATATATATATAATTATATATATATATATATCATACTTAGCTCAAATATCAAAGAAAATAACTGGGATATAAATGTGATATAAGCACATGGGTCTTATATAACCCTTTGATGTTTGATATAAACCTATCACCTTAAAACACCTTAACATTGACTCAATGAATAGAATTGTTTACATTGCAATCAACAATCAAGTAACAGCAAATTTTTTTTTCAAAATTAGTGTTCATTAAGGTCCTTTTCTTTGCAGCAAGAAGGGGCAAAGGGTATTCTGAATTTTCTGAACGCATATAACAGAGGATACTGAATAGAATTGCATATATTGTCCTGGGTGGATATTGGTCTCCATTTTGATTTCTTGTCTCAGCAATGAATAAGGTTAACCACTTATTAAGCTCTTCTTTAGTACATGAAGGTGACAAAATACTCTCAGGGCATTGCTCCTCACCATTTCGGTCGTTGAACTCATACACCCAGTCTTTCAAGATTTTGAATGCCCATCGGGTATTAGCATCTGTAGTTTTAGCTACCTGACGTTTTTCTAAATTTTTGATATTGTTTTCGGAGACAACACTAAACCGGCGCTCCCTACTTAGGGAAAGTGAAAGCTTGTGTTTCTTTGCTGCAGAAGGCAGCTCACAATTTTCTTTCTCTGCCATCACAATGACCTGATTGACCTCTGTCTCTGAGCATGCGCAATGATCCTTTGATGTTTGAGCTAAGTAAGATATATATCTTGGTTATATCAACACTATACATAATAATTAGTATTGTGATATTAGTGTATTTGTATATAAATTAAAGCTGGAACTATTATTTTATAATAGGTGAATTTATTGTTGTATGTAATGAATACATTATGAGAAAGGCAAAACTACTGTAACTGTGTGTAGCTTTTCCTAATTTTTCATCTTCAGTTTGGACCAGATGAGTGTTTTAGTCTTGTAGTTTGTGTCACTGTGGTCAATGTCAGGTTTTATAAAACCTGGGGTTACTGCTGTATCAGTATATATAAATAAATGTAAATGTATTATATAAAATTAAAAGTATTGTGATAATTGTATAGTATGTATAGAGTGTGTTTCTTTGCCCCAATAATGGAATTTTTGTCTGTCTTAAAATAAATTATAAGTCAGAAAACTTTCTTGTGATTCACTAGTATTCTATTAGTACAACTAGTAACCATGGTAACATACATGTACTATACTAACATACTCTAATTATTATAAATATAGGGTAGATACTGTACTCGAGGTTTCTACGTGCAATAGAACTACCGTGGAAACAGTTTAATTACTGAGGGTGGAGCCCGAAGTAATTAATGTTTCCAAGGTAGTTCTATTGCGTACGTGGAAACCAAGAATACAGTCTCGAAGCAATTTAGATTATAGTTATTACTTTGTTGGGTAGAAGCCATAACAAGAAAGCCTCGTCTTTAAATTGCAGAAAGACAACAAGGTAATCGATAGCGCGAGTGTTTTGCTCTCGAGGGCAACCCCGACATCTCTATTTTGTCAGCTGTGTAACTTTTGGATTTCAAAAAGCTGAAGATTTTAGCTTACTTAGTTGGACAGAAGACCTGTTAAGAAGGGCCATAACCATTCTTTGTTTGTTAATAGAAAGCAGCAAGTATTTTTATGTAGTCGGCATTCAACGCCCACACTTCAGCGACTTTCTCAGTTGATCGCTTGTAAACATCAACAGATCCAGCCTTACAACAAACTTTGCTTCTGTTCGCTGTGTGAAATTCTTATAGCAACATCGCAACAGGTTTACTAAATAATTATAGATTTACTGACCAATTAAAAGTAGGTTTACAACGGGATTTAGATCATACCTAACAGAAATCAACCAATCAGATTGCTCAAAAATGGGTTAATAGTGTTGATTAGAGCACAGTTTAATGCGCATGCTACGTTGTTATACCCATACATTAATTGAAGTCAATCAAAACGCTTTGTTGGTTAACAACTAGATTCATAGTTGTTAACCACGGCTAAATAAGCTAATTAGTATGGCTTCAAAGGACAGATTTGCTACTGTAACAAAATAGTTAGCAATGCAGTACGATGCTACAAATGCCCATCAGTTGATCATGATTGATTTGTTTCTAAGGTTCTAGTACCCTCAACTTCCAATGCATCTAGTCAGATTAAAGGACCCATAATCAACATAAACTTCTATAACAATTGAACTTCAAGAGTAAATTATGTTATTCAACTCATCATTATTTCATATTATTCAATTCAACATTATTAATACTACATATATACACATGTCATTCTGTAATAGATCTAAGTAACTTAGAGCCCTCGTGAGAGTGCTCTAACCAACACAATTGCACCCTAATTGCCCTCAAAGCACTCGAAAATACTCGTGATACGCCCTCGTATTTTATCGTGTTCTTGGGCAAATAGGATGCAAAAGTGTTGGTTAGAGCACTCTCACGAGGGCTCTAACTATTACTTAGAAGCCTCTAATTGACCAATCAGATTGCAGCATTTTAATGAGCTATAATCTAATTATATTTATTATAATAAAATAAATATAATTGTATAAATTATAATCATTTCATTATTATTGTTTAGTATAATTATTGTATATCTTGTTTTGAAGATGTTTTAGTCACCTGGCATAATGTACACTTAAAAATGCATTAACTACTCAATGCACTGCTACATTTGTAATAACATTCTTCATGGTTCATCAAGTGTTACATGTATAATATGGTAATCAATAAAGGTCTCAATTAGACAATTTACTCACTTCGCTCATCATGAGCAAACCCTTGTGCTACATTAAAATGCTCATAAACAATATTGTATAATTATGTATAATTATAATATAATCATATATATTATTATATATAATGATATATTATATATGTAATGTATTATTACATGTGTATATAATTATGAATGTACCGTGTCCACCTTGACTTCAAAAAAGGGCCAATTTGAAATGAACAACCTTCATTTTCATATTGTTTATTCTACAATCTACATTATATCGATTAAATTTCAATTGTTACAGCATAATCATTATGGCATTAAACTGTGCACTACAAGCTCATCACAGTGATTATGAGGTTATTAGATTTTAGTAGACTAATTAATTTTCTCTATTGTAGAGTTGTGGATGCATTGAAGTTTGTTCATGGATATTGGAACAGTACCAGTACTCTTTGGAAGAACTTTGTGATAAAGAATATGATGTAAAGTTAAATAATCCACGTAATGCTAATATCAAATTCTCTCCTTGTGGACAAATTCAATGTAATGGAGTGATGACAAAAGGCTGTATTAATGTACCTGGTGTCTCGCCAACTAGTACAGGTGAAGTAGTCCTTTTCATGATGCAACTAATGTTTTTCATCCATGTTTAGTGAAGCATCTACTACATCATCAGTTAACATGTTTATAAAGCAATAAATTAGTGTAGTTTTAGTTATGTATGACTGTTTCCTCAAAATTTTAGTTGTATTTGTAGTTGATTAACTAGAATAACATTATAAGCTTGCTAAAAGGGTTTTAGTTATAGTTAGTTAACTAAAATTTGCAATGCCTTACTAAAAGGATTTAGCTATAATTATATAGTTAACTAAAACCACACTACAGTAAATGAATTACTCTCAGAAGGTCTAATCCAGAAATGTCTACATTACGATAAATTACATGTACGTAGTTAGACTAAATCAAAGCTTACTGTTATCACTTATCAATACCTCCTATTATCGTTAAATAATCTCTCATTCTTATCTGTAAATTTCCACTTTTGGGAGTAGACATTCTGTAAAATGGTATTCATAGGATCTTTACAAAGAGGCTATGATGTTCGTCAGATATAAAATATAATATTTCTCATTTATTCTTCCGTAGTTGTCCTCTATTCTAGGGCAATCCACATTCTTGATCCTAATGTTTAGGGGTGGTAGGATTGAATCACCCACCCACTCACTCAGATTTGATTCAATATATGGCAGGACTGTTACAATTATTGAGGGCTCATATTTTCAGCTTTTAGCCACACCTTA
The DNA here is from genome assembly GCA_947044365.1 of Petrosia ficiformis. Taxonomy (NCBI): domain Eukaryota; kingdom Metazoa; phylum Porifera; class Demospongiae; order Haplosclerida; family Petrosiidae; genus Petrosia; species Petrosia ficiformis. Next base: position 3,197,291 of record OX345647.1, read on the forward strand.
TCAAATTTGTGTTTACTAGAATGTAGAATGATGGAGTGAGAAATATTCCATCCAGTACTGGAAGAGTACACATGTAGCTATAGCTTTACAATAAAGGAAGTATTTCAATATCAAATTTATGAAGTTCCATATGAAGTAATTTTAAGTATTGACCTTCAGAATTGGGTTATATACTGTATGTATAGTTAGTTACATGATTATTTGCTGTTGTGTAGAGAGTTATGAGTTCCTGACTGTACACTTCAAAGACTCGTGGAAGATGTATGGCTGCTTTGTGAATAACCTAATATGGGCAAAAGAAACAGTAGTCTCGTCCCTAGCTGCACCCACTACATGTACGTGGAAAAGCATTTGGTGCTGGCAATTTCTTGGTTGTGCTGACTCAGCATCTCATGTGATTATTTAGTGCAGAACACGTGATGATTCAAAATTTTGTGCTGCCATCGCTCGCCAATGGCAAAATATCGAAACTTGTTGCTTTCCCATACTCACTGGTATAACGTAGGCTCTTTTCTGAGTTGCTAAACTAACGAACACATTTTTCAACAAACAAACCTTTCCAAACTTAATCACCAGATAAAACCTTCGCTCGGCATGTTCACATACACATCACACAGCTAATCACACGATTTTAATTGTTTGATACAGTATACTTGAATTTCATTAGTGTGCTCTGAGTCACCACAACCAAGAAATTGCTAGAAAGTCACTTAATGTTTCTCTATGTAGTAGGTACAGTTGGGGACGAGACTACAGAAACAGTGGTTGTACAAAGGAAAATCTCTAGTATAGAACACTTCTCAGGACTCAAAATATTTTAGTACTGTTGTGCTATATACAGCTTCACTATAATAATAATTATAAATATTGTGCACACTATAAACTATTAAATGTACTTAATTAATATTCAGGAGAGATTGCTGTATTTTTTCATTGTAGGACAAGTAGCTAGTGTGCAGGTGATAGAAAAAGAACTCTTTGTCTCAGGCTTTCAACTTGTGTTAGATGAGGGAGAGACTTGTGAAGTCACTAAAAAACCAAGAAAGACTATATTAAACTTCCCTTGCGATCCAAACAGAGTCCTGGATCTGTCGAGTTTCAAACCTCTGAAAGCTCATGAAGGAGACAGGAAGGAGACTTGCTGTTATTATGTTGAGTTTCCATCTAGTCAGCTTGGTTGTCCAATACACATTCACTCAAAGAATCTAATTACAGGAACATATCAAACAACCATTGAAGCAGGTTGGTTAGTCATTCAATACAATACAGAGATAACAGAGCAAAAATTAATATCTAAAATTTTTCTCAGGCATTGCTGAATTTAGGTCAACCATGTATATGTGTGTTGTGTGTTTAAGCTCAACATGGTTGGACATTCATTTAAAATGGTTGAAAAATATCCAATGGCCTGCACTTACATATAGTTCTTGTCGTGAATGATATAATAATGATTTTCTTTGTAGGGGTAATCACTGTTAACCTTTAGGCAAACAAATTCTGATGAACCAGTATAGAAATTTACTGATAACAAATATTGACTCATACATCTACTAATAATCAGATATTATCTGCCTTTTAGTATGTGATTCCTTTAATGAATATGTGTATTTTCTATTAGGGTATATAAAAATTTAATCTTGCTACAATCATTAACGAATGACGCACTTGTTACAACATCAGTTACATCACTGAAAGCTAAGCCCATTGTAACTACATTCAAAGATTCCTGTTCATATAAGATCTAAAATATAATGATTGCAGGAAGTAAAGACTATCATAATCTACAAACAACTTCTTCCTCCTTCCCAAAAGTTCTTCAGAGTTATTGTCTTGTTGCTCTGAGTTCATAATAGTTCACTTGACTAACACTTGACCTCTCTACCTATATACATTGTTAACTCTCCAATCAATGAATATAGGCAGGGCATTAAAATACAAGTGGGCACCAACAGGAAATAATAAATACATTCAATTACAATGGCCTAACTGACACTGATTAATTCTGCTAATATTAATTGCCAGTAATGTTCAATATTGATTGTCCATCCAATCCAATCCAATCATTGGTGCACTAAGAAATTCCCACTCCACTATCTATGTTCTCTTGTACCTGGAGTCAATGTATAACCATACATGTAAGATGAGTATACAATCAATGCTGCATTTAGAAAAGTTGCCAAGAAGAGGCAATAAGGGTGTTTGCTGAAATTATGGTGGTGCAAGCCATCCATCTGTCTACATGGCCAAGTAGGGGAGTCTGGAGGCATGCCCCCCGGACTCTCTGAGATCGTTTCTAAATTATTAATTTGCAACGTTCAATGCATAAAATCAGGAGCCGATAATGACATTGACCAGAAAGCGTAAGAGTAGGAGCGGCAGACGACCATGCATTTCATTAAATTGGTCAAACTATATCTGTCTGACCGTCTGTTACTATTTTTAGAACTCACGCATATACGCCTTCATTAAATATGGCTTCTAGAAAATCGAACAACTACTACTACATTGACTAAGTTTCGTGTAAGACAGAGAAAAGAATTGGGCGATAATCTGGCTTGTGTACACTGTGAAGATTTTGCTAAAGAGGCCATTGACAAAGTAGTAGGAAGCCTTCACTGCAATCACTTCAATGACAGAAGGCAATGATGTCAAACACTCTTGAATAGGACTAAACAGTTATTTCTGGGGTTCCCCAAGCATGCTCTCACTTTCCTGATAGTAGGTGACTCCATTTCTGCCTCCAGACATGTTCGTTTCATAGCTAACCTTCAAGATCGTCGAGGCATAGACCCCATATAGTAATAGCTGGTCAGACAGATAATTTGACCAATTTAATTAAATGCGTGGTTGTCTACTTTTACACATTCTGGTCAACATCATTATGGGCTCCTGATAAAATTGAACATTCAATTAGGTATATACATGTAGGTATCATAAAATGCACCATGTAGAAAATTGCAAGAGTAAGATTTTAGTAAGGGGGGCAAATGCCAAAATGAAATGCAACCCTGACAATGTATATACATACATGTACGTATAACTATCAATCTTTGTGTGTATGAATTGGATTTTTACGCTGGACATACTTATGTTCACAGTAAAATTACAATGATTATCAAAATGACACCTTAAATAGCAAACGTTGCTGTCATTTTCTATGCACCCACCAGCATATCTCATTTGCTGTTAATCATGTCTATTCTCCTCAAACAGCCTCTTCTAGTAACTAGAGATTGGTTGGGATGAGTGGATAGTAATGTACATAGCTTTCATCTTTCTGTGATTTTTTCTTTAGTAAGTGGTTGTGTGAACTCTGACCCTTTGAAAACTGTTTCTAGTTGTCATTATAATGGTGGTAATGTACTATCTATACATGGTATTGGTTTCTCAGAATTTTGTGGTGGTGATGCATTTGATGTTCAGGGAATTAAGAATCAGCGAAATCAGTTACGTATCAATAGGAAGTATTGTTCTGATTACATTCAAAATCACTTTTGTGTTTTTGTCGGTGAGAAGGAATGTTTGAAACCAGTCTTTCAAAATATATTCATGATTAACTGTACATTGAGTGCTGGTAGTGGTATAGGACTAGATGTTATGATTGTCAGGAGAGCAACAAATAAAAGGCATGAAGAGGAGGAAATAGTACAAGACAATGAAGGAAGAACGCAAAAGTATAGTAACAAGAACAAAGATAAAATACTGGGAGATAATAAAGGAGAGTGTGAATTTGGTGAGATAATCACTATGTTGTCAGGAGCTGTTTCATATAAAGAGGTGATCAATTTCAGAGACAAATTTAATCAGTTTGTTGAGTATGGTGTTGGTGGGTTAAAAAAAGAGATTGAGGAGTTGTACAGAAGAGCATTTGCATCAAGAGGTTAGCTATGTTCATTTGTTTAACTTTATTATCATTACCAATAATTACAGGAGCATCCCCAGATGTTTTGGCTCAACTTGGGATTACTCACATAAAGGTATATTATTAAAGTTGTTCATTTATATATCCTGTTCCTGGTATAATACAAGCACTGTTACATTCTAAATGATTTCAAACTGAAGTTTCAAACCGCCATACCTTCTGATGTAGTTTGTTAGAAACCACAATAAGGATTCAGTGTGTATACACTAAGTTTATTAACCCGAATGCGTAGGCAGAGGGTTATAGTAATCAGTTTGTGTGTGTGTGTGTTCCCACTAATCTTTGCAACAGCTTATTTTTGAAGATTCTTGGTCACTGCAAAGGAAAGAGCACGCTAGGTCTACTGCGAGATTCAAGCGATTTGCAAGAAAACTCTTCGATGGAAAAGATACAGTCATGCAAAGTCGAAAAATAGGCTTTTTTCACCCGTCCCCATTGTTACTCAGTCACGCCTATGTAACTTTATTAATTAAATTGGTTAATCTGAACGTAGGCGGAGGTTATAGTAATTGAGCATGCATACACATTTTGTCTAAGATTCTAGAAAGGTTGAAGTGTTTCTTCAGCTATCTGTGAAGTCTTGTCACCAGTTCTGAGGAGATATGAATCTGAGTTGATGAGGAACACCCATGACGCCCTGTTTCATTGTTGATTGTTTATGCTGAGAAGCATACATTCATAGTTGCATCTTTTTAGCGAGGGTTCTGCACTTTAGTGCATTCATTATTATAGCAATGAGATTTTTAATGTGTTTTACAATACAGATGGGATTCGAAATCCCATTGGATATCTGTAGGTAAACTTGACATCTCTCCTAGACATAATCTACCTTCTAATTATAGGGTATTTTATTATATGGACCACCTGGTGCTGGGAAAACACTTCTAGCTAGAACTATAGCAAAGATACTTGGATCAAAACAGGTCAGTAGGAATGTAAATAAAAGATATGTATTACTGACATGACAGTCTGTACCAACCAATTAATCACTATTTAGAACATCATTCGTACCTTGCCATGTGAGTACCTATAGTTTATTGTAAATACCTTGTCTGTCTCTTGAAAGTAAAAATTCTATAATCCTTTTTCATTCCCCTAAACATTGTACTTTGACCTGACAAACAACAAAGGGTTGATTGGTGGAGGTGTAAGTATTTTTCATAATTATTACCCCATGCAAGCATAATTATATGCAAGGGGTTGAATGAACAGTTCTGTCCATCTGTCTGTCCCACCTGTCATTATGGGAAACAAGTTTTAGTTGAGCATTGACATGATTGTTGTTTTAAAGACAATAGACATTTCAGCTCGAAAGCCTTCATCAGTAATGAAAAAAAGAAAATTAAAATGCAGGTTTATATAGAGAAACAATCGTACAAGATAGGTATCAATCAACATCAATCAATTTCAATCAATAGGCTTCTAACTGTTCCTAAAGTAAAACAGCCATACATGATATGTGTCCAAAAATTCCACAAAGAAAAACAAAATGCATGAAAGGTGTCTAAACTGTTCCAGAAGTAAAACTGACATACATGAAGGTGTGTAGACAGTTTCAGAAGAGATAGACAGCAGACTGACAGCTTCAATGGCTTGTGCTTAGGCTAGATGGGTGTGGTCACTCGAAAAAAGGGAGGAATTTGGCAAAATGGCTGCATCCCCAAGTAGGGTAGGTAATTAATTAATAAACATGATAAACAAACTCTACGACAAATTTGTAATAGTTGAAAGATTTTATAAACACATGAAAGTGTGAAAATTATTGTATGCATACTAATACAGTTCACAGTATCCACAATTCCTGTGCTTTCTTATTATCAGTTTAAAAATGTGTCATTTTTTTGTCAGTCATGCTCTTCATAATATTTATGACACAAATTCATAATTTTGAATTTTTTGAGCTAGTTTTCAACCTGTCTCCTGTTCTGTTAGTAATTAAGCTAATATTATGCGGTATTGTGTGGGGTATGTGTTCTTGGAACATCTATTTTTAATTGAGCAATCTGACATTCAGTGTATAACCCACATGTTAACAAGCCACCACTACAACCTCTAAATTATGTATTCACTGTACTAAATGTGTATACAAGTCATGGTGGAAAATAATTCTTGGTAAACAATTCAGTCACAAGTGCTCTCCAGTGTACAGCATATATTGTAACGATTAATTAAATGTTCCTTAGGAAATCGTTGATAATCTATGAGCACCATTTATTTCCAACCCTGGTAAGACAGGTAGTGATTGATTAATGTAATTCTATAGGTTCAGTTAATTAATGGTCCGGAGATTATCAGTAAATATCTAGGAGAGAGTGAAAGAAATTTGAGGTTAGCAATATCACACACAATTAGTATACATTGTATTGAACTTATATTATAACACAATAAAAATATTCTAAGAATGTTTCTGCCTAAAGATAAAATTCCAAACCTTTATGGAATATACAATATACGATGTACAATGTACAATTTATGTTGTATACATGTATATGTACATGTATTATATGTATACAGTATTTCTGTCTTTTACACTTAAATTTCAGAGGCTATTTTGAGTCAGCTCACCAGTCTTATAAGAATCATGGTGATGCCAGTGAACTGTATGTCATCATTATAGATGAAATTGAAGCCATCTGTAAACCAAGAGGTAACATGCAACATATATACACTAATGAATGAAAAGCACTTACAACATGTTCTCCGTCTAAGGGAATTGAATGTACATGATTCATGAATGTCAAGTAGTGAGTGAGAAAATAATCGGTTTCCACAGAGGAGTAGTACAGTTGCAAGAAATAGCGTGAATTTCTTTTTAGTTTGCCACATGTCACAGAGGATGCTGTGTTACTATGAAAATTTGCACTAAAGTATTCTAGAATAAATTATTATTTCATTGCATTACTTATACTAATTATTGTTGGCATGAGGTACAAGTAGCAGTAGTTAAGAATTGTGTACAGTTATACATGTACATGTATGTATCACTGCAAAAACAAAATTGTTAAATAACTAATTTATTGGTTAGTACATTTGCAAAGACGTAACATGTATTTGGATACATGTACATACATACATCTACATGTATATAACCACTTTGTACTAATTACAATGTAGATTCAATTAGTTGAAACACTGTAATATGAGGGTGCTCTCTTCCCTTTCTAAATCAATATTTCTGGTAAAATACCTACACATTTCTCAATAGGTAAGACTGATCAAAGTGCTGCTGGAGCAGCTTATGATAGTCTTGTAAATCAACTGTTAACACTCCTGGATGGATTGAGGTTTGTGACAATATGAAATTATTAGTGTACTTATATTTTAATCATATTGTAGTGTAGTGTTTAAAGATTATAATTATTATAATCATGTTATAGTGTATTGTAATCCTGTATCTTAATTATTATAGTATATTGTTTCATATTGTTAAATGATAAAGTTAGCCATGATTACTGAATGCTGGACACCACAAAGCAGTCATAAGGATACTTTTTTCTCTATGTATCTTGTTTTATTAAGCGTATGTTTGCATGTACACAGCCAAATAATATGCAGTCTTGGAACATACTGTAGGATTCTCTGTGGGTTTTCCATTCATAATCTCCTAATCTTATCTATTGTACTGTGTAGTATCATAAATTAATAATTACTAATTTATTCAATAGTGAAATAAACAATGTTTTAGTTATTGGAATGACTAATAGGAAAGAACTAATGGATCCAGCGCTACTGAGACCAGGAAGGTGTGTGTATGTGTGTGTGGTTGTGTGAGCATGCTTACTATAGAAAAACAATGTATGGACCCAATTTAGAACTTGCATGGATACAATGTACATGTACATACATGGATAATGTATATAGTCAACACTACCAGAGTATGTATACATTATCCAGAAATGTGAACTGGATACTATATTACGGCTCATTGAAATGCTGCAATCTGATTGGTCAATCAGAATTTTCTAGCAAACCTCCTTTAGTTGATTAGTAAACCTACATGTATTATTAAACGTGTTGCAATGCTTCGATAGGAATTTCACACAATAAACAGAAGCAAAGTTTAATGTAACTCTGGATCTGTTTTACATTAGAAGCAATCAGACTGAAGAAGCCACTAAAGTGTAGGCATTGACTTTGCTGCTTTCTAGGCTAAAATGAAGAATGTTTTTGATGTCTACAGCTTTCTTAAAAGTCTTCTATCCAGTAAGTTAAATCTTGAGCTGTTTGAAATTTGACAGTCACACGGCTGAGTAAGTCTTCAACCCAACGAAGTAATAACTATAACCTAAGCATGTTAGATACTGTATTCTCAGCTTAGAACTATCTTGGAACACATTAATTACTTTGGGTTCCATGCTTAGTAATGTAATTGTTTCTGCAGTAGTTCCAGCAACATCAAATACAGTGTCTAACTTATATGTATGGGGCATGACTACAGTATACGTATATATTGATACATTGTATAAACTACTACAGTACATACATGTACAATGTACTTGTACAGACACAGAGGGTAAAAGATGGCTTACATCTGTCCATTGGCAGTACTCTTACAATTGTTATTGATGTCAGGATATACTGCAATATTGCCTAGCTTCAATATGTACATGTATGTATGTGTCTATGTCTGTGTTAATACATATATATATACAAATATACATGTACACAATGTATGTATGTACACTTGTACATAATACATAGTGCACATGTATGTATTAACACAGACATAGACACATACATACATCTACATATTACAGCTAGGCAATATTGCAGTATATCCTGACATCAATAATCAATCTTTTTAGTTTTCAAAAAACAGAGCAGGTACAAATGGAGTAAACGAGACCAGCCATTAGCAATGTATTTTGTACAATTAAACGAGACCAGCCATTAGCAATGTATTAAGTACAATTGTACATAATATATTGCTAATGGCTGGTCCCTTTATTCCATTTGTACCTGCTCTGTTTTTTGAAAACTAAAAAGATCGATTCCTACAGGTATACAGATTTCTTAAATTTTCTTTGTGATTATTTTATAGCTTTAGAATCATATTGTGTGCTATATCTAGTAGAGTACACACCATGAAAATGAACGAAGTGCTGGATAGCATTAAATATGTGCATTGTTAGGGCTTTTTTTTTTGCACTTATAGTACTCAATTTGTCCTATTCTGGGTTTTAATGATAGTATTTTTAGTGTTCTTTTAAACTGTCAATTTGGACAATTTATTAGCTTAAATCTAACTACACAACCTGAAGGTTCTATGCGACAAAGAAAAAGTCATCCAACAATCAAAAGACCAGACATATATAATTATATAGCATGTTAAATAGGCAAAAATGAAGTGGCTGTAAATGGATTGATGTCAATGGAGTAGGCAAACTCGTAAAAACCATTCATGTGCATTTGTGGGTATGTACATTGTACATGTATGTGCTTATTGTGTATATGTACATGTATGTATTTGTAGGTATGTACTATGTGTGGTATTTACTATGTGTTTATGTGTATATATACGTTTGTGTGTATGTTCTATGTGTTTATGTGGGTATGTATTTGTGGGTATGTACATGTACTATGTGTTTATGTGTGATGTATTTATGTATGGTACATTCAAACCATTCACATGCCTATTCTTGGATCTTACCTTGAATATGATTTTTTAATGATTCATTAATTCATTATTAATACACGTATAAAGTTTATAATATTATGTAATTCTTTCCACAGATTTGAGGTACTGATTGAGGTTGAATTACCTGATGAAGAGGGAAGGTGAGAAGAAATCTGTGTTAACATTATTATATTTAATATGCTAATGTTTTTAGACGTGAAATATTTGAAATCCATACTCGAAGCATGAGAGAAAGTGGTTCTCTTTCTAGTGATGTTAGTATTTCTGAACTGGCTGCTAACACCACTCGTTTCAGTGGTGCAGAGATAGCTGGAGTGGTCAGAGCTGCTGCTTCTTATGCTCTTGATAGACAAGTATGAACTTTTTTATGGCCCACAGTGACATCCCTATGATTGATTACCATGTGGTGAATCTATACTGTCTATATACCGTATAGCTGGTTTATTTTGTGGACATAAAAATTCGCGGTTAGAGAAAACGTTCTAATAGATTATGTATTATGCGTTTGCAATTATACCTGTTTGTGGGCGTGGTGTGAAGGAAATTTGTAGAAATTTTGTGATTGTATGAATATAAAAGAAACTGATATCCACACAGCATGAAGAAGATGTTTATTTAGTTTAATGGAGCCCAAAATCGAAGCTACATGCCTAACAAAAGCGATAAAGAGACGCTAATTGTGAGCGTTGGCAATGACTACTACACATTCAAACACTCGCCTTGCTGCTTTCCTGTACCTAACAAAGTATGTTTTTGGTATCTACAGGTTTCTTAGATGGTCTTCTGTCTAACTAAGTCAGTTAAAACTTAAAAGTGACTGCTATTTAAAATGCAGAAGTTATGCAGGCGAGTATAGAGGTGGGCGTTGCCCATGGAAGTATATCATTTTCTAGCGCTCGTCTTACTCTCTTCCTGCTGATAACGCAAGGGCGGATTTAGGGGGGGGGGAGTTGTAAAGTTGCAACCCCCCCCAAAGCATTTAAACTTTGAAAGACTTACACACGATCCTCACTCACCAAAAAACACTTTTCAGACATGGCTGTGATAGCTATGCATTACCAGGAGAGAATTCCAGTAGAAGACATTTTGAAGGCTTTCATTTAACAACATCCGAGGTGCATCTTCCAGAAATCGGTGTTAGAGGACCTTTTCTTTTGTTAATTAATTTACCATGCCCTTTATGAATAATTAATTAGCTAAAATTTTGAATCTTGAGTTTTATATAATGTGAGAGTTATAGAGCTGCAAGTAATTAGATATTAAGTACTCCGCCCACTAATTTATATTGCATGCAGCTTGGGCGCATTAAAGCTGAATCAACGCAAACGCACACATTTCTTTTGTGCGCATGTGCTCAAAAGAAACACATGGTGATCGATAGTAAACGAGTTAACTATCGCGATTGCGATAGTGAATTTTTATCGCGACTATTGCAACTATTGATACTATCTCCCAGCACTACTATACATGTGTGTAGTTAAGAAAGTTCCGTTATTCTGGGGGCTTGGTCAATTAATGGGTGTGTCATGAAAAGAACGCATGCTTGAGCTCTTAATAACCAGCAGGAAGAAAGTTGCTAGAAGGGTACATGTACATGTACACTGCACTAATACCAGTTCACTGTTCTAGCTAAAATGTATTCCTAAATTTCTTTAAGCATTTTTGAAAAGTAAGAAGAGTAGATAATTAAAATAATGCTGTTATGTTTTAGACATGATAACATCAGCCATGATTATTGAATTGTCAGTGATGATACCACAAAGCAATCATAGGGATGCATTTTCTACATAATTATATTATATTATGTTTGATTTACATGTACATGTAGGTTTTGTATTGTTCATATCTCTTAGTAGGTTTTTAACTATTGAAATGTAATAGCTAAAAAATGAGATGTGGAAATACAATGATTTGGCGCTATAGATTGTTTAAGAAACATTTTTGGAAAAGAAAACAAATGATGATAATAGAACTGTGAAATTTTAATGCTTTACTAGTAATATTGTTCATAAACTTATATTTTAATAGCAATCTAATGAGGACATTAGTCAAACTCTTTTAGTAACTGCCAAAGATTTTCAACTTGCTCTTGAAACAATATCACCAGCTTATACTCACTCACAGGTAAAAACAAAGACGTAATAATTATAATACATGCAATACATGAATGTACATGTACATGTATATGAGTATAAGTTTAATTGAATGTAATACAGAAGGTTATTATTATACATGTACATGTGTAATTACAAAGTAAAAGATAAATGTCTGTCTCTCTATCTGTCTGTCTCTCTCTCGTGCTCTTGCTCTCTGTCTCTGTCTCTGTCTCTGTCTCTCTCTGTCTCTCTCTCTCTCTCTCTGTCTCTCTCTCTCTCTCTCTCTGTCTCTCTGTCTCTCTCTTTCTCTCTCTCTCTCTCTCTCTCTCTCTCTCTCTCTCTCTCTCTCTCTCTCTCTCTCTCTCTCTCTCTCTCTCTCTCTCTCTCTCTCTCTCTGTCTCTCTCTCTCTCTATCTATCTCTCTCTCTCTTTACTAGTCACATGTGATGTCTCGGTACCTACCTCCTGTATTTATGTCTCTGGGTACAGCTCATGAAAATATCATCACATCACTTTTAGATCTTTTACACTCATTACAATACAATTCTATTACTAGAATGCAGACTGCACTTATATATGGACCCAAAGGTAGAATGGATGGATTGATGGATGGATTTTGGTACAGAAGAGACTTGCAGACAGACGGGCGGATAATTGGACAAATGCTTGTACTGTAGATAGACAGACAAAAAAAAAGATATAAATTAATAGATACATGTACATGTGTGTTGTATGTTATGTGCATGTACATGTAAATAGGAACTGGAAAAACTAGTTTAGCAGCACATATTGCAGTACTAGGACACTTCACATTTGTCAAGGTGAATTTCATAAACAATAGTTATAATAAACATTATGTATTAATCTTTGTATGGTGAATGATGTAGTATACAGTGGAACCTCTCTATTCCAAACTTCCGAAAAAATGTCCCAAACAGTGCTTTATAATATAAATTCGCCACTGAAATGAGGACAACCTCTGTAATCAGGATATTAGAGACTTGATCCTAATGGTGTCCAGAATAGGGAGGTTTCACAGTATTACATCTCCATGGTATGGATTGGATTATTGGAACCCTTCTTGAAAACTTAAGAACCTTTTGTAAAACAAACGATTACCCTCTGTGTCATTAAACTGGTTTATTGTACAAATAGCAATTAAATGGAGATCACACCTTTACATGAAATGGTAAACATTGCTCAACAAGGTGACTACCCTGTTAATCATTTGGAAGTGTTTCTAACCACATTTCTTAGTCTCATCCCCAGACCACCATGCCGTACAGGCAAAGACAGTCTGGAACCATTTCTTTAAATTCTTGTTTCAAGTGTCAAACATCCTTTCTACTCAAAAAGGACAGAGAAAAAAATGCTTAGTTATCCAACCATTTTTGTCAACAATGAACATTGCACGTGTGATGTTTGGACTAAGAATTTGAAACAACTGTTCCATACCATCTTTCGCCCATAGAGCATGGTGGTTTGGGGACAAGACTAACTGGATTGATTGATTTGTCTAATTAGAATTCAACTAAGTAAATGCATTACCATGACATAATATGATAGATGTATTTGGTTACATGTACACAGTTTAATCATAGCTAATTCAAATCACACTATTAACATGTCTTGGATAACATTGTTTATTGTTATAGTTTACTAAAGGTATTCCAACTTCAATTATTTTGTTACATTTTTTCCTGCGGATTCTACAATACAACATGTACATGTACATAATTATTTTGTTCACACTTATTTTATAATTTGCATACATTGTATATCTTTAAAATGAGACCCATTTACACTCTTGCATGCAGCAATAACACATACTATTATAATTACATAAATGACCATACCCTCTCATTAATTAATTATTTACACACCCTCTCATTAGTTAAGGTTCGATTTGAGATTTATTACAATAAAAATTTTGAATTAATTTAAAAGTAAGTTGCAGGTATCAGTTATGGGTCTGCACTAGCAGAATATACTTAATTTGCCACCTATATAAAGAATATTATATAATTATTCAGATAATAACAGCATCATCTATGATTGGTTTGCCTGATGTACAAAAAGTGGATATATTACAACAAGCTTTCAAAGATGCTACAAGGTATTGTGAATAATTATATTTTATTATCACCCAGATATTGTCACCACTACTGTAGTTAGTGTTATCCAAAGAACAAGTGGTAATGCATGTCCATGGTATGTTTAATATACTTGTGAGATTACATGTACATGTATATACATTAGTGGTCTATATTCAATATGAATTACAATGCAACTTGATGAGAGCATCAAATTATAACAAAAAAGGACTCGGTGATGTTGATTTTTCATTGAAATGATTATCACAATAATTGTCAAAATTGGAAATACTACTTAAAGAAATCTTAAAGTATCTAATGCTATAAATTATACCTAACCATACACTAAACCTATAGCACATTATAGTAGATAAATAGATTCATTATTTTCTCAGTGTATGCATGTACATGTACATGATGTTATCGGAGATGTAGAAAGAAAGAAAGAAAGAAAGAAAGACACCTGAGGCAATGGAAAAATGAAAATGAGAGTTGCCTCAGGTGGGATTCGAACCCATGACACTCTGTACTCCGGACAGATGCTCTACCAACTGAGCTACCATGTACATGTGCTTTGTAGCTCTTTCCATCCACTTTGTTTTACTACTCAACCACAAAGTACATGTACCTCCTGTACATGTGAAGCTTGTGGCACATGATAATCTCATGTGTATGATTATCATAGTAACAGAAAACTACACAATAGTAAATATTCTAAACACTTATTAATAAGAAGACAGATATCTACTGATTAGCCTAAAAACTTAATTATGATTAAACATTTTTTTTGACTTCACACATACATACACTATACTTTGAGCCTGGAAACAGCTTGCCTGCAAATTCGAAAACAGTGCAGTGTTAGTGGAGTAAGGAAAAAGATTTAGTTTTTCTTCGCATGTTGGTTGTTATAAAAACTTTTGTATTACTTCCTTAACTACATAATTATACAGCACATAATGAGTTGAGTGATACAACAGGCATCAGACATGGGGCAAGTATATAGTATTATTGGTGCAAGTACAGGTACTTAAATAGTCTGACAAGCATAAAGCAATTAGTGATATCCCCTAGGACCATAAAAACATTTAAAAAGTGATTGGCTTCTTTCTCATTTTTAGTTCTTTCTCATTTTTGGTTCTTTCTCATTCAATTAGGTCAGAATCTTCTCTCATTGTTCTTGATGATCTTCATAGAATTCTGGAATATGTACACATTGGATCTCAAGTTTCTGTGTCACATTCCATGATGCATGCAGTGACTACACTGCTTTCAATCTCCCCTCCAAAAGGTAATCAAGTTTTGCAGTGAATTTTTAGATATAACATGTACATGTATATTATATATAATGCCATTGGTAATTAATATGTATTTTTAACAGTTTAGAGTACTGCATGTACATGTAATACATGTTAAATGTATGAAGATGTATTTGTATATTACTGTCCTTATATTAAATGTTTGACATAGATGCTATTCACAATTGCTCAGTATATGATACATGCACAGTTTATGTAATTTTAATAAATACATCTATATGTGAGAAAACCATACTTCTCCCTTCAAAACTTTGATACTTCCATTTTAGACAGCAAGTGAATGAAGTTATATGTTTCATTCTTTAGCTTTTAAATTAAAATGAATGTTTTGCATACAATTCTCATGATCTCATCACATGATCTATATAATTTAATACCTCTACATACCCATTCTATGAGTATATACATGTCCATACAGGAAACCAAAACTTAAAAAGTAATATTTCATTGTGTGCTATAAGTATAGGATATAGTGGCAGTTATGGGCATATAACACCTGCAAGATAATTTGTCGAGGGCGTAGCCCAAGACAATTATCTCAAGGGTGTTATATGCCCATAACTGCCTCCAAACAGTGTATTTTATACCATGGTAACACAAAAGTATGCAATTAAATCACATTTGACATCACTGTTGTCAAGTAGAAACCATAGTACTATCCTAATTAGTGTTTACTGTAAAAACTGTGAAAATACAATTAGATGATTTAGTGGCTAGACACTAAATCTCCCTGTCTACAGGCATGTTATGGGCATATATTTCCCCACACACCATGGTATAATTATAATAAAATGGTATTATTATTACCATTTTATTATTTAGAGAATACTAAAAAGGCCTTTGATTTTAATCAAATGAGTTCTGGTTATGTGTTAGTGCTGTTTCAGTTATAACTAAACCCCCTTTTAGTAAATTAGGGCATTGTGATAATTATTTAACTAAACTACAACTACATCTATCAAGAGCGCATGATAGAGGTGCTGTTGTATGTGTAAAATGCAGATCTCGTTACAACAAATATAGGTAATTAAAATGAAATAATGATCACTTTATTAGTTAGTTAACTAAAATTGTATTTGTGTAAACCCTTTTAGTAAACCTAGTATTAATTAACTATAGCTAGAGCTAAATTTGTGAGAAAATACGCATATTATAACTTAAACTAAAAGTGGTCATTATTGTCATACGACAAATACAATGTACATGTATGCATGATACTGTAACTATGGTCTTGACAAGCATTATGACACAAAGGATCTCTTTGGATAAAAGTGATCAATAAAAGGAGGACCACTGTTCTTAAAATGTGTTTATATACTGACAAAATAGGAGGTGCAAGGGCTAGAGAGCCCTGACAGAAAATTAGATACTCAATTAAATTAAAAACACACCACACTGATAATACAGTTATAAACAAGTTATACAATGTTCCAAATTATCACAATACATTACAGGTTCATGTATCCTTGTGATTGGTACAATGACAGTTAGCAACACAGAAGAACTAGTTCAACCTAGTGGATTAGGACTGCACACACTGTTTACATGGCAATATCTATTACCATCAATGGATTCATCATCTATTTCTGTCTTCTTGACTTCTAAACATATTTCAAGGTACATGTACATGAAGGTAATGATTTGCCTGGTTCCATTTTGCTTACTCTCATTTCACTTATAATATTATATACTAACTACTCTTTATTAAGCCATGTCATGGTATAATCTTCCCTGTACTATGCATGTCCTCCTGTAATAGGATTCCAGAACATTTTCAAGCAAACCCCCTTCTTATAGCTATACTGACTACATTGTATGATATGATACAATGCAATGTTGGTTCCTTGAAGAAAGCATGCATGGCACATGCAAATGTATACTGTAATTATCTAGTACTGGTATGTCCTCCTATTACTGATGTCTTTTTTTATTAATAATATGCAGTGTACTGTATTATTAAAAAAAAGACATCATCTACATAATTATGTGTAAGTACTTTTGAGTAAGTGAAATGCACTTTTTAGGATGAAGAAGAGTAGGCAAAATATAACTATATGAATGAGTTCCATACAAATGATGCTTATAATGATTAAATGAAACTATAACTAATAATCCTGCTTAATTGCTTACTCTACTGGCCAGTCAAAGATTACACCTACATTTTGTGTACTAATTTCCTGTCTACTGTGGAATGACAATATTAATGTTTTCACGCTCTGTCAACTTTAGAATGTATTAAGTACTAAAGCTATGATAGGATGTACATGCATGAATGCAAAAATATGTAAACGAGATTATTAATTAGTGTTTCATCCCACAATTGACAATTAAGATCATGTGATAGAATTAGTGGCAAAACTGCGAGATCATTGATCTTATTTCTTTTCCACGAAAAGTACATGTAGTTTTAGCACAAATACTTTGAATTAAATTCCATTGTCATTGTCTTCTGTTCTCTGACCTAAAATGTAGTTAACAAATACTTTCAGCTACAGTGTACTTCACTGATGAATGGACTACGTAACGATACCCCATATTGTAGAATATTCATCACATATTAATTTGATACTGAAACACACACAAGATTGTATTATCTTAATGTCACATGATTAATAGTTGAGTGTTATCAGTGATAAAATTATTATAAATAATTATTGTAGCCTTCATTCCATACTAGACAAGGTGGTGGCCAACTGACAGTTCCCAGTAATCTACAGATCTCTGTGAAACATTTACTACATTCTATTGAATGTGCTTGTAGTGGTGACAGATCTTGTTCCTCTACTTCATCTCTACCTTCATATCTGAACCAAAGAAGATTCATTGAATGTATCATGAGTCTGTCATCGAGGTTGGTACCACATAATGGAGTATTCAATACACCTTCTACTCTTAGTATTGTCTATGTGTCTTTTTCTAAGACAAGAACTTGTGAGCCATATGTACTAATAAATACATTTTAAAACTTGCAATGGCCCACGATATTTTAGGTAATGATTACTGTTGAGTAGTGATGCATCAGTAATCAGTATCAGTCATTATCAGCCATTGTTTTTAGTACATGTGCATTGGTGTCTGTTAGGTTTTGAGCAGGATTTTTCATGAATTTGTGCTAAATAGCGAGTTAAGCTATATTAAAGTGGGAGGCATGAGTATAGCATGCATAACATACTCCATGTTCCCAAAGGTACAGTTTGATTTTAGACCATCACTACTATTGACTATACTGATACTCCAATTATTTTGGTGGGGGGGAGGTAGAGGGCATACCCCCACCCCCCAACTATCTTTACAAATGATTGAAATTTCTAATTACATGTATTTGAAGATGTGACAATTTTTACGGCTTTTGCTTCATGTAACCTAGCATGAAATAATTAATGCATGTATGTTACTATATTAAATTTATAGAAACCTCTTATAATGCATAGAATAGTACCATATATACTCCAATTAAAGGCTCTAGGTTACATGAAGCATATCTCCAAACTGCCATGCCCTACAGGTGAAAGATGGTCTGAAACAGTTGCTTCCAGTTCTTGGTCCAAGCATCACAACCATTTTCGTCATCATCCTTTGGATGTTTGACACTTGGAGCAAGAATTTGAAGCAACCGTTCATCCATAGGGCATGACAGTGTGGGGACAGGACTACAGCTACTTAGATTTAGAATGAGCAAAAGTACATACCTCCTCTGAACTTTATAATTAATAAACTGATATAAGATATCAATAGTGCCACACACTCATGAATAATTAATGAGCTGAAACCACCCCATCATTTACTCTACTAGAATACTGCACTCTCTTTCTATAATAGTAAAGTACAATACTGACTTTCACTGGTTAACTAAAATAAAATAGAAATGTTGTACTGCAAAAGCCATTCAATTTGTAGATCAACTGTTCAATAATGGAAGTTTAGGGTATGCATGTAATCTATTATGAATAGTCTGGTAACTCCAGGATGTATTACATTTTGATGTCCCTTTATGGCATCGCTGCTCATAAGAGAACAACAGTTAATTTATAATGTTTCTCTTTTCTTAGAGTATCTCAAGAGAACCAATCAACTAATATACTTTCAGAATGATGTTGGAATTTTTTTTTTTGACTTTTTTTGTAAAAGAACATTATAATACTATCTTCATTTTGTTAGTGAACTATGTATAATTATGCTGTTACAAGATTTTTGTTTACGAGACTAGTGAGGACTGCTGATTACAAGTTAATGTTGTGTTGATGTATGTACAGTATTAATACTTGGTATTTGTTGGCATCAAGCTATTCCACATGTACACATGACTAGAAAAATACTCACACACGTGTATGCGAGCTTCAACCATCCACAATGCACCAGCTCCTGCTATGGCCACAGACCATACCATTAATTAACTGGATTGACACAGACGTCCGGGTAGGCGGATTACGGATCAGAAATAACCTAATCATGTGACTGGTTATTCCATCATTGAAATAAATAATTTAATAAACAGCGCGAGCCCTCCGTGAAGGTGGCTAAGGGCTTCCGTATAAAGCTATTAGTTACCGAGCGCAGCGAGGCAGTAGGCCTATCATTGTTAGGTTATCATCAGAACAATGTTATATATTTATCGAATGTTTTATTCTATTTACCGACCTGTTTATTATTTCAATGATGGAATAACCAGTCACATGAAATTAATATTATTCTGATCCGTGATCCGCGTTTTATACCTCTACCCCAGACGTCCTCAACCAACACCAGAGAGATGCTCTTGAGGCATGGCACATCAGATTACTGTGAAATCCAGAGATCAAGGCACTTTAGTACTTCAATGTAAAAACATGATACTATAATAATCTGAAATATGATACGAAGGTATGGGATGACGAAAAGGTTTGCGTTGCGCTCTGATAAAATTCTGAAAACTGATTGCAGCTGACATGCGATATGCGTCGATGCAAGCAACGAGCAAGGCCTATATACGAGCTTACGTACGTACCGGACGTACCGGTTGCCAGTTTAAACTCCACCTTTTCGAATTTCTGAGTGAATATGTCAAGTGATTATGCCTCTCGTCTTTCCAGTTATGAAAATAAAGGTGTGTGTGGGATAGCTGAAGTGAGTTAATACACTTAATAACTATGTACTCAATTGTCATTTGACATTTGTCCCTGCATCAATGTTTTGAAGATTTAGACGTTAATGATTAAAACAGTAATTTTGTAACTGGTAATTGAAACGATACAGGGTTGACAATAACAAGAAATAAACCCTAAGCTCTTGCTATATAGCACTTATAGGTGTGTTATATATAAGGTAAGGCGGGGTATCTTAGAACAAAATTTAGTTTTTCTTACCTGTTGTTTAAAAGAATCACCGTGGACTGCCAAAACTATGTTGGAGTAAGAGGTGCACCTATGTCCAAATACAGCAAGTGAAACCCTTCGCGTTTGCTTCTTTATAGTTAATGTACGAGAAGACAAACGACAAGAAGGTGAAAATTGGTAGGTGGGGTAAGTTGGAACAATTAACGTAATACTTGTACATTTGAGGGAGGGGCTGGACTATAGCAGTTCTGAACTTTCACAGATAGTTTCAGATTGTCGAAATAAGTGTAAGGAAGCAAATGCACACTATAGAAGCACACTCAGAGCGTTTTGAAAATGCGATGACTATCAATGAATTTATTTGTGTAATATTGTTGGATATAGAGAATGAAACACCTGCAACATACCCCTGAAAGACTGGAGTTAGGAGGTCTGCGACCCACAGTAAGAAAGTACACACACTTACCTTCAAACTAAACCTTACCAAAATGTTCAGATAGCTTCTTTACTGTAGTAAGCAGGCAAAGAAAAATTTTTTTTCAAGTTACCTCGCCCTACCTTAACATACACACATGGTTTAATATCATAAAGTTCAGTGATCTTACACTATGCAAATACCTTTTAATTAGACTTGATCAAAAATCTTGTCTCTCTATTATATTCAGCCTGAACACCGAAAAACTGTGTAAACAATATTTAAAGCTGGTCAAAAAGCTAACAGGATATTTATGTTTATAATCATGAAGTTCAAGATTGACGATATATAATTATATATATATATATATATATATATATATATATATAATTATATATACACATTAAAAGTTAGAGTTTATATAAAAATTATAATTACATGATTACCAAGGTGAAACATTTCAGTCTAAGTGGGTTGTAGTTTCAATAACATAAAATTTTATAAACTGTGATAATTTGTGCATTACAGATCAGACTTGTTTCTTGACAGTACACATGCATGTCAAATGTGAAAAGTCACCATACATACAGCAGCACTAGAAGTTTCATGTTCAAATTACAGTAGTGCAACAGTTACTGTTTGGTGACTTTTTTTTGGGGATAATCATGTGTATATAATACAACTCTTTATTGTTATAATACAATAGATATTTGACATATCGGAAGTATTGGAAGATAAAATCAGGATTCTAAGTGAATGGATGACATCATCTAAACATGTTGTAGTCCATACAGGAGCTGGCATAAGCACTGCTTCAGGTAAGTTAGAAAATCACCACTTCACAAAGCACTCAATTTTTTTTCTTCTCTCAAACTCATCATCTATTTATACACACCAAACTCCATCTGATTTCCTTTCTTGACTCTGCAGGTATTCCTGATTTTCGTGGACCTAATGGTGTATGGACACTAGAAAAACAAGGACGAAAAGTAGAAACTGATTTAAGGTTTGAAGAAGCTGAACCAACCTTAACTCATATGGGGCTTGTAAGTTTGGTCGAGAATGATGTTGTGAAATATGTCATTAGTCAGAATGTTGATGGATTACATCTCAAATCTGGGTTACCAAGGTAAGTATTACATTTGACGAATACTGTATACATGTAGCTGGTTTTTAGCTCATAAAAATTTGCGGTTAGAGAAAACTGTTCCATTTAGTGAAGTATTTCAAACACTAAAATTTCGTGCCATGATTCACACATAGTCTTGTGTTGCTGATGTCCCCTGTTACAAGACCCCATCTGTAATGTGGTGCGTGAGCGACTAGATTCATGTGGTCGATTGAAGAACGCAATTTCCATGGAATGATATTTACACGTTTTTCAATCGACTGCGAAATTAAGCAAAAATAAAGCGAAAATAATACCCGCTATACGGTACGTATTGTCATGTTGGTAAGAACATCTTACAGATTATTAACCATACAATATAGTCTTACATAGCCAGCCCAATATGGAGAAAGACAGAGGGTCTGGTGACACTCTCATACAAGAATTGCGTCAATTAAGGATGTGCAATACATCTAAATAGTAAATAATAGTATTGCCAAAAATATTGCAATACGATACAGTATCACGATATTTGGGATGGTTTCGGGGCATTAAAAGCAAGTTTTAGTACTGAGCAGTTATATAATTCTCTGGTGATGATGGTAGGTTGCATTTTTGAGATTTAAAAGGCTATTTCACAGTAATAAAGTTGTTTACTGGCAGTCTCTTACGCTGTTGTCTTCACAATTGAATGCTATACAGTTGTGTTCTACTCAGTTGCTAACAAATATAGCCCAAAACAATTTGAGAAGCTCAGCGCTCTCTTGTCTGTATGCATATAATATTATAAATAAATATGTATCTGTGACTTCAAGTTGTCTTGATTAGGTCTCCTTCTCGATGTAATATCTTATCTATTCCTTCGTTGAGATCCCCACAGATGTATTTTAACTATTTTTATTATTGTCATTTTATAAAATGTATATGGTATATGTAACTAAGGAGAAAATAAATTATTATCATCAATAATATAAAATGTATAATCCATTATACAGTATACGTAAATAAAATTAGAATATACGTTATGTGTTACAGATAAACGCACTGGACTCATTAAAATGCTTATAATGTCCTGTTTGGTTGTATTTGTCAAGAAATGGTAAAAGAAATCAATCGAAGTTAAGCACACTAGCTTGTTACAATTGCTTTTACGTATAAAATGGAAAAAAGAGGTTTTCTAAACTGCCCACACCAGTGTATCGATGCACCCAAACGCCAATATTGTATAACTATACTGAATGAAAGTTTCGATATTTCAATATATCAATACGCACATAACTAGTGTCAATGGGATTTGTTTTTCAAATTAAGTTAATCATGCAAGCAATTTTCGTCAGATTTTTAAATTTGAAGTTTTCAAATTCCAGCAAACTAAGTTGAAGAGAAAACCTTCTAAGAAATTGTAGATACCCAAATCAAGTGAGTGGTCTAAATCTGACGAAAGAAGTCCTTCATTTCAGAGAGTAATTGAAACAACAATTATTAACTTTGTCTTTAACAATTAAATTGCTGTAATTAGAGAAACTATATATAAAGGATATACAAGATTAGCATTACCAACCATGCAGACTGATCTTCCATTATGAAGAAATATCTCGGGATAAATATATCTCCAACAATGACTAATAATAACTTTGGATGAGAAAAAGTATAATAATATTTTTATCAAACTTTTGCCTTTAAACATCAGCTATTCTACCATTTTGTTATAAGAACACAACTATATTACATGTAGGTATTTAGTAGTTGATTTCATATACAAAATGGCCAAATAGCAAGCATTTAATGGTAAATGTTTTCTTAAAAGTAATCCACAGTCACAATTATAATCAAGAATGTAATAAAACAAGCAATCTGATTGGTAGTGCTAGCTGTTTATCTGATTCTGATAATTAACTCTCACAGAGGAGAGTCACCAGACCCTTGATCTTTTCCTATGAGGGGTTGGCTACACCAGACTAATTCTATAGATCATCATTTTTTAATCATACTGTCCATCCCTCCATTCACATATTAGTTAAATATTGATTATACTATTAACACAGAGAAAAGTTATCTGAAGTTCATGGGAACATGTTCATGGAGAGATGTGAAAAATGCAACAAGTATGTACACCAATATATATTTTAAATTGAGTTTTTGATGAACTTTAATGAGTGCCATTGGCCCAAAGAGCTTCTTATTTTGCTCCACACAATTCTCTCTTTGGTCAGGTGATACAGTTAATTATCACCAACAGCATTAACTGTGTCTCAAGGTGTCTGATTTTATAAGTACTGTACATGTAGGTTTACTGCAGGCCAGTATTTACTTTGCTAAACGATTACACCTGTAAAATGTGAAAGAGTATTGAAGCATTTGAGCTTGAATATTTATTCTGTGCTTATGACAGAACAAACTTAATTATGTTAACATGTGAATGTTTACATAACACCTGTTAATAATTACATAATAATTATTATAAGTAAAAGAAACCCATCATTCTCAATAAGAAGTCTGCACATGTTAAATATAGAGCAACTGAATGTTGCAAGACCCTCATTGTTGCAGATTTATATGCAAGTTAATTTATCCTATAATTATGGGCAGGTGTTGCATGAAACGTTTGTCAGCTTTGTAACTTTCAAAGTACACATGTTCAAAGATTCTAACTTGCTTTGTTGGAAAAAGGAGTCATTACGACAGCCAGTGATGATGTAAAATTCGTGCTTCATTAGATGCAGGAAGAGTCTGGAAGACTGAAAGAATCCATGCCTAGCTGACCCTTTTCAATAGCTTCTAGTATGGTAGAGAAGATATAAGCGAGTGCTCGTTGTTGCCACTTCGGAGAAAGTACATGTATGGAAGTCCAGGAGTGTCCAGTTCTTAAGGTACAGTGGGGTCGGACAAACAGACAGCCATTTTTCCAAACCAAATACAGTAACCCTCTCGAGGGGGGAGGGTCAATTAACACTAATGATTAAGAAATCCCGGCCAAAAAAATTTTCCTGATCAACTAAGTAGTCATTGAAGATTATTCAATATCATTCTGCTTTCAACAATTACATTAAATGAAACAGAAGAATGAATTCTAAACTTTAAATTATAATTAGCCTGATTTCAAGAACAGCATGCAATAGTACAGTATGACATTGTGTGCTTATCAATGTGTACTGTGTAATATGTATAAGATAACAGATGCTTGGTAAAACTGGATGTACATGTAAGTAGCTCTCTAAAATGAAAACTCATAAAATTAATAATTATTTTACACATGTAATTTTAACATTTGTAGTTCATTGATGATTTCAATTTTCTAGAATTTCTAGCGTCATTTTGGTTACCAGAAACCCAGCATTGTGACATTTAGTAGAACTAAATTTAAACTGCATGTGCAAGCAATATTACATGTAATATTACATATTATTGGCTAATTCTATTATAGACTTAATAGGCACTTTTATAACTAAAGCCCTTTAGTTTAAGCAAAAAAATATTTTAATTGAGTAACTACTTATAATTATTAACATTATACTATACCTGAAATTATGCACTTGTAGATATTACATCATATTTGTGTTGCGAACAAGATCAACATGATATTATAGTGTATATCAAATACCATATTAGGGAATATTTGAGTGAGAGTGTAGTACCAACTATAGGATGTAAACTAACTGGAAACAAATGTAATAAAGGAGGTGCCAGAGGAAGATGTAGGTAAGTGTAACTGTGTAAACAGAAAACGAATTTGTACACTTGAACACCAGCATTCATTCTGTAATCTACATTACTTCACAAAAATTAATTGTAATTGACAAATTGTTATAGCCAAGAATAAACATCTAACTCTAATATCTAACTCTAATATCTAACTGAATATATTTCCTATACTCATTACATAATGCATACATATATATATACATACATTGCATACATACATACATACATACATACATACATACATACATACATACATACATACATACATACATACATATATAGTTACATACATATATACTTACATACATACATACGTACATTGCACATAATACTAGAGCCATCATGCCATCATGATATTTCGATATATCGATTAAAACTGATTTGATACGATACAGATCCATATGATGATAATTGGGTGAAGAGTGATTGTTTCTCAATCACAATATGAATGTGTGTGTGTGTATACTCAGTTCAGATACTAAAATGGCAACTGGTTTAACAAGAGGTGGTAGCATTTTTGTAGAGACTTCAAAAGGCAATATTTGGATATATTTTGATTTTAAAATATAAGAGAACTGTGCCTGCATGTGGCTCAGATGATAAGAGCTGTTTACGTGATTTTGTGTTATAAACTAGGCTTGTTAACATACATCATTGATTGTATCACTATTGATTCGATACTACACCTGTATCAATTGTACCGAAATGAATCGAATATTCACAATAATTATGTCAAAAAATCATGGAAATTCAAATAGCAATATAATCATGAAAAAACCTGCATCACAGCAGCTCTGAAACACACACACACAGCATCTGTATATATAGTGGTCCTGCAATATAATTAACAAACGCCCACCTATAAGGTTAATTAATAGACCACATGTGTAAAAGCACATGATTTTCAAGGGAATTAGATCTGTTGTAATCCAATAAGAATGGGCCATTATTTAACTTCAAGATTTTGAAAGTAAGTGATTATTACATGTATTTACTGATGCATTGGTAAACAGGACTCTGAGCATTTCCAGATACAGATAAAGAGGGGAGGGTTGGGATCCCACCAAAGATGTCTTTAACCCCCAGTTCTGGTTCCCAAGGCCAGACTATCCGTGTTAAATGGTCCTGCAGCGTCAAAGCATCAAAGCATATGGAAATGTAAACAACTGATTACTATAATCATATAACAACTGTACTTCTGAATTTTCTAGTAGCTTTGAGTTTTTAATGTATTTCTGAGATTTGCAATTTCACTGATCATTGTACTAGTTGGAGTAGGTTCCCCGCTGCTCACCTCAGTGGTATAAACCAGGACAGGGGTTCCACCCAACATGTATGAACAAAGCACTTTTCGATGTGGGTAACCTTAGGGGAGAGTCATCCTATTTGAGATCAGTGACTTGACTGAACTTTATACTACTTGGTGTTGGTCCCTCGCTGCTCACCTTAGTGGGATGACCAGGACAGGGGTTCCACCCAACACGTATATACACACCTACACACACACACACACACACACATACATATACATACATATTACATACATTTATTCATACACACATACATGTACATACATACGTACATACATACATACATACATTAATATTAGAGGGAAATTACGAGACACTGTACTAGACTGGGAAGATGAGTTACCAGATGAGGATATGGAAAGAGCAAAACTCCATTCCTCAAGAGCAGATCTCTCTCTATGTTTAGGCACATCATTACAAATCATACCAGCAGCAACACTACCTCTAACCGTAAAGAAACAGAATGGAAAACTAGTCATATGTAATCTTCAACCAACTAGATATGTAAGATTTATGATTTGCATAGTAGGGTTTCAGGGTTTCATACAGTAGGATGTGAGAGAAGGGTATATCCCCCTCACCCTCCTGGATTCCAGGCCAAATTTATTTCAACATGCAATGACACCACAGCTACACACCTTCTGGGCCCCCATAAGCCACCAGAAGCAACCTCAGAGAGCCTAAATTTTTAAAATTTCCTGGGAAGCACCCCAGACCCCCTAGGAGCAGTGTGCCTCACATGATCGAATGTTTCCCCTTCCTAACAGAAAATCCTGTATGAAACCCTACATAGAATATAGAGCAGTATACAATTGTTTCATTATAGCACCATATCATTAACAGCCTAACTTAATTTGGTGCCAGGATATATCAGAGTCAGGCTCAGGACAATTAATTATGTTGCTGTATGGGATACTTTATTTTGAATATTGTAATATTGCAAGCTAAATGTTACTCTCATGGCCAACAATCTATTATAGTTACTTGTTTATCCATTCCTCTCACCTTTAACAATTTCCATGAGCTGATTTCTTCTGGTCTGTAGACTGGTCTTACGCCTCATACCATTAATTGACCGAGCCCCCTTCCAGAATGACTAACTGTGTATACAATGCTATGTACATAAACACGCACAGAAAAATGTGAGAAAGTGATCATAGGCCCACCCGGTTGGCCTTCATGCCATAAATAATTTTTGCAAATTCAATATCAACATAATTCTGTATAATTAAAATTATAGTATCCCAGCATTGGTGACCGAACTTGCGAAAATCAGGCTTATGGGATAATTATTAATTTTGAGATATGAGTGAAAATAGGCAGTTATGGCTTACTCAGGTGATCACTGTTTTACTACATAAAAAGCTTCATTAATATCTTACCTATTCACTCATACCTTCAGAGAAGTTTGGAGACATCTCTGTGCTTCACTAGCCACTCCTAAAAAGGCATTGATTAATTTTTTTTCAAAATGAAGTATTTGTGACTACAAATGTTTAATCCCTGGCTGTAGCTTTGTCTTTTGCTTGATTGGGATATAGCATATATCATTCTAGAGCTAATCAAATACTCTATTCAGGTATTACAAAAAAATCAATTTTGAAAGTTTATCCCATAAGCCTGGTTTTCGCAAGTCCATCAATTTGATTTGTATGACCTAAGAACCATTCCTATGATTGCTTTATCACAAGCTGTAGCCATATATATTATAAATCCAAGTGCTCAGTCAATGAATGGGGGGCAGGTAAATGGTATGTATAGTCTTTACAGCAGTAAGAAAAGAGCTCAACTGCATGTAATAGCTGGTGTAGCAGAGAGACATTATAAAAAATTAGGTTTAAAAAGTAAGTAAAGTGGAATAACAAATAACTAAATATGTTATTGATCTTCAGACATGAAAAAGTCATCATCAGTGACTGATTTAGGTTTATTGTTGTAATTTTAGAGTGTAAAATTACTTCATTTTCAATTTTGTTATTTCTACTAGAAACCATTTAATTTGGGGGGGTTAATGCAATTGTCACTTTCAGCATTACAAAGTGCAAAAGCAACAACAACAAAAATTAAGGCCAACACTAATTCCATAATAATTATACATGTAATTATAGTTCTTGTTCAATTGTGAAAATATTAGTGTGATCTACCTTGTTGCGTAATTTAAAAACTATTCACCTAGTTCTGAAGTATGATAAACTCCTTTGAATACTTTTAGTTTTAGTAATAATTATATGCACAGTATTTTGTTACTAGTCTTTTAGTTGGTTTTAGCTAATTTGGTATACCAATGTTTTACTCTGCTTAACAAACTGCTTTTAAGTAATTAAGCATTTCCAATTGTATGTTTTTTTCCTGTTAATAGGATAAACAAGCTGATCTTGTAATTCATCATTATGTTGATGAAATAATGACACGCCTAATGAAGAGACTGGGACTTCATTTTCATGTATACCAAAGACACATAACTCAATCTAAAGATATTTAACAGGAATGTACTATTTATAATAGTGCTTTTAACATCAATGGATACTTAAATAATTAGTTTTATAGGAGGATGGCATATATACACTAGATCATTCCAACTTGTTTTCAAGCCAGCCCAAACTTCAACCTGAAATACCTTTAGTTGTCATCACAATGGGCACCTGCCCTGTATAATGTGTAATAACTATTTCTGTGTAGCACAGATCACAAGGGATGTGGTACCCCGTAATATATAGTAGAATCACTGCTCCCAGTATCTCTGGCATTACAGCTATGATGAATGACTGCCAATAAATCCATTTAAATATACAGAGATGGTAGTACAGAAGTTACATTTAATTAATTAATTCTGTGTCTACTACACTGGCACCAAAACATTTTTTTTTTGCTCTTGGAGTCACATTGATGCAATGAGTAATTTGTTCATAACCACAATTATAT
The DNA here is from genome assembly GCA_947044365.1 of Petrosia ficiformis. Lineage (NCBI taxonomy): Eukaryota > Metazoa > Porifera > Demospongiae > Haplosclerida > Petrosiidae > Petrosia > Petrosia ficiformis. The sequence continues at coordinate 3,227,128 of OX345647.1, forward strand.
AGGAAGCAAACACAGAGCTAGGTGGAGTATTATGTGTAGTGATGAATTTTATATTTAATTAATTTGAAATTGGAATGTGGAACTAAACAGAGTATATATATATATATATATATATATATATATATTTGTGAACTGTGCGTGCGTGCACACAAGCTTGTCGTCTTGCTAACTATGAGTTGCTGACCTTGTAAAATGATATAGAATAGGCACTCAATTCAAGTAAATTGGAACATGGAATCAAAGAATGAGCTACTACTGAAAGCCTAACACAATAGCAACAGATCAGGGATGTAAATCATAATACACTGACGAATGTTTTTCATAAAGTGTGCCGGTGCAGTAGACCAACCAAATCAGCTAGCTAGCGCCTCCCTCCTGACATTGAATAATTTTAACTTAATATAATAATAAATTATATAGATTTTATAATATTCCTAAACAACACAGAACTATCCCCGCTGATAATTGCTTTATGGTTGTCATCATTCAGTAATCATGGCTGACTTTTTCATGCCTGAAACCATAATTATCCACTCTTCTTACTTTATAAAGTGTCTTGTAAAACTTGAAGGCATCTAGAACAGCTATTCTACAGCAGATTTCTTTCTGCTGCACTGAGCAGAGTGCGTTAAATTCGTTAATTACTCCCACGCCATAATTGACTGAACCCGCGCGGTGTGTCAGGATTCCGGTCTGTTACACCGGAAAAAACATTCTAAAGGACCTTGTAGAACTTTAGGAATATATTTCAGATAGGCTATTGGTTCCAGTTTCTACGTAAGCAACACAGCTTTCTTTCTGCTGGCCTATAGCTTGAGCGCGCGTTGTTTTACGTACCACGCCCATTAATTGACGGAGCCCCGGATTGACGTTACTTCCTTAAAAGGATACAGAGCTAGAGGATTTCAGTTCCGTTGATATTAGAATAAAGGGATTGGAAACGCACGGTGGGTGTGGCTTAATTATAATACATTTCAATTGGGTTGCGCCATCGCGTCGTTTTAACTCTTTACCCACCATAATTGAAACAAGTGTATATAGAGAAAAAAAACATCCCTATGATTGCTTTACAAATTTATAAAAGTATCCCTATGACTGCTTTGTGGTGTCCAGCATTCAGTAATCATGGCTGACTATCAAGCATGAAAGACAACAGCTTATTATAGTTATTATTTTGATTATCTACTCTCCTGACCTTTCAAAAGACCTTATAGAACTTTCGGAATATATGTCAGGCAGAATAGCTAGCTATTAGTTCCAGTTTCTAAGTAAGCTACACAGCTTTCTTTCTGCTGGTGTGTAGAGCTTGATCGCGCGTTCTTTTACGCGCCACGCCCATTAATTGACCGAGCCCCCCCCGGGAATGATGTAACTTCCTTAACTATGTATACAACGCATACTCGACTCTCGCGTAGGTGACACAAACATTATATATATATATATATTATCGCACAGATACCGGGAAATATTACGAGTTGGATACAGCGTTGCCACGAGTCCGAAGGACGAGTGGCACGCTGTATCCAACGAGTAATATTTTCCGGGTATCTGTGCGATAATAAATTTATCAAATCATGCTTGTTTTTGCTTATTATTACTTAGCAATACTTTATTATTCAAACTATCATGATAAAGATGGTCATCTTGAAGCATTTACAAGCTAAATCCCAAACCAGTAGCTATCTCGGGCAACCTCCAACTCGAAAAGAGACTTTCAGCACTGAACATATAAAAACCTCTCTATTTTCACATTTTATCATACACAAAACTTACCTCATTTAGAATTTTATCACAACTCATGTTTACTAACTTGACCATCGTCAAAACTGAAGAGATTATAGAGTAATCTCTTTCTACACAATTTTTACTTAGCAACATGTGACACGCTGTAAAATAAAACATCCCGTCAGGTGATTTTCTGTACAATAAACTTCCGGTCACGCGAGTCCAGTACAATACGGTAAAATATTATCATAGTGCGTGATTTGAATGTCTAATTGAAAATGTATGGGATTCGTTGTTTCTATGGTAAACATTGTTTGATAAATAAATATATTTCTAGCCTGTTACTATGTTGTTGCTATGTGTTATATTTCAACTATAAGGAAGTTATAGACCGGTTTATAACTTCCCAGTTTCGCAGACGCTGTAACCAAGGTATAGTATAGCGCATGCGTAAATTAGAAAATTGTGTGGGCGGGGCGTTGCAGAAACAACTGTTCTTAGCTCGATAACTCTTGCATTTTACAAGATTCAAGATTGTAATTTCTTTTACTGGTGAGTTGAAGTGTTAAGAAAGCTACAGATGTGAAATTCATGCTTCGTTAGTTGCAGAAGAACAGCAAGGCGAATGTATGAAACGTCCCGGGCTACGCCCACACTCTGGCTAAGCTTCGTAACTTCCGTATTTTTAACAGTACAGACTTTTAACTTGTTTGAATGTATAGAAGAACTTCTAAGAACGCCATACATATCAACATTATCCTTCGTTAGTTGCTGGAAGGTAGCAAGGCGAGTGTTTGAATTGAAGTGGGTGGCTAGAAAACAGTTATAAAATGCGCGTGCTGTTTATAACAGAATTCTAAGCCCGCGCACTCGGGCGTACCGCCCTCGTTGCTAGGGCTTAGAATTCTGTTATAAACCGCACGCGCATTTTATAACTATAACTTCTAGCCTGTTACTATGTTGTTGCTATGTGTTATATTTCAACTATAAGGAAGTTATACACCGGTTTATAACTTCCCAGTTTCGCAGACGCTGTAACCAAGGTAATAGTATAGCGCATGCGTAAATTAAAAAATTGTGTGGGCGGGGCGTTGCAGAAACAACTGTTTTTAGCTCTTGCATTTTACAAGATTCAAGATTGTAATTTCTTTTACTGGTGAGTTGAAGTGTTAAGAAAGCTACAGATGTGAAATTCATGCTTCGTTAGTTGCAGAAGAACAGCAAGGCGAGTGTATGAAACGTCCCGGGCTACGCCCACACTCTGGCTAAGCTTCATAAGTTCCGTATTTTTAACAGTACAGACTTTCAACTTGTTTGAATGTATAGAAGAACTTCTAAGAACGCCATACATATAAACATTATCCTTCGTTAGTTGCTGGAAGGTAGCAAGGCGAGTGTTTGAATTGAAGTGGGTGGCTAGAAAACAGTTATAAAATGCGCGTGCTGTTTATAACAGAATTCTAAGCCCGCGCACTCGGGCGTGCCGCCCTCGTTGCTAGGGCTTAGAATTCTGTTATAAACCGCAAGCGCATTTTATAACTATAACATATAAACATACATCGAACCCGTGGGAAAGCAATCATAGGGATGGCCCTACGGGCCATAATAAGCAAATTTAATTAAGAAATTTTGTGTGGGCGGAGCGCTTAATTAATATCTAATCAACATTTTCAGCACTATAACTCTCATATTTTATAAGACTCAACATTCTAACTTATTTTGTGGAAAGAAGAGTCTTTAACGAACCCATTGATATAAAATGTATACTTCGGTATCAGCAGGAAGAGAGAAATGCGAACGTTTGTAAGTATAGTAGTCTACGGGCAACGTCCACTTTTTGTCTAGTCTGTATAACGCCTGAATTTTAAGCAACCACGACTTTTAACTCACTTAGTTATACAGAAGACCTTCTAAGAAAGCCATTAATACCAAAAACATGCTTCGTTAGCTGCAGGAAAGCAGCAAGACGAGTGTCTGAAAGTGTAGTAGTCAGCGGCGACGCCCATACTTAGCGTCTTATCGCTGGCCTGGAATTTGACGTTTTCAACTAACTAAATGTCTTCTACGTAGTGAACTCTTACACAGCTGTTCATTTGACCGCTATGCAAGCGCTTTTCTTCTTTGACGCGAAATCGCGTCTATTGTCATGTAAACGCATTAATTAAATGACGCAAAATGCGTCTATGGTTATTAAAGAGTTAATTATGGCGCTGCAGGCCTCGGCAAGCCTCTGAAAAGCAGGGCGAAAAGAAGACTTGCAATAAAGGTAATATTTCTACTTACAATTTTTATGTTAATGAAACAAATGCCAATGTTCCAAGGCCTACTCTACTCAATAGTATTAAAATTTTATGGAAATGTTGCACTGTTGTGAAGATATACAGCAGTTTTATATTGCCACTATGAAAAATTTCTGGAATTTACTCGCTGTACCTTTTTCTCGAAGAGTAATACATGAAATTTCGAATCATCGCAATATATTATACTACTATATAGGGGTTATGAGACACGCCTTGTTTTGAATTCACAGTACAAACAATAACGTCTCTAAAAGAGCAAAATGTGTTTTAGGGTACCTCCATTGGCTGTACCTCGCACTTCCGCAAAAATTACCTGAACCTTGATTTAGACCTACTACACAACAGTACAATGGTTGGTACATGAGACAAAAAATGATTGAAAACTACAGCATAAACACATTAGCTATTACCTTACTTCTGTTTCAACACAATTTCTACCTTCACAAGTGCCACCATTGTACAATAATAATAATTATTATTATTATAATAATTAATAATAAAATTAATTATAATTCTACATGCATACAGTAACTTGCATTGATAACTTTATATTCAAGACATTTAATACATGTATAATAGCATAAGATGATAGTTATCTATTATAATAATACAATCTAAACCAGATAAGCTATTGTAGCTAGTACAGACAAATATCTGTTCGGTCGACAGACAAGTATACCAACTTTGTTTTAAATCACTTCATTTTGATTTAGATGGGAAGACAACACTCATTCACCATTTTAAATCTGGAAAAGTCATACCTAGAAGATACGAAAACACCTTAGCCACAAAAATAATGGTTTTTATGGTTAGAGGATTGTTCATCAATCTTACATTTCCATATGTATCATTCCCATCATCAAGTTTAACTGGCGATCAGTTAGTACCACTATTTTACAAAGCTATTATGAGACTAGAAAGGTGTGGGTTTGAAGTATCATGCATTACCCTCGATGGGAATTCAGTCAACAGGAAGTTCTTCAAACTAGTGGGATGATACATGTAACATCAACTACTACACTAGCAACCCCCTTATTTTAAGAGTGAAAAGTTTGTTTGTTTTTTTTCTGACCCATCTCGCCTAATAAAAACTACAAGAAACTGTTTGGCTAATCCAGGTCAAAATATGGAGGTAAATTAGATTTCAAATTTTTGGTGATTATTATATTATTTAATTCACAGAAAATCTATTTCATGGACATTCATCAAAAAGCTGTATGAACTTGCAACCACTTCAACAGGCTTAACATCAGTTCCCAAGTTGAAGTATGAACATGTTCATCTAACAAGTTTTTCTTAAAATGCGGGTTGATTTTGCTGCTCAGGTGACAATCTAAACTAGAAATAATTAATAATAAACACTACTTTTCATTAAACATAATTATAGCTTGCATTATTACATCTCTTACTGTAGGTTCTCAGTTTCAGTGTAGCAAATGCTTTGAGAGTATTCTTTTCAAATGAAGCAGTAGCAGATTTCATAGATAAATTTGATAAATTCTTTGATCTCATGAATGTTACAAATTACACAAAATCGATCTCACAAAATACCTGTTTAATATCCCTAGAGTGAATTCATTCCTCAGTGAGAGAATATGCCAAGACCCACTAGAGAAGTTCTTTGGGAGACAAAGGCAAAGAGGTGCTACCAACGAGAATCCTAATATTTCACAATTCCTAAAAAACAATCAAGCACTCAGAGTTATCAATTCAATCCAAATAGACACATCAAAAGGGAACACCCGTGGATCAAAATCTTCAAAAGTAATTCCAGTTACACCACAGCTACTGCCAAAACGTCTACAATGTAAAAAGTCAAAACAAATACAAAGTACATATAACATACAGCCCAGCACAACTCATGAGATTTCAACTATAGAAGGTGAATTTCTTATATTAATTTAAAGTCATTACCTTTAATATACACATTTTAGATGCTCTCAAACAAGTACTTACAGATATTAGCTTTCAGACTTTACAACTAAGTGGATGGAGCATTAAAAAAAAAACAAAAGAAGTTTACAAAAATGAAAGTCTCAGAAATAAAGTACAAAATACAGACGTGGAATTGTAATCAATTACTAATTACTATATTCCCTACTATAAAACTATATATATTATATTATATATAATTATATATATGTATATAATGTTTATGTATAATACATAATATATAATCATAATTACTTGCGGAATATATAATTGTGTCAACGGAACTGAAATCCTCTGGCGTAAGTGGCCACAAACATAATTATAATAATAATAATTATTATTATTATATAACATCGAACCCGTGGGAAAGATGGCCCTACATAAAAAGAATTTATAATGTCTATATTATGTACATACCATTTTTGAATACAGTGGGCCTCATCCACTACAACAGCAACAAGATTATACAGTCAAGGTTGATGTTGGTATCTGATGTATACATCAGATACCAACATCAACCTTGACTGTATGAGCCTTTCTGGAGTTAGAAAAATTATCTTATATCCACCAGCGTGGATGTTATGACGAATTTCTGTACTAGTAAGTTCACTCATGTAAACTGCAGATAAGCCCTGTTTCTCTACAGAAGAAACCTGGTCTTGCATCAGGGCTACTAGAGGAGACACAACTACTACAATACTAGTAGGCACTGACCGACCCCTCAGTAAATGATAGTATACTGGTAGCACACGGGACAGTGTACTAATTGAACCACCCGGATTGTGCCTATAATTACACTGGGGTACATATCCAAATTAATTTTGAAGGAAAATGTGTGGGCGGAGTGCATAATAAATACGTTTTCACCACTTTAACTCTCCCATTTTATAAAACTAGAGTTTTTAACTTCCTTTTCTGGAAAGAAGAGTTGTTCAGAAAGGTATAAAATTTCTGCTCCGTTACCACCAGGACAATAGCAAGGCAACTGCTTGAATGTTTAGTAGTCCAAAGGGCAATGCCCAATACTTTACTTACCTTTATAACCTCCACATTTTACACAACACAGACTTCTAACTTACTTACTTGACAGAATACCTTATAACAAAGTCATAGATACCAAATGTGTGAATCTTTAGTTGGAGAAAAGGGATCAAGTGAAATATACAGACCAACAGTACAAATGAACAGCCGCTTACAGTAAACAAAAATAATAATATTGATAACACAGTTTGAACAACTTCCCTTAAAGAGAGTATGTACATTCAATCAGCCTCATGTACCTGTGTCAATACATTCTTAAATCAGAATGAAAGCTCTGGCTTTCATTTTTGACTATCCGTGTGATTATTCACCAAGTCTGGTAAACCACTCTAGGGGCCCTTGCAACGTGTGACGACTCTAGGGGCCTTTGGGATGTATGACCACTCTAGGCACCCTTGTCATTAGGTAAACTTCTCGTACAGTCCTAGATCATAATAAAAGGTCACCCTCGAGGTCGTCACACATGTTGCATGCACACACGTATAACACTTTTTTTTGTGAGCCAGCGTGGGACAAACATTGGCGATCCGGTTTGTACACATAGGCGCCGGAATCAGGGGGGGCTGAGTAGGCTACAGCCCCCTCAAACATGAAGCAAGAAGGGCTAAGCCGCCCCCTCAAGGCTTAAGAACTTGCTAAATACACAAGAGAGCAATTTACTGCTATCTGTCTCAACAATGAAGACGTTTGAAGTGACGCCTGACGAACTACTTGTACTGCTACACTAGCCAGTTGCTGGAGCGAAATAAGACTCCAAAAACCAGTAGGTAACGACACAAATACGTCGTTTCCAGAAGCAAAAGATGCGGTTGCTTTCATTTGCTTTTCACACAGACTGGACTCACTAAAGTATCCAAGTTCACTAGCAGCCAATGTAACTTGCGCCTCCATATTTATTAACTTTATAAGGTGTTGTTATGTCACATGATGCCATCATTGCAATTCGATTGGCCAAGCCGAGATTTCTGATTCAATGCACACGTGTACGTTTCGCCAGACCATTCCTCTCTCGTGCGAAGGGGCTGGACTCGCCTAGTCTCGCCAGGCCAGCCCCTCACACGCTACGCATAGTGTGTGAGGGGCTGGCCTGGCGAGACTAGGGCTTGCCAGAGTCAGTCCACCTCCATTTTTCTATAGTTATTAGTCAATAATAGTTAATTATAAACTTAATAATAACTGTTCTAGCACATTGTTTCACTTCCTTATTAGAGTTCGAGGCCCTCACTAGTAATTTGTACCAGGGTGCCCACCATTCTGTGAACGGTTCTGATCACTGCTACTGTTATAATAAGTCTGGTCTCATCATGATTATTGGACCACTTTATTATTTAATTGGCCACTCCTCGCTAATAATTAACTTAATAAGCTGATAATTTTCATGGCACGCTTTGCTTGCCAAAATCAGGCACCCTCGTACCCCGGGCCCCACTCTACATATGCCGATAGCTGCATTACTAAAGATATATAAGTGCTGATAATTATAATAATTATAAAAACAATTTATTATTATTAACATTCCTAAAACATGCATTACTAAAGCTATACAAATGCTGATAATAATAATAATTATAAAAAACAATTAATTATTATTAACATTCCTAAAACATGCATTATTAAAGCTATACAAGTGCTGATAATAATAATAATTATAAAAAACAATTAATTATTATTATTAACATTACTAAAACAACATGGAAAGAGTTGCCTTTTTGTCTGTGTCGTAATTGTCAGTATAGAAAAACCAATAAATGTAAAAACAATTAAACCAAGAGCAACCCAGAGCTGAATGTGAGTGTTAAAGAAGAGTGCAGAACCAAATCCAATGAAAAATCCCATACCATTACTCATTCGTAAAACACTGTATGCCTCTTCTTGTTTGTGTGGGAGAAGTATACCCACTAAACCTATTAAATGAGAAAAAAAGTGTTAGAAAGTGCTCACTCCAAATAGACTAATAATTAATCATAGCATAAATATACATTTTTTTTGTTTGTTTTTTTTTTTTTTTTACTAAGTGCAGTATATTCGCTCACACCCAAGGGCATGACACTCATGTATAGACACAAAAACTTGATTAAATTTGCCACGAACATTCAATCCATTCTTTATTTAAGAGCTAAATTTAGGTCAACAAAACAGAAGTTACATAGCTAAGGAAATTCACATGAAGAACTGAACAAATTTCATGACAAGATTAAAAAATTAACACAAGATTGATGAGCATAGTGTCAAACAAACCGCCTGGTAAGCAATTCAGTCATCAGTACTCACCACTGTAAAACTAGCATGCATTGTGTTTCCAAAATCAAGTGCTATAAGAGCACTTGAAGTCTAGAACACCAGTTAATTACCACCTTGAGCCTGTACTAAAGTTTGCAAGTATTCTAAGTATTCTTAATAAAACATATCAACTAGTGAACGAGCACCTGTGCACTTATTAAAAAGTACGTATGTGCATAATTATATTAATTATGTTTTAGTGATTGCAATAACGGATAAAGATTTCAACAGTACTTATTCGTGTTATTTATTACTTTCCACTGCAAATATAGAATGTTTGTTCTGTTTGCTAAGGAAGTTGGACTGTCAGCAAACACAAAAATTTGATTTCTGTTAGTTAACACAGTTTATAATAAGCTAAAATCTATATAGGAGTATTCAGGTACATATTGCTCAGACTCTGCAATGTATTCCCTTGATATTTCACTTGAAGGGAGTGAAAGTGTCTGCCAACCGTTTGTGCAAACCATTTTGCTGAGATGTTGTTGCCAAGAGTGGGGATTACACTGTTTGTAGCAGCAATTGTCACTGCAGTGAAAATACAAAAATTAGATTTCCAGCTCTTTGTAACTTGGTTAATAAGTACTGGATAGCTGCGAAACTTTAGCTGAAAGAAGCCCTTCCCAAGATCTTTTTAAAGGAATAGCTATCTTGTATGTAGCTGCAATACGTTTGATAAAATAATAGTAGCTTAAATAAGTTATGAATATAATTACCAAGCTACAGTGCCACCTTAATAAAATATGTTATGAAGAGATTCATGCTATTTAGATCCAGAGGGCAAAACCTGAGGGATGCAAAATAGCATGAACCCCTCCAAATAGGTGTAACCATATTCTATTGCTTTTAAATCATATTCATAGTATCTACAATGACATTGCATGAGTTATTGTCCACTATACAAACCGGGCTCTATATAAAATAACTAGTGACAAAGCATGTCATATGATTATGAGCTCATACATGTCATTATGCTTTAACCATAATATCATAACAATTCTTACTGTACCTTGACTATAACTAAAACCTTTCAATCACTCACATGAAGACGTTGTATCCCAGGTTCCATCACAAAGACCCCATCCAAAAACAATTGATAATGACACAAAATAACTTGGTTGTCTGTCCCACAAGAAAAGAAATATTACTATACCTAGATTGATAGCGACAAGAGGGAACACAACAAAATACTGTGGAAAATATTTCACAAAACGACCAGCAAAAAAGGCCATTAATGTACTACCTAAACCATATACTGCAATTGAGAATCCTACCCAATGAACTCCAATACAGTCTGATGCATATACCTATGATAAACATATATGTGCATACATATGCAAGCTAAGAAATGTCATACCTTTGTAAAATTTCCAAGGCTAAATGCAATTACAAATCCATCAAGAATACTCATTGGATGTATAAGCATCAATTTCCAGTTCAGCATCATTTTTAATGTAGCAACAAATGGTTTCTTAACATATAGTTCAAACATTCTAGTAAGGGAGAGGAACTTGGTGTCTGTACCAAGATGATCTGCAAATGATATCAATAGAACAATAGCTACAATATCAAATACAACATAAACTGATAGAAGGATATATAAATACAATCGATCCAAGTTTGCAGCCTCAGTATTATTGCATACATCACCTAGAGATGTGTCTATGAAGGATGTATTCTCTTCACGTCCATTTAACAGAATTACAGAGGAAATTATATTCCCTGGAATATATGCCATTTTGAAAATTCCTGTATAAATACCTAGAAACAATGCTACAACATGGGGTTGCTTTTGTCCACTAGCCGATGCATATTGAATTGCTACTGAAGTAACATGTACATTTAATGATGCCCACAAAGGTCCAAGTGTAATTCCAACACACACAGCTGCAGGTATTAAAGTATACCAACTTAGGTAATAGTTACCAACTGTATACATTGACATTCCTATAAAACCTACAATAAGTGTATACTTGGTACCAAATAGACGAATAACTGCTGAAGTGTAAAAGCTAGAAAAAGTGAACAGAAAGTTAACAATAGTTAGTGAAGCAAGTCCAATGCCTCCAGATTCATTGATACTGCTCTGCAAACTGGCAACTCCCAAATAAACACTGAAGACGATCGTGAATGATATTGAAACACCAAAAAGATTCTTATAGGCCTTTGCTTTTGAACTCCATGAGCACAATGACAAGTGTCTCTTTCTTTAGCTATCACCGAAGGGTTTCTTTGGCCACCTTCAATGAAATCTTTCAGCTCTTGAGGAGAAGGTAATGCACTCTGTCTTCTAACGTCGAAGAGACTGTTAGAGGCAGATAAACCCGTTTCAGACATTTTCGCTCAGCATGCTATGGCTAAGGCCCAGTGTAATTGCATTTTTATTTATTCTTTGGTGTTGAAATACTGGTTATAACATCGTGTAGCCACAGGATATTATAACCAGTATTTCCAGATATGTAATACAATGTAAATGGTAATTAATAATAATTATTATAATTATCATCGATTATTTGAACGAGTCTTTATGATGAGCGAGTCTGATGTTGGTAAGAGTCTTTATGATGTCAGAAGACAGAGTGACCTACCTTCTCCTCAAGAGCTAAGAGATTTCATGCAAGATGGCGAACGAAAATGTCTGAAACGGCCACCTGTCAGTGTTTTTCATGGATTTTAAGTTAAAAGCTAAGACATACAAGAATCTGTTTGGTATTGCAGTATCCTATATGATACTTTTCAGTGTGTATTTGGAAGTTAGCTCCAATGTTTGGATTTGATGGGTGTGTATTCTCATTTGACCTTGTTCAATTTCCAACGGTATTAGCTATCTATTGTAATTATAGCCAAAGCCACTTTAGCTTGTGCTATATAGATGAATGCTCATCATACATTAGTCAGGCGTGGCCTGACTCTTGGGTTTACGAAGGGTCAGGACCGCAGCGTATACTGAACTTGTGCTATGCTTATATTTGAGCGGGGCTCGGCTTGCCATACAGATGGAGCTCATGGCATCTTATGTTTTGGTTGCAGAAAAGATATTACATCACAGACAGCAAACAGATGTAATATAACCTTCTTACTCCAAGACTTTACAAGTTTGGAAAAGATTAGTAGTGGAGCGTTTTGGGGAATTGAATGTTGATGTAGATATAAACATGCATATGACTACCATGATTACCAAGAAAGATGCTGTCTGACCTGATCCTTTATTATAGCTACCAGAGGGCTGATAATAAGAATGACAGACTCCAATCCATTGGTTCTGAGACTATCAAAGATAAATGGCAAGCACTGGTAACACAAAGATTTGCTATAACCAGTGGGCAGAACAGCAAAGTCTTCCTCCCTGCCAACAAAGCTACATAATACCTTCCTTTGCTCTTCTTTTAAAGTGTAACCTAATGGCTTGGCAACATCATCTACTACTTCCATATTTTTATTACTAGTTATAACTGTTATGACGTACTTCCTGTCTACTGCAGAATTTCTGCAGTTGGCACAAGTTCAGTATACGCTGCGGTCCTGACCCTACATTAACGCAAGGGTCAGGCTAATCATACATATGGGATAAACAATGTGACAACCATTGCATGGGCATATGATAATTTTGTTGTTTCCCACAGGTTCAATGTATGTTTATATATTTTTACCACAACTAGATTGAATTGACAAATCAGATTGCTTAAGCTTATAATGAGGTTTTTAAATGTGTTATCAAACCTCCCAGTCTTTACCGGGAGGTTTGATATCAAAACTCCTGGTCTTTACCGGGAGGTTTGATAACATGTTATTAAACCTCCCAGTAAAATGTTCCCGTCATTGATTGAAATAAAATTCAAGTTACATAGTTGTCAATTTCTAATTGACACAAAACAACAGTCATGATGTTTATGTTGATAAATCCAGTAGAAACCTTTACCTCGGTGTATAACCTATAGTTTCTGACCTATACATATAATATTATGTTTGTGGCCACTTACGTAGTTTTAAGGAAGTTACGTCATTCCGGGGAGCTCGGTCAATTAATGGGCGTAGCACGTAAAAGAACACTAGCTTCTTTAAAAGGTAAACAGAGTAGATAATCAAAATAATAGGCTGATGTGTTTCAGGCATGATAAAGTTAGACATGAGTACTGAATGCTGGGCAGTCATAAGGGTACATTTTTCTTGTTTAATGATAGGTATAACGCTTCAGACTGTATTGGAGTTCACTGGATTGGATTTACACAAGTGGCATTTGGTTTAGGCACTGCCCTGACAGCATTCACTGCTGGTCGTCTTATGAAATATATTCCACAGTATTTCATTGCATACACATTTATAGCTATTAATCTTGGTATAGTGATATTTCAGCTTTTGTGGGATAGAGAACCAAGTTATTTTGCAACATTTCTAATTCTATTTGAATGAGGAACATGTGAAGGAAGATGATACTCAATACCTGTGAGTTACAGGGAGAAAAAGTAATTTTTAGTTCCTATAGATGTTATTGTGAAAAATTAAATTCGACGTCATTATTAGAATAGGATTTGTTTCTCACTATATAAATGGCTTGATGATGTGTTTTATCCTTTATGTTTATAAAGTATGGAAATTAAATGTGACGGTATGCCAAATGTATCAAAAATCATTGGTAACACATCGTCATATACAACATCATGTAACAATTACACTACGTCTTTTAGCAGGTGATGTCTATAACTAGGCGACGTTGTGTAATGTAGACTTTATATAAACCAAAATACACATTAATTGACCAAGCAAAGAAGAGGATACCGTGATAGTGAACTGCTGAAAATGCAATAGAACAGGCAAATGTAGGAACTGCGCCTGTGTAAAGACCGGTAAATGCTGTGATACATGCCTACCAAGTCGCCTGGCCCACTGCTTCATCACCATTCGCCAAAATGGAAACTCTCTGAATCAAAATGGAGCGCCGAACCAATCACTTGTAACCACCACCACCACAATGAACTCATTTTCTGTGAGTGATTCAATGATGACAGTGACGAATACTGAGAGAGAAGGAATGGAGACACGTATGCCCCTCCTCGACAACCAACCATCCAATACAGAATCCATGGAACACATCGAACCTCAGAGTTTAGGTAATGAATATGTTGACGCATGGCCACTTCCCACTTGCTCACAAACCGACTTTCAGTGAGGGTCCCTAGAATAGAAATCCTGTAATGCAATAAATGAGGCCTACAATGATCTCATTCACTGGAAGCGCAATATTTTCCTTCTACCATCTGGTGCTGCTGGAAAGTCATTCATCCAGGAGAAATCCCTTCTACTTGATGCCTTCGCAAACGCTTCAGTGTTTGAGAGTATCCCACTCAAAGCAAGCTTTGTGATGCAAATTCTACTCTTGCAGAAACCAAACCAAAAAAAAAAGAGCAGAGATCATGTAATTCACCTGAATAGACGGTTGGAGCTGTGGAGACAAGGCAACATTTTCTCACTCATCCAAGAAGAAAAAAGCATTCAACGCTATCTCGTCAAGACCACCCGATGACAATGTCATAGCCAAAACCTTTAGCAAAATGATGGAGCAAGGAAAAGTGAGAAGTGCACTTCAATATCTGTCACGCAACACAATGGGGGGTGTCCTTAGCCTGGATGACATGATTCCAACTGGAACATCAAACTCTGAATCGGAACTACATTCAACTCGAGACGTCCTTTAAGATAAGCATCCCAACGGAACATCCTCTAATCCTTCCTCTCTGCTCACTAACCCTCCTGACCCTGACCTCCTCAACCCAATCATATTTGAGAACCTAAATGCAGACGCTATTCATCATGCTGCCATGCATATTCAGGGCTCTGCTGGTCCTTCAGGCCTGGATTCATTTGCCTGAAGACAACTATGCTCCTCCTTTGGTTCAGCATCTCACAATCTGTGCTCTACTCTAGCTGCAGTTGGACGTCGCCTGTGTTCCTCATTAGTGAACCCACAGAGTATCAGTGCCTTTGTTGCTTGCCACCTAATCCCTCTGAATAAATGTCCAGGAGTGAGACCAATCAGAGTGGAGGAAGTTCCAAGACACATCATAGCGAAGGCAATACTACGGATAATTGGAAAAGATGTAGAGGAAGCTGCAGGACCCCTGAAGGTATGTGCAGGCCAGAATGGTGGATGTGAGGCCGCAGTCCACGGCATGTGGTCCGTATTGCAGGATGCTGAAACCGAAGGATGTCTACTGGTGGACGCCTCCTACGTCTTCAACTCGATTAATTGAAAGGCTGCACTACACAATGTTAACATCCTTTGTCCACCACTGTCACCAATCCTGATTAACACATACAGAGCTTCTGTGAGAATGATCGTTGTTGGCAGTGGAAAAATATCATCTACTGAAGGCACCACTCAAGGGGATCCCCTTGCAATGGCCATGTACACTCCCGCCATAGTGCCACTGATCCACAATCTGAGACATAGTTCACCTGATGTGAAACAGGCATGGTACGCTGATGATGCGACTGGTGCAGGATCCTGTGAAAAGATGAGGCATTGGTGGGACCAGGTTCAACAAGCAAGTCCTACCTTCGGCAAGGCAAGCAAGTCCTACCTTCAAAATATACTTGATTGTAAAGTTCGAATATGTTGACACTGAAGTCCATATTACCACAGATGGAAAGCGCCATTTAGATGCCCACATCAACCCCACATCCAAATTAACCCATGCTTTTGATGCATCAAACCATGTAACAGCACCTCTGGTAGCCCTGATCATAAGACAAGAACTTCATCACAATCAGACAAACGATCTCAGAAAGGAAAGAAACAACGTGAAGAAAAGTAGAAGAGAAAGACAAGAAAAGCAAGCAAAAGACATAGTAAATCGACTGAACCCACAACTCCAATGCTCACTACAACTGGCTCAAGAGAAGGGATCCTCATCATGGCTGAACAAGGGGGAATTTTGTGATGCTCTATGTCTCAGATACTGATGGAAACTCAACAATCTACCTCTTTTATGCAATTGTGGTGCTTCCTTCTCAGTGGACCATTCCATGATATGTCATATAGGTTGTATCCCAACAATCAGGCATAATGAGATTTGTGACATTACAGCAAACCTTCTCACAGAAATCTGCCACAACATCACAACTGAGCCACTCCTCCAGCTCCTAACGAAGGATTCATTTGCTCATCGCTCTGCCAACACACAACCAAATGCTCATCTCGACATCTGTGCAAGTGGTTTTTGAAACGCAGGCCAAGACGCATTTTTTGATGTTAGGGTTTTCTACCTCAACGCGTCAAACAACTGCTCCATGACCCCTACTGCTGCATACCACAAACATGAGCTAACAAAGAGAGAATACGCTCAACGTGTTCGAGATGTGGAACACGGTGTTTTCACACCCCTCATTCTTTCAGCAACAGGACGAATGGGCCGTGAAGCCACAACTTTCTATCACTTTCAGTTTTTTAAGTTGTAATTTTACAACATCCTGTCAGAGAGGAAGTACCACACCTACTTATTACATTACTAAATTTCACTGCAATGGCTGGGTCTTGGATGTACCACACCCCACATTACTGTAGATTACAAGAGTATACCAATGTGGTGGCGGCATGTCGGCATTCTATTGTTCAAAACGCCCACGCTTCGTTGGATGTGGTCTAGCGGTGCTTTGATTCAAGTGTCCGCCCTTTGATGTTACTTTGAAATTAGCTTAGGGTACTTAAAAATAAAATAAAAAGTGTTAGGAGAGTAGAACGTTATGTTGATGTTTGTGTGATGTATAGACTTGGCTTCTAGCTGGTTCTAGCGAGAGAGAAAGGGATGTTGGGAGAATAAGCGTTCGCATGCAGACTTGAGTAGATGCTGTGCTTGCAGTAATTGGTAAGCAAGGTTGAGGTGAGTGTTAGATTGCTCCAGAAGTTGGAGAAAGTTGCAAATTGCCTGTATTCACTTGCAACGAAGGTTTTGATTTTAATGAGATGCTGAGCCACACCTCGCAATCAGTATATTACATCCATGGTAGGTGTGGTTGGAATTATTATTAAAATTAATTCATTCTTTTTTTCAAAAGCCCCCGGGTTAAGAAACTGTAAGTGCTATAAAAGATTAGCAGACGAAATATCTCGGTAGGAGAAAAAAAGCATACCCAGTTGTCATGAGGTGGATTCACTGTCGCCTATCATTTGCAATCCTCCGCTCTGCATCCATGGAAGCAGATCCTCTCGCATAGGAGGGGCTATGCTCAACAATCAAACCACTGCTAGACCACATCCAACAAACCAGTAAACTCACCAAAATCAAAAATTAGTGTTCTTATTAATTAATTTATAAAGCTCTGTGTAATCTAAATGCAGAAGTTATACAAGACAATTATTACCCTGAACATACTTTTGAGATGGTGACTCAATTCTCTGATTTATGATAAAGATACAAAGAATACTAATAATTTTGCTATTGTACTGGTGCCTGCATTCAATCCTCCTTGCCCTCCTGTCTTTAGCACTGCTAAAGCCTAAGGGGCGAGTCTGCATGTCTTCCATTAATTATAACTATTCAACTGATCAGTTTCAATGATGAGGCAACCTGCTGTGACCAACATCCAAAAGTCAAGTTATAAATTGATTCATTTGCAATGTTTTAGGACTACCATGTGTTTTCAAGTTAATGCAAATCCAACCACTGACCCACACTCAAACTTCACCTAAAATGTTCTCCTTTGCAGCTGCTTCTCTTTGTTTGCAGTCTTCCTGTTTCTGTCCTCTGTTTTTGCAGCACATTGTTCTCTGCCTTACTCATTGAACTACTTAAGCAAATGAGTGTACAAATACAAATTCAACCACAACTATTAAATGTTGGGCTTTCTTAATTAAAATACAGATTTATTCAATTGTTTAAATGCCTAAAACAACAGGGAAAAAGTTGGCTTTTTGTCTGTGTCAAACATGTCAATATAGTAAAAGTAATAAATGTAGTAAAAATTAAACCAAGAGCAAACCAGAGCTGAATTTGAGTGTTTAGGAATAGTGCAAAAGTAAATCCAATGACTGAGCCTCCAGCAAGACTTATTTTTGAAATAGTAAAAGCCTCTTCTTGTTTGTGTGGGAAAAGTATACCAACCAGACCTGACAAATGAAAAGAAAAATAATAATACAGGCATGCATGCAGCCACTCCAAATTAATTTAATAGTTGTTTCCCATTTTTCGAGAAGTACTGTTTCTTTAATCATAATTGTACTTGTATATATACATCTTTTTGGATCCCTACATGCATTCAAACATTACCACTTCCACATCTTAGTCACTTACATGTATTTAAATTATAAAATCTGATCAGAACCATGCTACTGCTATACTGATAATGTAGGATAAAATAGGTGTCATATTATATTCTGTAAAATCATATCAGTATAGTTATATAATTGACTTTTTTTCTATGAAATGAATTGTTTTTTTTTAATTAAACATATAATAAATACTCAATACATGGCCGTCCATAGAACTTAGAGAATGTAGGACAAATATAAGCGTGCTAAAGGAGTGTGAAAAGTTTGCGTTAATTAATTATTCATAAAACGTGTGGCAGATTAACAGTAGCATTTAGCATTCTGGCTGAGATACTATCGGCCCTAAAAGAGCTGTGAGATGGTAACTGAAGAATTAACTGAAACATTTCCGCATCTGAACATAGGAGGTGAGGAGGGGATAATCACAGAAATGCAATTCCCAAGAGAGGAGCAACTGAGGAGTTAAAACATTTGCAGAAAACTTATTTACCAGAGGGAGTGGTAGCAGCATCATCATTGGAAGAGAGGCCAGGAGATTTCTTTTTTAGCCTTTTAAAGAAAGACCAGAAGGAATTAGTGTAGCAGAAAAAAGGAAAGTCTATTGAAAAGAGCAGCTTTCAAGTGACATTTGTAAGAAAGGGTTTTGGTAGCGTAACATACTATCAGGGGATTTAGATCTTTCAACTTACACACTACAAAAATACAATTGTTAAAATAGCTCATTTATTGGTTATTACAGTTGCAAGCATGATGATACTGCAGATGCCATAACATTTAGTCATTGGGGCGAGCCTGAGCGAGCCCCACACTTATTAGTCAGCTTGAAAGATTACATTGTACATAATATAATGTATATATCATATCCATTCTGTATTATCAATGTTTCTATGTTACGTATTCTGTAAATATCTTGATGTTCAAATTTTCAAATATTTCAAATTAAAATTTTCTAAAGCCACATGCGTGTCACTGCCTGGTGAATTGAGGAAAAGAAGAGATAGAGACAGAGCTATAGCTAAACAAGCTGTAGAGACCAAAAAGAAGAGAGAAAAAAGACTGTCTAAGAGAAGAGATGCTTCATTCTGTCTGAAGTTTTGAGATCATTCTAGCTGAGATCTAAAATATTTAATATCGGGATTATTCCCACTTTGTTTTAACAGGTGATACCTCTAAAACCAACCCATGAACTGTCGCATTTTGCTCTCCTTCCATCTCAAACACACTAAATTCTTGCTTTTGTTATTCTAACCACGCCTTCTCAGGCTCGCCCCACAATGATTTCATGCATGCAAGCATTCTCTTCATAATATATACTATATATAATTATGTTGTTGTCCTGCCATATATTATTACATGTTTCATGTCACTTATATAATAAAAACTTTCAAGTATATAACTGTCAACAAAATTAAATGATTGATTCTTTGAAAACCTGCAACTGCATAATTTAATTCATTAGAAACACTACAAAAGATTGTTTTAGCAATAAAGACAATTATATTATGTGCTTGAATTAACTGATTATGGTAGGTACAAAGTATTTGCATCAATTGTATGGGCATCAGTATGCATGTAGCCACAACCCGCATCATGAAAATTTAAATCTATTCTTTGTAACTATGTACCACTAAATAAGCAACTACAGTGCAAGAAATCAAACGATTTATGCATGACATCTAAAACGACACTTAAGATTAACTCCAAAGCAGAAAGAAAAGAGTCCCATGGTATAGACGAAAGAATCAAGTTAGCTGCCCGACAATCAGCTTTGCTAAAGAGGCAAACTTTGTGAGATCTGTTACCAGGAGCTGATTCAGTTTTGAAGGAAAATGAATTATGAATTGTGTAGTATAGTGATCAGAAGATAAGGGTGCAAGGACAGAGGAGCAAGATACATTTGAAGGATAATTGAATAGTCATATATGCATAAGTGCATATATTAAGCAATTCCATAACCAATGAAACAAATATTTCGAATGTCATTTTAAATATTGAATCAATGCAAATGAATAAATGTTCAAATACCAAATATTCGCTAATCTCCTAATTATAGTAAATGTAGGTAAGTGATTATTAATTTATTATAGCTATATAATAATTTTTTTTTTCCCCAATATTGATTGGTAAGCCAGCTACTTATAGTTGATTGTGATTTGAGTCAGCACAACCATGCAAGTATGTATTATGCTTCATTGTAAAGAAATTCACTTCCTCCTAACATATTGTACAAACATGACTAACTAGTACAACTAAAATCGTAATTACAGCAATACTTTATCCTTATGTCTATACCACACCAGAAGCTTATGAGTGCCGCGAAGCAGCGCTCATAAGCTCCTGACCACACCCATTAACAGTAAACTACCTAGCCTGAATGTTTGGCTCTATGACATTATACCTATTTTCAGCCACTCACATCCAATTGTTGTAAGCCATGTTCCTCCACAAAGACCCGATCCAAAAAGAATTAGTATGGAGGCAAAGTAACATGGTTCTCTCTCCCACCTGAGCAGGAATATTATTATACCTAGACCAACAGTAAGAAATGTGTAGACAACAAAATACTGTGGAATATATTTCACTAGACCACCAACAGTAAAGGCCATTAATGCACTACCTACACCATATAATGAAACTGAGAATCCTACCCAATGAACTCCAATACAGTCTGATATATAAAACTGTGATGAAAATAATTATACAGGTGTAACATAACTATGCAATTGTAATCTCATACCTTTGTAAAATGTCCAAGGCTAAATGCGAGTAAAAATCCATCAAGAATACTCATTGGATGTATAAGCATCAATTTCCAGTTCAGCATCATTTTTAATGTAGCAACAAATGGTTTCTTAATATATAGTTCAAACATTTTAGTAAGGGAGAGGAACTTGGTGTCTGTACCAAGATGATCAACAAATGATATCAATAGAACAATAGCTACAATATCAAATACAACATAAACTGATAGAAGGATATATAAATACAATCGATCCAAGTTTGCAGCTTCAGTATTATTGCATACATCACCTAGAGATGTGTCTATGAAGGATGTATTCTCTTCACGTCCATTTAACAGAATTGCAGAGGAAATTATATTCCCTGGAATATATGCTAGTTTTATAAATGCAGTAAGAATACCTAGAAACAATGCTACAGTATTGGACTGGTTTTCTTCTAGAGATGATGCATATTGAATAGCAACTGAAGTAACATGTACATTTATTGATGCAAACAAAGGTCCATATACAAGTCCAATACACACTGATCCAGGTATCAAAGTATACCAATGAGGATAATAGTTACTAATTGTATACACTGTCATTCCAATATAACAAACAATAAGTATATACTTGGTTCCAAATAGACGAATAATTGACGGAGTGTATAAGCTAGAAACAATGAACAGGAAATAAATGGTAGTTAATGAAGCAAGTCCAATGCCTTCAGATTCATTGACACTGCTCTGCAAACTAGCAACTCCCAAATTCACACTGTAAACAATCATGAAGGATACTGAAACACCAAAAAGATTCTTATAAGCCTTTGCTTTTGAACTCCGTGAGCAACAATGAAAAGTGTCTCTCTCTTTAGCAAGTACTGAAGGGTTCCTTTGGCCAAATTCTTTCAGTTCTTGAGAAGAAGGTAATTCACTCTGTCTTTTAACGTCGAAGATACTGTTACAAGCAGATAAACCACTGGCCATTACGGACAGAAGTTAGTAGTGATTCGATACGACGCCTGAAATTGAAGTAATGTCAATCTTGCATATTCGAAATTATTATAACCACACCCACCTTAATCAAGCATATAATGCATATGCGCTGCGCATATATAATGTATGAGGTGTGGCTTGGCATCACAGATGCAACTGAATACAGGTTCTTTGCAACTTTCTGGACTTCCTGGAGCAATCTAACAGTCACCTTAACCTTGCTTACCAATTACTGCATTCACTCAATTACTATATAAAGTAATAAATTGTTGTGATTATGGATAATTGCTCAGTGGGGTGCGTTTATGTTAATTGTATAGTGTATGTAGCTGTACTTATCCTGACTGAGTTTCCTTACTCTAACTCCCTTCATTACCCAGCAATAATGATTTAATTATGTAATGAATTGTACAATAATTGCTCAGTGGGGTGTGGTTTTCCATGTAGAGCTGTATTATTGTATACTTGTATTTACCATGACAATGTTTCATTGCAGTAACTCTTTTGAGTCTGAGCAATATCATTTACATTATGAATCATCCAAGTAGTATTGCATATTCATTGTGTTGTATATATACTTGTAGTTATTCTGACAGTCATTTAGTGACTACAGCTATTCCCATTCGCTGCAAATATTCAACTGATCAAAAAATGTATGGAATGTGACATGCGGTTTTTAGACTCCTCCCATAAGAATTAGTGATGGGCGATACTGGAAATATTCAATCGATATGATACGATACAATATTAGGCATTTATCGGTGATATCGATATTTGTATCGATATGATATTAAGCCACACCCCAAACACGCCCCTTTTTACTGTTTTGTTTATAAAAAAGGTCAAAACTCAACAATATTTATTCAAGAACAGAATCATGTCCACATTCTCAATTTTTACAGCTGCTCGCGGACTTGCGCGTATTCAAATACATAATTAATATTAATTATTAATAATTAATTAAGTTTTATTACAATAATAATGAATAATAATAATTATTTTATTAATTTATATTAAAATTAGTTATTTAGTATTAATAAGTGGGTGTGGTCGCAATATCGTTTCCCTCGATATTGACCAGGCGATACGATACCGTATCGATACCGTAAAATATCGTTTATATCGATAAAATATCGATATATCACCCATCACTGATAAGAATGCTATACAGCTTCAATTGAGTTTAATCATAAGCCAAATCTCATATCTTACAGTTGCTTGACTGATTTTTTTATTCAACTATCTGGACCATTTTAAGTGATCAATAATCAGCCGTTTAATCCCACTCTTCCTGAACTCAGAAAGAACGGGATTAAAATCAATTCAGTTATGTAGTAATGTATCCACCCCCCTCACTAAGTCAGTCCCATGCATGTTTCCCAAATCTTTCAAATAACTGTGCCATTGTTGCCAGACCCCTCCATGTCTGTCTTTCCATGAGAGGTATGGCTATGCCAGACTGATATCTATCACACTGTTGGTATGACAATTTTGAGGTCATTCTACAATAATTACTTTTATTTAAATTATCACATAATAAATAGTTTAGAAATAAAAATCACACTCAGTCACACACACTCAATTATGTACTGCATTTTGGATACTGAATTCTGAATTTAAAAAATAGTCGTAACAGAAATTTAATGTGGTATAACAACTTTCTTTGTAGAAACTCTAATTGTCAGGAAGGAATTCATACAATTCTTGAGGCTCATCTTCATCTGTATAATAATAATGAATGGTTTGGTATTATTATTGTGTTCAAATAAGCATTGTCCCATCATTCTATGATGTTTAGTGGGGGGGCTTGAATTTATTATAATAATACTGACAATTGTTTGGTTAGGTTCTTTAAGTTGTTTGTTCCACTTCTTTTTTGTCCGTTTGTTTATTATTGCCCATAGGGTCATCCCTATAATTGTTTTCCCATGGGTTTAAACTATATATATATATAAATTATGCTTGTGTCAGTTGCACGAGTAAGCATTATATACATAATTATGTGGATCAACTGTAACATACGGACAGAGCACTGTAATATTGTTTACCTAATGACAAGGGCGCCTTGAGTGGTCATATGTTGCAAGGGCCCCTAGAGTGGCTGCAAATAAGGGTCCAATTGTCAGCCTTACAGTGCCCTGTCCGTATATTACATTGATCTGACGCAACTTCCTTAACAATGTAAAATTATATACAACACATACTCGCACATGTGACACAAGCAAAATATACAATTATATTATATACACATACATTAAACCTCATGGAAAGCAATCATAGGGATGGCCTTGCAGGCCATAAATGTGTAAAAGTGGTAACTTGTTAGCTGTATATTTATTACTAACAAATGTTATAGTGACTGGCATGTATAAATATTCTACAGACCAGACTGTAACAGCAAATATGTGTCTTTAGACTTGATGCTACTCTTTTGGAAACAAAAGACAAGTTATTAAATATGATGCAGCAAATATCACTGAATGTGGTACTGTGGTTGTGCCATTATCTTATAAATACATGTATGTGGCTGTCTGTTTTTTACATTCTTTTCTCACCTGGCGGTATTGTTCCAATTGGAGGAGAGTTTATGGGAGGAAGGGAAGGAGGGCCATCTCCCATTACATCAGTCTCCAAAGCCTCGTAAATATCTTCCTCACCATATCCAAAATCTTGCTGGATACTAGATAAAATAAAATATATAATATTACACACATGTTTAAGTCTGTACACACATGCTGAGATGTGTGTAAATGCTCATGTGCACACACACACACACACACACAATGTGGATGTTTTTCAAAACAATTTAATGATTGTGGTCTCCACATTAATTGCCTTCTCTCAATGTACATGTAGGAAACTTCAAGAAGGGGGAATTTGTTTTGTTTTATTAAAGATAGGTTTTCAAGAAGGATTCCATTTCATTTAAAAAGCTTAGAGCTCATCATGCACACAGACAAAGACGTTGACACAACATTAAATAACTCACCCTACTTGTTGTGCACTCTGATACACAGTCTATATATAAGGAAAATCAGACAATATTAAAATTAAGAACAAAACAATCTTTAATGTATAAATTATAAGCACAAGCATAGGGGTAGGAAGCAGGGGGGCAAAGGGGGCTAGAGCCCCCTAAAATTCATCTAAGAGGGGCTTAGCCCCCCTAATATTCAGAATGGGTACTTTGCACAGTAATGATCAGCACAGCACCAACTCAAGTGCATCACAACATCAGTTACTTATCAGTAAAAACAAATTAACAAATTTAGGCTTGTTAAGGTAATCAACCCATAATTAGCACCTGTCCCTCCCAAATAATTTCATGAAATTATGCGATAGCAGCTGTGCACATGGTAACAACGAATGATGGCAAACCAGTCATCACTAAAAAATTTTTTTGTATCATGTGGGGACTTTGGAGTCGCAATTAAAGACACAAAGAGTAGATCATGATTCTGAAGATGATGAAATTGAACATGACCAATTGAATTTAATTAATATTGCAAACCAATTTGTAACAATGAATGCGAAAAGTGCAAATTATTTTGGACATTAGTAGTTATTTGTTAAGTACTTTGCCATCATTAATGTACTAGTTCTTATTGCATTATAATTATGATAAAATATCTTTAGCCCCCCTAATCCCTATCATCTTCCTACCCCAATGAGCACAAGTGTATGGTATAAATGATCTATATAATTCTTATATTCAAAATTGCTTTTTGATACACTGAAAATTATAATTATGTGTGTATACATTAATCTCACATACTCTTTGTGTGACAGACTCATCCACTAGACCAACTGTAAAAAACAAGAGATGGCAATCATTTGAAAGTGTGACACATATACATGTAATATAACCTCTACACAAACACATTATGTAATTACATGTGTATGTGCATGAGAACATCAGTATCTTGGAAAATAATAATTTGAATCCTTTAAACACTGGATACTCAGTCAATTTATACAGAAACCAACTAAATGAAAGCACAAAAGTGCTGAATCCTCGGTGCTGTTACGTAACTCAGACACAACTTCTCTTTCATATTTTCTAATAAACCTCATCTCTGTTTTCTTACTAAATTTTTGTGGTGAAACAGGCTTACTACGTTTTATTACAATAGTATATCCACAACTACAGGCCCATAATCTAATGTGCAACTTAGTATGACACTGTGGACACTTTTTATATGGAGCCGTGATTTTAAAAAGAGGTACAACTATTAAAACAAAAACAACTACGAAAAAAACTCACTGTTAAACCGTCAAGACGACGACACTGGCTTCACCTACATGTACCACGTGGCTCAAAGGCAGGAACCTCCGCCCACCACATAAATTATATAATTATATTAACAATTAATTATTCAGTGATTTTATATCTCCAAACTTGGCCGCTGGAATTCATGTTATACAGCTCGTGCAAATATAGTACACCTACCAGTACCTTTCTGTACGTGTACTCCTGTATAACAACACCTTTGTGAACTGAAAAAGACCCTCCAGGTTAGCCTAAGTATAAATAACGCCATATCTTTTGAACCAAGAATTTTCATAAAATTTCACACATTTGTTAGAAAGAGCGTGAAATTTATGTCATGTTGATACTCTAATTTCGATCTCTAGACGAACGACTTTGCTTATTTCATAGTAACAGACAGACATACAGACAGACAGACAGACGGACAGACACAACTAACTACTGTAATCCTTCGCTGCGCATGTGCACCGAGGATTAATTAGTTATGAGGTAGAGCAATAGTAAATTTAGCTCTTCCAGGACACCTAATTTAGTTGAATTACAATAGAAAATGGATGCACTAAAATGCAGAACCCTCGCTAGCTATTGCTAAACAGCAGTGCTTTAGAACAACTTTGCCTAAGTAACATATTGCAACAGCCAGGAACACACCATTCGTATCAACATAGTCTCGCAGCCAGACTTCTCCCCTTTTTGAGATCGGACGGCGGGGAGGGAGTCTGGTCAATCGAGTTGACTTTTCTGTCCCAGCTAAGGAATTTGGCCGCAGGTGTTGGTATGAAAATTAGACCACGGGGAGGAGTCTGGCTCACGAGACTAGTATCAACACTAAGAAGTCAGTAGCACATCATGAATATGCAAATTACGGGGTAGCATGGCCATCAGATCTCTTGAGAACTAGCGAATGTCTGGACAAACCTTCACAAATAGCTGTATAAACACTCGTTAGGAAGATAGACAAAGCCCAAGAAACAAACCTTCAAAGAGACAAAAGTTAGTGTTTCTGTGTTTTCTGCTGACATCAGCAAAAACGATAAAATTTCAAGATGGCGACAGATCGATGAGAATTTACATTGCAACAAGACGAGTTCAGAACAAATCGCTTTTATTTTTTACCTGTCACTATACCAGTATTCTGCAGATATGCTCAGAATACAGTAAGACCTTGTAGTTGTGGAGATCAAGCGGTAACACACAGACACACACACACACACACACACACACACACACAAGAAGACTACTATAACCCTCCACCTACGCGCTCGGGTTAATAACTGCTTTCCCATACACTGACATACACTGTACATGTACATATAACTTCTTACCAGAACCATCATCTTTCTCTACCATATACTTTCCAGACGGTAGTTTGGAATGTGCTATAAGAATAACTGACAATTTCTCCCCAGCAGTGACAGCCATGTGATCTTTACTACCTTTGCGATCTTGTAATATCTCTACAGCAAATAACGGATTCCACACATCTGGAAGTTTGTAATCCTGAATAATAATTAAAAAATAAGTAAAGGCCATAGTGGATTAATAATTATAAATCAGGAGCAGAGAGAAATTTAACATTACAATTATTATGGATGTGCAAAACAACTAAATTATATTGCTGCAAACAAATATCATGATACAATACAGTATCACTATAATATTGAAATGATTATAAAATGTAAATAATATCCTATTTGGTAGCATTGCTCAAGAAGTGATAAAAGAAGTCAATCAAAGTTATGCACATTAGCTTGCAGTGTATCGATATACCCAAAACCCAATATTGTATCACAATATTGAATGAAAATATTGATATTTTTATATATTGATGTGTATTGCACATCACTATTATAAATTAATAATTTGTATGGTCTAAGAGCCCTATGATGTCTTTACACAGTGAATCTATAGATTTGTCTACAATATGTAGTAATTAATAGTGGCATGGCCTGCAGGTCAGCACAGGGCCATCCTGAATCTATATAACTATATTTATAATTATGTCACATACATGTAAGCGTTGTATACGTAGTTAAGGAAGTTGTATCATTCTGTGGGCTCAGTCAGTTAATCGGTGTGGCATGCAAAAGAATGCATTCTCAACCATTAGCTTAGCCAGCTTGTACAACGCAATTAATAATAATAGCTGTTGTACATAGCAGAGAAACGTGATGCAAAAATATGCAGAATTACAGCAATGATTTAAGAGTACTTCAGTTTCATCAAAGTTCTATGTGCGGACTGGAATTACACTTCTTAAGCCCTCATATTCATTGTACACAGAAAGGTAGAGACGCTAGTGCTATCAGCAATGGTAGTCACTGCTAAGCAATCATAGGGACTCTTTTAATTCTCATCGCATTCTGATTCCAAAGGCTTGAATAAATAATGCATGGGACATAAAGGATACACACACATATTTCTATGATAAACTGTAACTTATACAGACAACTAATAGTTCTTTGAGCTTCACAAGATACAGTTAAAAGGGAAAACTACATGTAATATTCTTAGAGTGATAAAATGAGTACATACATGTAACCTCATCAACATAACAGTAAATTGGTATATACATGTACAAATGTACATGTACATGTACATGTAACCTAATCAACATCACAGTACATGTAAGAATTGGTATATACATGATATTATCAAAAAAGAAAGAAAGAAAGAAAAAAGAAAGAAAGACACCTGAGGCAATGGAAAAATGAAAAATTGAGAGTTGCCATGTACATGTAACCTAATCAACACTGCTCTCTACGTTTTGAAATAAACAGCATTGGTTTGGTTTGAATATGGTTCCATTTTAGGCCATTTATAATTATAGAAAATCATTACTTTAAATGACTTCATAGTTTTTTGTCTGTTCTTCATTCGAATTTCATCTCTCTTTTTTCTCTCTTTTTCTCTTATCAACTCTAGTCGCTTCATCTCCTTCTGTTTCCGTTCTTCCTCTTTAATTAATCTCTTTTCTTCTTTGGTTAGGCTGAAAAATAATTATGACAACAATGGACCATTTACATATACATACAGGTGGACATACACTAAATGTTTAAATTTCGTTTAGGTTTTATAAAGTTTGTTTCATGTTTAAAAGTTTCTTTTTCTTGTTTCTATAAAAATATTTCTGAAAATCAAAGATCATGCTGTTTTTCTGAAACAATTACAAAACTTTTACCCATCCACCCATCCACCAAAATTTATAAGATGGCTACTTGTACAGGACTATAAAACTAGTTGTACTGTACTTGTATGTTCATTACTTTAATTACTATTAATGAATAGTAATATTCTTCATATTAATTGTTATCCCACAATGTAAATGATAAATGCAACTATTCAAAACCACACTGCTCACACCCATATAATGAACTATAATTTGTTTATTTTTGTAAAAATGGAGTAATTATAAACAACCATTCAAGACTGCACCTATTAGCATTAAGACTACATATGCAGTTATAAAATAAAGGTTTTTTTAGCCACTGGTCCATTCATATTGTGATTATAAAAATAATGTCTCTTGCAGTACTCACCCCTTTTTATTCTGAAGTGTTGGAGATGTTCTTGGTGAACTTTCCATGCTTGGACTAGGTGGTGGAGGGAGAGATGATCGGGGCGAGGGCACTGGAGGAAGATCCTCTACTGGATTTGAAAATTCTTCATATAATTCTTGTTCAGGACTGTGTAAAAACAAATTCAGCAAGAGAAATTTACATAGAGAGAGAGAGAGAATAGGTGCAATTGTGAACAACAGAACAAGTTACTTTTTCAATGATTTAGTATGTGGGTAATCAATCAGTGTAATAAATGTATCTACGCGGAGGGGGCAGCCCCCCACCTAAGTTTCTATAGTAACTGTTATAAATTATTTAATGATTAACTGATAGGGTATTCCCCTCCTATATGTCTATATGCTCTACTAACTGCCACTGTGAACTATGAATAAATAAGATTGATAAGAGCCTGGAAAGCTAATGGTACATGCCGTACATCTAGTATATGGTTACCTACTGTCATAGGTTTGCTTTGAGAGTGGATGAAGACTAGAAACAATTTTCAGTTGTTAATATACAGTGTATGTTGGTATGTACACATGTACATGTACATCTACATGCATATTGTCACTGGGGTTATATTGATAATAGTCAAAACCATGAATAATCAATGAGCAAATATTTGTGCCCCCACCCTCAAAATAATTTCCTAACTAATGCACAATTTAATGCAAAGCTAGAAAATGAAATTTTAAAACAATTCTCTCGTAAGTATTAACAGCATCATAATACAAATCTGGTGTGTTAGACTAATATCCAGTGAACAAAACAACAGTTATAATTTGTATTTGGCAGTATGGCCAAATGCAAATTTGGCTGGAATTCTCAAAATGTGGCTGGTCACTAGAGCATGTATTTGTAGTACATGTACTATAATTATTGTATACATGGAAATATTGACAATGTTTTTATATTTACCAGTTTGCCAATTCAGTTTGCCAATTGAACTCATCAAATTAAAATTAGCAAATTATTTCACAAATGCGCATGTGCATTTTAAACATTTTTCCTACTAAGAAATACAGAACAACAAGCTGATATCTTCCGCCAACAAGAAGTAGTCTTCATTACTCAATTTTCTTCCACTTCTAAGTACTTCCAGTGATAATATTAAAATGGAACAGCTGTCTATTGTTTACATGCAAAACGCAGGTGCTGAGGCACGCCCACACAATAAAATTTAATCACTAATCGTCAAAATTTAATCCGTTAATATTCTGTGAACAACACACAGTCAATATTTCTAAAACATTTCCACGTACATGTATACGATGTTACAATTTTAACACACAGTTGTAACATCAAATCTTGAATGAACAATTTTAACACACACTTGTATAACATCAAATCTTAAATGAACAATTTGTCCAAACATAGTATGTACATGTACATTTAACAAAGCTTGCGTCCAGAAAATACACAACAGCCAACTGTTATACTGTACTCTGATGGTATGCTAGATATACATGTACCATATACATGTAGAGTGCTATTTGCCTTATTAATGAAAAATGTTATAAACCATAGCCACACTCCACCAACCCTTTATACAATAGATGTATTTTAGTCACTTCAAAGGTCAAATCTACATGTACATGTATATGTATTCCACGGCCTATTTAATTACATGTACAGTTGTATGGCTGTCACTATACTGTTTGCTAAAAAAACTAGTACTTATTGATGTAAAACTTCTTGTTTGAAAACATTGAAATTGAAAATAACAAATGTGTAATAATCATGTAAATGCGTAAGAGATCTTTCCCTACAAAAACAGTTTTGATCAAAGCTCTTTAATCACTCTTTCATCACATGTAGTGGTCAAGCACACTAGAGCATATTATGGTACTATACTACAATATATTTGATCTTACACCTGCCTAGTATAGTACCATATAGTACCATATAGTACTCTAATTATCAATGTTCATCCTACATGTTTATTCCAACATTTTTGGTATCCAGGGAGAGCTACTCTCGAACACCTCATTTTGCTGGCTTCTTTACAAAAATGGCAGAATATTGAGCATATACATGTAGAGTGAAGCATTTCATTAATGTAGGAAAAGGTTTCTATATGCAAATTTGGACATGTAGTTATGTACATTCATAATAGTACAAAGAATTATGATTTGAATCACTTACTCTACATTCATGAACGAGGTGCGATTCTAAAAATGAAATGAAAAGAAAACATTAAACATTGAAACACAAACAAACCTCATGCACAGTGACTATAATTACATGATAATTATATTAAACTTTACTTGTGGTTGATCACGGTCTTGTAACTCCTGTACAACAGGAGGATGTTGAACAGAAAGTTTAGGTGGAGGAAGAGAGTTGAATGTACTGTGTGGATCTATAAAGTGAGGATACATGTTGTATATTGACTGTTCTAACTATGAAGTATGGCATATTGTGTTCTGTCAATACTAATTGGGAATGCTTATTTTCCAATCACACTGTGGGTATTCTTCATCGCAGATGCATTCACTAATTTCGTTTATGCAAGTCTTGAACTTGCTCTCTATGTGATTTATTAAATAGTTAATTACATGATGCTCTTCCCAGTGTGTTGTGTGTATATTGGCTGATAGTACTGTATACACACAATACACACCTGTATTGTGTGTATATAGATGTACAGTACTATCAGCCTTTGATACATACAAATACGTAATACACTATACATTTAGTCAAGCATAATTATATGTATAAGTTTATAATTATAGATAATTATGTGTATATACCTCCATTAGGTACAGGAGGAAGTTGTCCATGGGTTGGGGGTAAAGTTGGTCGAGAAGGAAGGATAGGTGGAATGGTAGAAGCAATATCATCATACACCTCCTCTTGCCCTTCCTCAAAATCTTCATTCACACTAGTGTGTGTGCGTGGAGAGAGAGAAAGAAAGTATGTATATACACATGTACATGTAAATAGGTTGGTAGGTGTGCTGATATGACAAAAATATAATTTGTATGTAATAATACAGTAGAATGATCAGTATACTGTATAATTACTACATGTAGTAGAATGTGTTAAAACATTGAATACTGACTATACATGTACTGTATATATACATGTAGTTGTGATTTGTGGTTTAATTATTAGACACTACGTTGAGCTCTATAACAGTATCACATACATATATAACATACATGTACACTATTCACATTACTATAGTTACAAATTCCCCTAAATATTTTATCATCTGAACTTCCTTCAGTTAGATGGATACTACTATACTATAAAAATTCTATAATATTACTATAATATTACTAGTGTCACTGCTTTTCTTAAGGAATTTGCATGTATACAAATTCTTACAAATTAACTTCATTTACATGACTACTAATAATGATACATGTGAACATAGTCACATGTACACTATATGCATATGGATGGTCTTGCATGAAATACTCCAATCTGTGGTACATGTATGTAGTATAGACATCTCCTTCCCTTTGGTAAAATGTGAAAACACATGGTCATGCTTATATGCAATAATTAATAATTGAAACAACAAATTGTTGTTTTCCTATATATAGTAGTAGTGTACTATCATATTTTAGGTTTCATACTCATGTAAAATGTACATGTGTGTACTATGCTCACAGACAACACACATACATGTACACACACACACGTATATATACACACATTTATGTGTACACCACACACCAGAGTTTTTGATAACTTTTGAAGCTTGAGCCTTGGGCCTTGGGCCAAATTGGCTCAAAAATGGTTAGTGTGTGCACCATTGAGAATACATCTTGAGCCAATTAACTAATAAGAGTTAATGCTGTTAGTGACAATATAATCATAATTAACTGCACCACTGGCCCAAAGATGCAGTGCCAAATAACAAGCTTTTTGGGTCAATGGTGCGCCATATGAGCTTATCAAAAACACTGACACACGCACATACACAGATAACATATATACACACTCACACTCACACACACACACACACACACACACACACACACAAGGAATTGAAAACTTGAATTAAGTACTAATTAATTAAATTCTGGATATATACATGTACATTTACATGTACAATATGGTACATGTATGTACATGTGTATTCAGGGCTGCATATAAGGGGGGGGGGTAGCAGGACATTGCCCCCTTGCAATATTTAAACATAAATTGCAACATAAAATTGATCATCAAAGGTATAGGTACATGTAGCTAATAGCCACTGCTGACATAACTGTTAATTTGTGATATCAAACCTGCTCAGCAAATATCTTTTATGGTCAAATATTTGTCTGAAATGCACCATAAGTGATGTCAGAGAGTCTAAAATTAAAATGCTGCCAGACCCCCCTAGTTGGCCATGTGCTTATGCACACAAATAGGGGGCTATGCCTCCCCTCCCCCTTGGGAACTTATATAAATGCATCACTGATAATGTATTACCTGATCGATTGCATTACACCAACTGTGTCATCATATATTTCATCATCTTCACCCATGGATTCAGTGGGAATTAATTGAGGACGTTTATCTTGAAAAACTAGAGGAACTAACAAAGAGGAAATGCAGGAAGGATCAAAAACATAGTTGAGAGAGACAGAGACAGAGAGAAAGACAGCGAGAGAGACAGAGAGACAGAGAGAGTGAATGAGTGAGTAATACAAGTACATGTATTGCTAGATAGGGCCATGATATTCAACAGACATCTCTATATATACATGTACATGTACTGTTCTAATTGAAGCCAGATAGATGTACATTGAGGTTTAATTCAACAGATAATTACATATAAAATACATGTCAGTTCAATGATGTTATTAGTAGTAATACAAACACTATTATATATATATAAGTATATTATAAACTATTACATAAATCTAAACATTAATGAATTATTTTTCTCATCATATATAAACACACAAATCATATTTGTTTGTCTTAGAGCAAATCAAAGCCAATGATAATTTAGATGATATTTGCTGAAAACCCCATACATATCACACCTCCTGCGCAGCTTTCACTAGACTAGTCATAACCATGCTCTATACACAATACCATGTCACACACAATACAACACACTTTCTTCATAACCTAATCATGCTCATCACATTGCAAAATCAACTTCTGGTATACACATGTAAATTGGGCCGAAAATTGAAGATTTTGTATATACATGTACATGTACATGTACATGTATGTATTATAGAACTTAATTACCACATTACAATTATTCCAAGCGAACCTCTCTAATCATAAAACAATTCCACACATTTTTGTTTCTTATCACAGAACAGGTCAGATTTCACAACTAACTACATGTATACTTTACATAAACTTATCTATTACATGTACATGTACTTTGTCTATTGTTGTGTAACATAACATGACATTTAAAGATAAGACACAATCAGCATTCTTAAACACACACAAATGTGTAACACACATATTACATGTACATTGTACAAACTTGATACATTCACATAAATATACGTACAATGCACACACACACACACACACACACACACACATATACACATTACACACACATACATACTACACACACATACATGTACAGTACATGATGTACACAATACACAGTCATGCAAACACATACACACAGACACCCACACACATACCACTCACTTACCTGACGGAATCTTAGGTTTTGTACTAGATGATGGAACAGGAGGAGGATTATAAATATCAACAATAGGGAGGGGCAATCGTCGGTATCTTAAAACAGGTAAGGTTGGTGTCACTTCCCCATGTGATTGGATGGGAACTGGTGGAGGAGGTTTGTATGTTGGCGGTTTTTGAGGAAGTTGTATAGGTGGAGCTTCATTTGTAGGGATGGGAGGAGGAGGTTTTATTGTGGGTGGTTGAGATTTTGTCTCCGGAACAGGTGGATTATTAGAACCTCTCCAAGGATTAGGTGTGATAGTTGGGGGTTTTCGATCCACTTCATGAGAATCTATACGAGAAGGAGGTGGTTTTGAGTGAGGAGGAACAGGAGGTTCATTTTGTTCTTCAAATACATCATCAGTGCTAACTGAACTAATAGTACTATCACATTTACTTTCTAAAATTGATTCCTTTCTTACTGGAGGAACTGGTTTACTATCAACTTTAGGTTTTGGTCCCAATGGTGGAGATTTATTTGGCTTCTCACTTGGTTTAGGAGCTGGTTTAGGAGCTGGTTTAGGAGCTGGTTTAGGTTTTGGGGCTATACTAGGTGGGATAGAAGTCTCTTCGGGAATTCCATCAGTTATTAGTCGAGGCTTTGGAGCAACATGAGGTTTACCAGCAACAGGGAGAGGAGGTGTATGGCATTCCTCCTCTTCATCAGATTGGTGTAAACTCATTGATCTTCGTTTTCTTATAAATTCTGGTACCTCCTCATCATCTGTCTTTGGCTTAATTCTTGGCTCATTTGAAATTGAGGGAGAACGTGATCGCTTTAACTCATTCATCCATGGAGCAACATGTTTTTCTTCATTTTCCTCATCGTGTTTTGATTTTTCTAAGTTCTCAAATGCATTTGAACTCATTTGTCGTCTCTTCTTTAATATTTCACTCATATCTAAACCACCCCCTCCTACAGAGACAGGGTTAGGGGGTGGTTTCTTTGGAGAGTTTGGTTTCTTTTTTCCTTTTCCTTCAATTTTCTTTTTTGGAGAAGGTTTCTGAGAATCGAGAGTTAAGGATTTCTGATCTGACGTAATAGTTGTAGTTGGTGCTCGTGTAGGAATTGGAGGAGCTACCCTAGCAGGAACTACCCTATTAGGAAGGGTCCTAGAATTATGACGAGCTTGTGGTAGTGGCGGTTGAGACTGTGGCTGTGGTATACGCCCATTATAAGTTGAACTAACATCTTCATACAATTCCTCACCACCTACTCCAGCACCAAGTTCCTCATATAACTCCATTCTTGACCTGAAAGAATGAAAAATACCCATTATCTACATTTCTAAACTTACATGTAACTATTGCAATTTGAACAAAACTTATTTTGTAAAAGAAACCAGTGAAAGTTTGTATCCATGCATACACATGTCACTGGCTTCATGAAATTCCTAACAATTTGCTGAGTTTCCAGTCCAATTGAAATACCTTATAGCCCTCATTTTGAAAATTCAGTTAGAAATTTTGGATGTTTGGATGATTCATTAATAAACAATATCTAATTACATAACTAAAGCTTTGAATGTGTTATTCAAGATCATATTTGTCACACACTACCTATACTAATATTATGATGTAAATACATACGAGGTCAGAGTCTATGTCAAACAGATTACATAGAACATACATGTACTAGACAGTCAGAATTGTAATGTTCATGTTTACTTAATTTCGTGTCTATGATAAATGATGCTTTAAATTATTAACATTATTATAGATTTCATTTTGTACTTGTAAACATGTCAACTCATTTAGTTTATAATGTGTATTAATACATGTACATACATGTAATTGCTACACAAACAAAATAGTATATAGCTAAACATTAACCTTTACCTACTAAACATACACGTTTAGTACTACGTACATGTAGTTGCAGAAGCCGTAGATATGTTGACCAGGTAGCTACTAAAGCCCATTGTAATAAGAGGCTATTCTCATGTAGCCAGACCCAACTTACCAAAGGTTGACTGACTATACGCTGATTCGTTCTGAGTACTAATAGAAATTGGTAGGTGTCAAGCAATCTAACTATAAAGACTTTTATACTTTTCAATAAGTCAGGATTGTACCCTGCTAATTGGTACTATTTCAAGAAAGCTTTGGATACTAAAATCGAATGTGCATAATGTTAAACACAGTCAATCGTAATACATACATGTAGATGTATGCACATTGACCTCAGTGTCTACGTTCATACCCTTTGCAGTTAATAGATACTTATCATCTACCCAGTCTTCCTTCATAGGTCTGGGTGTGTGAGACTAATAAGATGTATGTATTAATTCATTTTTCTCCTTATATTATATTAATTGCTTAAGTGAGAGTTATACAACATTTATGCTTACATTTCAGTTTCAATAATGGCTAATTTGATTATGCGAGAAATACAATTTATTTGGATTATCAAAAAGTACAATATTATAATCATACCCAGTTACCTGTTCTAATATTTGTAATGTTCACAATATTTAAATATTACGAGTGATGTTAATGTGTCCATGTTATGTCAATTACAAACAATTAAGTACAAATCTGTATTAATTAATACAACTGGATAGGAGGTTCCTATGTGTTACTGTTAGCTTTCTTCAGTGTGAATATTTCCCCTTGTGGGAGACACATAATACTGTGTGTTAGTATTATAATATACAACATGCCATGCCATACATACAAGCAAACATACATACCTACACAACACAACACAAATAATTTATTTACTTGAATATTCAAATACTGTGATTTAAATAAAAACATATATAATACACAATATTCGTTTCAAAGACTTACAGTTTCAAGGAGACAAACAGAAAGATCAGAAGTGGTTCGCGTACGTGTAGGGGGGAGAGAAATTACAACAATAATTAATAGGCGCGGCTCAAATATATATGCAGGATAGATTGGAGGTGTGGCTATTATGGCTGAAGGACAAGATTCACAGGAAATTTATGAAGTTTGCCAAAAGCAACAAGATCATTGTCAAAATCTGATAGATGCTGAAACAAAAAGTGGAGGTAAAAATAAATATGAATCACAATAAAATTCCTGTTTTCATAACAGACAAATTCTGGTTGCTGACAATATAATTATATGTGGGTATAATATTGTAGCTGTATGTCTGCAATATATATATATATAATTGTATATATGTGTTGCAACTATCATAACATTTGTGCTTACATTTCAGTTTCAATATGTCCAGCAATGAATGTCATTCATTTGTTGAATGAATTCAGTAATGTCTATTCTAATAAATCTCTTATTTACTATTATCCACAATATATATACATGTGTACTGCCATAAACATAGGAAAGATATGGGCACCAAGATATTAGGCAGGAAACATAGGCCCTGTGCCCCCCTAGTTCCTATGTCTATGATTGTGCATGTACATATCCAAGTATATAATATTGTTATGAAGGTAGATAGTCCTTCAATACTGGGGATAACCTCATCGTTTATCATCCTGTGGTAGCGTTAAATCAGTTAAATAGAAATCCATCAACCTTCCCCATGGTGAACTCACAGTGATTTTAACAGTCAATGAATTTATAAACAAATGTGTTGTGTGGTGTTTATAAATTTATCAACAGTTTAAGTTACTGTGAGTTCATTTTTGATTCAATAGCTACAGTGTATTCCCTTGAGATAATTATGTATATATGTATATATATATATGTATATATCCCGATGCGGGGAAACACCAAAGTAAACCACAGGTTTATAAATCAGATATAGCACCCTATGGTGGGATATAAAACCTGCCGTTGACATAGATTACAAGATACAAAACCACACTTACCTTCTTCAAAGTGAGGAGAAGCAATAGACATCACAAAAGGTTTTGTCTTTCGAGAAATATATTAATTATAACATACCTACTCATGCTATATAATCACCTCAGGCCTACGGTCCTCGTGCTCGGTGATTATAAATTTGATATAGCACTCATAGGTGTGTTATAAGGTATACATATATATAAATATATATACATATATATATATATATATATATATATATATATATATATATATATATATATATATAATTATATATATATATATATATATGTATAATTATATGTATATTCATTGCAATTTGCAAACTCATACATGTCATTTCATGTAGGCAGGCTTGTTGTAGTTCTAATTCTAATTGTAGAGACCTCAAGCTGATTGTTATGGTAGTTCTGTTTTATCTCAAAGCAATTCTAATTACAATTCTAATTGAGTCTAAAGTTGCTAACCACTGACTAATTATTATGGAATGCTTTAAAGCTGCAACATTTGTCTGGCTGAAAGATAAACAGTTATATAGCATATAGTGTGTCTCAAAGGGATTGGTCTTAGTCATTGATTTGTCACATTTGGCTTCTTGACAGTTCTTGTTCACACAATTTGATAACATGGTGGCAGTTGGCTATCTGAGTTCAAATCATGGCTGAAGGAGGTCAAAAGGACAAGAGAGCATTAATTTTTGTGCATACGCACACTAATTAATTTGAGTAATTAAATTGCTAATTTAACTAATTATGGGCTGCATAATTCATAATTCTAATTGTATAGTGATTAATGGCCTCAATAATTATTTCTAATTTAATTGTACTTTTAATGGCTTTAAATACAATGATTGGATTTGAAAGTTAAGCCTGCATGTAGGATATATATAACACCCCTGAGTGGCACCTCCAAATAAAATATACTAGGTATGTTACTGTACAAATTTTCATATTTAATTTC
Organism: Petrosia ficiformis; assembly: GCA_947044365.1. Lineage (NCBI taxonomy): Eukaryota > Metazoa > Porifera > Demospongiae > Haplosclerida > Petrosiidae > Petrosia > Petrosia ficiformis. Next base: position 3,267,626 of record OX345647.1, read on the forward strand.
TATCATGTAGATACTTGATCCTAGCATTGTGGATGTTGCCCCTAAGATTGAGAATGTTTCTCCTGTGTGCAGAGAGTGCCTATAATTCTCTAAGGGAGGCAGAATCCCTTAATTATAGGATATTTTATATAGTGATTATAATGATTGTAGGGATTTCGTCATGGGGTGCTGTATATGGTTAACAATAAAATCAAATCTCTATGACATCAGCATACTTGAGTCTAATTGATGGCCAGTCATCACTGGATTTGCTGTAGGCATAACCTATTATTATCATTATGTCATTTAGGTAGTCAACATGGACAGTTACTACAAAAAGCTCTATTATCAGCAGAATTATCACTAGGATTACTAAAAATGAAGAATGTTGATAAAAATAAGGCAGTTCAACAGGCATTACAAAAACATGTGGAGGTAAATATAATTGTATGTCTGTCTGTTATTTTCCCCAGCTTCCGTAAAATGAAATAATTAAATAATTATTATAATTATGTAACTCAATCATTTGAAGGAAGCAATTTTTGATCAAATTCTTGTGTTTAAGACACTGAACTTTGATTTCCATGAACCTAACAATTGATTCTCCTGGATACTAATTTTATTGACTTCCTATACAAAATTGCAAAATATTGAGCGTTTGATCAAATTGCTTTGAGATTTTTGCAAATACTGTCATAATTATAATTTATACATGTATAATTATTATGACATAATAATATGTATAGTTGTTACATGGGCACATCTCTTGTACCAGCGTAGTAAAACAAATGATACTCTCTCTTTAATTGAAATTTGTGTTTAGGATGTACTTCAAAATCATTAGCTTGATTTCTGGTATAGGTTTAACACTCAACACCCCTATTGTTGATTTTCTTTATAATTATTATGTATATTATTTTGGTTAGCATTTTGTTAATATTATTTACCATTTTCACCATTGATATACATGTAACAGTTACTGTAAGAATAATACTGAGATGTTCTGGTACAGTAAACACATCATTAACCCTCACGATGCATAGTGAAAAGAGAAAGTAACTGTATTTTGTTTTGTGTATGTCTGTCTGTTTGTCTGTTACCAACTGAAATGGGAAAAACAGAAACCTCTCTACTTCAATAATTTAGGTAAATGTACTAATGAAAGAAAGATAATAATATAGAAAGTATTAAAAAGCTTCGATTATCAAATTTGCTGTTAGTTGATCACAATAAGACACATTCAGTACATTTCTTATGCTATTGGATTACCATCCCCAGTGAACTGTTTTCAAACCAAGTGTTGTGTAAGTTGTCACAATTAATATTCAACATGTCATTGTGAAGTTCAGGGAATGTACCCAAGGTTGCACATAAGTAGTAATTGCAGAGTGGCATAGCATCATTTCAAATACAGAGGTTATACATGGGTATGAGTCTGTTATCTATTCATTGGATATATGATTTACCGGTAAAACACTTCAAACACTTTTCTTATAACAGTCAGTATTGGACACAACCTATTATCAAGAGTGTGTACTAGTTGATCAGGACTTCCCTAGTGATTCAGCTATACAAACCATGAAGGATGTTATAGGTACACATACACTAGTTATATACATGTAACTCTGACATTGGCAGCTGATTAGGAGTTTGAGTAGATGTAAATGTGTATTTAATTTGGAAGGACTCTTTTTACCTTGCACCATTTTCATATGCATGTAAATATCCTTCCCGTTCTTTTTTCTGTATGTCAAATTTCAATCCATTGCTTCATTATTGAGTTACAGTATAATCATGTATTAGCCTTATGACATTAAACTATACACTATATTGCATATAAAGTCGTCAATCCTAATTTTGGGGTCATCATGAATGTGAATATACTTTGGTTAGCCATTAGATTTATCAATACCACTGTACTGTAGGTATATAACTCTTAAGTCATAGCTGCTTGTGACACGAATGCAAACATATGCATGTACATAGCATGTACACACTCACATACATATAAAAGTGTATACACAAGTTTCATTCACAAATAGATCCTCCGAGATTCATTCTGAACCAATCTGAGACTTATTGATAAACACTAATGCTATTGTCTGTATTTACATGTATCACTATTCTTAGATGTTTTCAAAATGGGCTGAGAGTTTTCGCAAAAGCCTCCTTAAAGAGACCCTGTACATACATGTCATACTCACACACACATGCACACTCACAAACGTACACACACACACAAACACGCACACACATTACACACGTTCAGAACACACACATATATCAATACAATTTCTACAGATCAGATAACTGATTCCGTCAAAGTTTGTGGAGATGTATCAAAGGTATTTTATGATTATAGTATAGTATTACACTATTGAAAAATGATAGGGTAGTGAAATATTCATTTTTGTTTTCACCAATCAATAATTATTTGCAATAACAAAATGTTTCAGTGAATATACAACTACACGTACCTTCATCAGTGGTGTATTATACTAATATTAGATACTATCAATCTTGGGTGAAGATATAATGGAATGTTTGCACTGGAGACCTGGTGCTTTAATGTACATGTTCTGTCACACTATAATGAATAATGAAGATAGGAAAAAAACAACCCCTGTAGAGCTATTGAAAGAGGTATGAATCAATCATTAGATATGGATAATCTGATCAAAATGTTGGCATACATGTACATATACCACTGATGGTAATGAGAATGAAAAGAGTATAATGATTGAATAAACCTTAATTATGCTCGTGCCTGTAATGAGGGTCAAGCCTCATACGTAGTTTTAATCCTTATGCCTATACATAACAAGAGTTAAACCTTAATTTTTGTGCCTACATAAAATGAGGGGGTTATAACCTATAATGTCAACCCTCATTATGTGTAGGCAAAGAGTTACAATATTGTTTTTACACTCTTCTAAACGTTTAAAGGTTCTTGTAGTAGCCCTTGCATTGTCTTCTGTTAGAATTTTAATTTCTTTCTACATGTACCTACTGGTATATATCAGCATTCTTTCATCTTTTAATTGACTCAGCCCCCTGAAATGATGTGACATCCTTAACTACATAATATCATTTATTGCTGATCATGTGACCTGTGGCCAATCAGAATGCAGATAATGCGTCACATGATTGAACATTAAATCACTTATTGCACACTTTTGCATGCAATAAGTTAGTTATTGCACACTTTGCTCACCTCTACTAACGAAGCAGCTCCAGCAACAGTGGTAGTTCACCAGATGGTCAATAAATCACTTATAACACACTTAACAGTGCATTGTGTGTTTCAATGTAGCACTTTGGCGGTCAATAAAGGTCTCTTTTACATAACACACTTGCCTTTGGCTCGTGCATTATTGACCCGCCCTCATGCTACATTAAAACACGTAATCACAGTAAAGTGTGTTATAACTATTACTTAATGCGCAAGCATTAATTATTATTATATAGATTAAATCAATCTTAGGGATGGTCCTGCAGTCTATAAAAGAATTGATAGATGGGTGATCAATACATTCATTTGGTAAATATGTTATACATCATTTCCTATAGTGTTGTAAAATTGGAGTTGGTCATTTTAAACGTATATTTGAAGTTCGCTCGTGTCTCAAGGAAGGAGAGAGTTATACAACTAATGATGAAGATTTACCCAAACTTCTGAAATCTGGTGTGTGTGTGTGTGTGTGTGAGTGTGTGTGTGTGTGTGTGTGTGTGTGTGTAGGTGTGTATATACGTGTTGGGTGGAACCCCTGTCCTGGTCATTCCACTAAGGTGAGCAGCGAGGGACCAACCCCAAGTAGTATAAAGTTCAGTCAAGTCACTGATCTCACAGACGATGACTCTCCCCTAAGGTTACCCACATCGAAAAGTGCTTTGTTCATACATGTTGGGTGGAACCCCTGTCCTGGTTTATACCACTGAGGTGAGCAGCGGGGAACCTGCTCCAACTAGTATAATGACTAGTGAAATTGCTAATCTCAGAAGTACATTAAAAAGCCAAAAACTACTAGAAAATTCAGAAGTACAGTTGTTACATGATTATAATAATCAATTATTTACTTAACATTTCCATATGCTTTGATGCTTTGATGCTGCAGGACCATTTAACACGGATAGTCTGGCCTGGGGAACCAGAAATGGGGGTTAAAGACATCTTTGGTGGGATGTGTGTGTGTGTGTGTGTGTGTGTGTGTGTGTGTGTGTGTGTGTGTGTGTGTGTGTGTGTGTGTGTGTGTGTGTGTGTGTGTGTGTGTGTGTGTGTGTGTGTGTATGACTGTATGTGTCTGTGTGTTGTTTAACTTGTGTAACTTGTGTCATATGTGTATAGGTCAAAGATTATAGTGGTCAAGGTCTACTCACCTAATATTTGTACATGTTTTTATTATGACAGGTATTCGTAGCGATTCACATATGTTAGCATTAGCTTATGGAGGAGAATTGTGTTACTGGTATCATTCATTATCTAAACTTGATGGAAGCACATTAGTACAGAAAGACACTGAGGTAACAAGTCTTTTGTATAAATAAATAACTGTATCAATTAGTAATTAACATTATTGTACAGTATAACATTTACTGCAGGTACATACATAGCATGGGAAGGGGATTACTTACCCACAGCTTGAGTGTTCTCCCTCTTGATTTTTGAATCCTAGGTTAATTTAACAAAAAGTTTCCTGTCGATTCGTGTATAATTGCTGCATTATTATGTGCTATTGTTGCCCTTTAATTTTTTTATTTGCAAACAATGACCCTGATAAATTTCCATTTGTTTCTCATCTGTCTATCATATTTTTATGACCATTAATTAATTAATTACATTTTTACATGAGCAGACCAAACTTCAATCATATGTGGGTCAGTGATTGGCCTGAGTGCTGGGAGGTTAATGAAATTCAATGCTTGACACAAATTGTAAATGCTGAACTATCGTTCTAAGTCTCACTTTAATTCTTCTATTCATATTTCTTTGTGCTTTGCAATGATATATATAATTATAATTATTATATATTTTCTTTTTCATGAAGGTTTCCACTTCTTCAATTGATCCAGATCAATTTAAACCATTGATGCATCTTCTCTGTAGTCCTGAGTTTTCAACAGAATGGTGTCAACAGTTCAATCCTGTAACTGTTGGGATTGAGCTTCTTACCAAGTATGTTGAAGTTGCTCGTGGTGCCATGAGAATGCAATCTTGGAATTGTGATAGACCAGAAGAAATATTGAGTGAATTTAAAAAATAAAATTAACATTTTTTGTGTTTTTACTCACTGTATCAAATTTATAATACATTGTACAAGTGTGTGGAAGATTGATAGTATTTATATTCATGATGATTATTAAAAATTAATTAATTTCGTCCGGCATGTCATGTCGTGTCATGTCGTGTCAGGCTATCGTGACGTCATGATGACGACTGATGTATAGTGTGACCGGACGTGACGTAACACGTGACCACAATTGAACTATGTGATTGGTTAGATCATTTGACATTTGGGTGTGTCACTACTCGAATAAACTAGAAGAAGTCGGTAGTATGGCGGATTCTATACCTGAGTTGTGGCCAACCATCGCTCAGTTCGCTGATGTACTATCTGCAGAGTCTAAATGGTACGATCTTGGTGTTTTTTTGGCCATACCTACTAGTAAACTGGACATTATCGAAAAGAACCATCACACAGATGGAGTCCAGCGGTGTTTGATTGAGCTGTACAAGTGTTTCGAGTCTCGTCCTAGACCAGTCTCTTGGGTCGATATCGCCGATGCTCTCAAAAAAATGCGTAACAAACAGCTCTGTAAACACATACGACGTAATTATGTTCACCCAGCCCTCTGTATGTTTCCTCCTACACCACCATATAGTGAAGAACAAGAGGATACAACAGACTCTGATTCTAGTAATGAAAGTGCAATACAAGATGATGAATACTTATTCGTTAACAAGGCTATCAGCAACGACTTCAACAAAATAGTAAATGGTTTTACCAGCTTGTTACTCGAGACTAAACGTGCACTACAAAGAAAGCCTGTTTCTCTCGATGACCTACAGGCTTTCTTAAAAGAGGAGTATAACCTAGAACCTTTTCGAGAAGAAGAGGTTACACTTCAAAAAATATTCACAAGAATGCGACAATACTATTGTTTTCTCAGCTATGACATCCTACTCCGCCTTGTGGATCGATTCTTTAGTGATGACAAACCTCTAAGGCAGGTTTTTGATGAATATACCCAGAAGCTTGAGAGTTTCAAACAGTCAGCTAAAATGAAAGAGCTCATGAGACTCATTACAGAAAAACGAGTGATCCTAGGTAAATATCGAATATTAAAGCTGAAATTACTAGAATATTGGGGCCAAGTCACAATGAAGAAGTTTGAGAAAGTGGTTAATGCTGTGTTCAATGATCTGTACCATCGTGCTGCTCAGATAAGAGTTGATGAAGGTTGTATTTGTGTGAGCTGGGTAATTCCCGATATTGATACAAGTACAGTAGTATCAATGATAGATGAATCTCGCTGTTTCTTGAGAGCTATAGGTGTGATATCCCTCACCATAGATAATGAAGTATTATATGAGGGACCTAATGCAGGGTGTAATATCCTGGAATCAGCATTCTTGCAAGCTCTGGAGTTGAGAAATATTGATGCTGTAGAGCTCTTTATGGAAGTAGGATGCGATCCTAACCTTCAAACATACACAAAGGAGACAGCTATCACTACTGCAGCGAAAATCAGCGACAGTGAAGGTAAAACTGCGATATATTTAGCATCTAGTAGAGGTCACACCAATGCTGTACAGTCTCTGCTAGCTAGTAGTACTCTTGAAGGGACTACTATTGATGGTGTAACTCCACTAATGGCAGCGAGTAAGAGTGGTTATAATGACGTTGTCGAGCTACTGTTGAAGTCCAAAGCTAATCCTAATGCTCGTTCAAAAGATGGGGCAACAGCTATTTACTTCGCCAGTGAGAATGGTCATTCTGTAGTCGTTTCTACCCTTCTCAAATCTGGTGCTGATCCCAATACTTGTTCGAAGGATGGAATAACACCCATTTATATAGCAAGTAGGAATGGTCAATTTGTTACGGTCTCTACCCTTCTCAAATCTGGTGCTGATCCTAATGTAAGAAGGGCTAGCAATGGCTTGTCTCCTCTTATGATTGCTTGTGGTAAAGGTCATATTGAGGTCGTGAAGCAGTTGATTGAACACAGTGGAATTGATATCAATTGTCGAGCTGTTGCCGGTATAACTGCGTTTCATCTTGCTTCTAGATATGGACACATTGATATCATCAAAATTCTTCTTGAGTCAGGCTGTGTTGATACTAACCACTCTACGTCGGATGTTGCAAAAATAACCACTGAAGTTAGGCAGTCTCCATTTGAAAATTCGAAATCCACTTCTCAACTCTCACTCGATAGTACTGATACATCTGACACCGGATATTACGAGGGAGAAGCTGATGACAGTTCTGTTACTACATATTTGTCGTCGTACAGTGACATTGATGATGATCTGATGTCTCCAAATGATTCTGTAACTCTGAAGTATATTGAACGAGTACCCGAAATTGCTGTCACTAATAAACAAGTTACTTAAGTATTTTACTCTCATGTACATGTACTTATGGATCTCATTGGAACACTATATTATACCATACGTCTTTCCTCGCTTTTTGTATCTTAACTGCCAGTTTACAGTAACTGATAGTAAATTTATCAATATTGTTTATGTTTTACCCTTTCACATTAATTTTTATACAAAATAATATTAATGACGTTAATTAGGTGTATCTGCTATTGTACTATCTATGATGTAGGATTGGTTACACCCAAACAAAGTAGGCGTGTTTTTGCTGACTTTGTGAGGAAGATATGTATAGATTTCGTTTTAATGATAAAGAGCTCTCTTATGTTGCCCACTGTCCTTATCCTGATAAAGAAGGTCTATTGGAAAAGAAAGGAGCCAACAAAGGACAAGGTAAATTGTAGTTTAGAATCTACACAATTATATATATATTTATTTATTTATTTATAAATTATTATATATACATAATATATATATATATATATATATACATTTGTTAGAATTTTATATATGTTTAATACACTATTATTGTGAATCATACAGTGTATAATTGAGACTGAACTCAACACACAAGTGGTGCTGTAATGATGGTTGTTAAATGAGACTCCTATGTGGGGTCTAACTAAGGTCCCCTTGCTACACATTGAGCTGTTAGACTATACTGTAGTGTTGTTTTGCAACTTCACAATGTTATGCTTAGACTGTTCAATTTACATCATTTTTTCTAAACAAGGACAGTGCCTTGTTACCCATGATTACTGGACTGTGTTCATACACAATTTTTCCTGTTGAAATATTAGTATTCCAGTTTCTTCACAGTGCAGATCACAATAAACAACATGTTTTGCATATGCTGACACTGTTTTTTAGTTGTACTCTTAGCCTGTGATAACAGACTATGAACTTATGTTGAAAAAATTTGTGTTGACTATTGTTAAAATTGTATAAACAATTAGTCAATTGCTTCTTGTCGTTCAATCATGTCCCTTGATTACTATAGTGTCAGTTAATTATACAGGTAAGGGTTTCATACAGTTAGCCTCCTCCACTCCAAGTGAGTCTTCAAAAGCTTGCAGAGGCCATATGAAGCAATCTACCCATAAAAAATTCCTACATGCACAGCAACACAGCATGGATACTCTATATCTATCCCACCAAAAAATCCTTCATGAAACCTCCCATGTATAGTAATATGAGATTGATCTTGAAGATGTTAGTAAGATTGGTTTTTTTCTATCTCAGGTTATAAGCAAAGATGGTTTAGACTGAAAGGAAACTTGCTATTCTATTTTAGAGTTGATGAACTTCAAGATTGGGAGGTAAACACAATATTGTGATTGCAATTCAGCTCTGCCTTAAAAATTACTTATTTTTTTTACTATAATGTATAAATAATTTCCCAACCTTGTATATTACACAACCCCATACTCTATGAAACAGCTTAGCTATACATGTAGATAATCAATCTGTACATGTACATCAAGAGAATCCATTAGACAACCATTAGTTAGTCATAATCCATGAGATGAATCAGTCACAGACCATCAGATAATCCATTAGGTAATCTGACAGACCATCAGATATTCTATTAGGTAATCGAACAGACCATCAGATAATCCATTAGGTAATCGGACAAACCATCAGATAATCCATTAGGTAATTGGACAAACCATCAGATAAGATACTCCATTATATAATGAGACAGACCATCAGATAATTTATTAGGTAAACTGACAGACTATTAGACAATCCATTTAGTAATCAGACAATCACAATCCAGATAGTGAGGTGTACTTTCTATCTACCTAAATGAAAAGTATTTTCTTCATGTCTAATGATTTACATTTGCGATGGCTTCATTTAGGGGGGTTGAGGGATTTAGGTTGCCAATTCAGCATTTTGGAGGATTTCCATTATGATATATAATTTGCTGACTACTAGAATAATTATAAATATGACTTAGTTTATGGAACTGAGTTTATGGGACTGAGTTTAATATGGGACTGAGTTTAATATGGGACTGAGTTTATGGGACTGAGTTTATGGAACTGAGTTGAGCTTATGAGAACCCTTTGATTTTTTACATTGATGTACTCCTGATGAGACTGAGTTTATGGTTCTGTGTAGTACAGAACTGAGTGAATTTATGAGAATAAGAGACACCTGCAAATAATTAATAATTAGCATAGAATGCATAACTATAAAGTTCAACTGTGAAGGGGATTTTTCCTTCAAAAGTTACAGTTTACTAATCACTAATATTGTGGGTTCACTTGTTTATCATCAATGATTGTTATCGGTAGGGGGATATTTATAATTCACAACACCTTTCCTCTTTACCAATCTAGTTCTTTACAATTAGGACAATTGATGATTTAATACAATAGAAAACAAATCACTTGTCATGAAATTTTGTATTAAGAAATACATTGTACATGTATTTGGAAAAATAATACTAAATATTCTATAGCATACATTCATACTAGTTACACTTGAAATATTCCATAGCATACATTCATACCAGTTACACTTGAAATATTCTATAGCATACATTCATACTAGTTACACTTGAAATATTCCATAGCATACATTTTAATTAGTATGAACAGATGACAATTAACAACCTACTGTATGTGTAGTATTTTATTTTATCCTTTTTTTTTTTACTTTTTCAATGTTTGACGTCCTTTCAGTACCTCATAATTATGTCCATCCATTAATAATTGATAGAATGATGTATATTCTTAACTATAATGAATGTGATGCATAATAATTGAAGAAACTCTAGTTAAGGGAGGGAGGGGGGAGGGGGGGGGAGGGGGGGGAATAACCTGCAACTCTGATATAGTCTATACATGTATTTATAAATGATGATTAACCTCTCTGGAAAACTGGCTTTTTTGGTCAAAAACCATCATATAAATAATTATATTATATATATTATATACATATTATATATATAGTATACATGTAATACTGCATTTGACACATAGTGATAATTATTATAAATACTACATTACATGGATAATTTGACACATGGTACATGTATATACATGTACATGTATGTATATCATTGCTGATTTGGTGCTGACAATGATAGTCACATGAATTTAATTACATCTATTTATATATATAACATTTTCTAACCTATCATGAGGATAATTATTTTTTATCGAAAATTATTATTTTATAAGTAGTTGAACCATATTAAACAGAATTTTTTTAGATGTTATTTACAATTGTACATCATTTCCTTCAAAACTCAATCTTTTCTCTTGTATATATGTGTATTCTAGATACACTTGTGTACATATAAACCTATTCAATGTGTGGGTAGGAATAAGTAGTGCCTCTCTACATTTTGAACAAAAATTAAGTTGTTTTGATATAGATAAATTAAGTGAAAACCCGTAATTTTATATGTGTTCCCATCCACTACATTTTATATAGAACTTTAAGTGATACATCATCCACATTCATCCTAACTTCAGAAAAATGTCTAACAGATGTCACTCCTGTATTACATTAATACATCACTATACATCACTTCTAGTGTTGTTTTAGTATGACAAAAATGACTACTTTTAGTTATAGTTATACTATGCCTGGCTTCTCAAATTTTTAGTTTAGTTATAGTTTAATTACCTAAAATTATATTAGGCTTACTAAAATGGTTTTAGTTTTAGTTAACTAACTAGAAGTGCCACTTTTTGGCCCATTTTCATTTTAGTTAATTATAGTTATTGGAATTGACTTGTAATATAGCTATAGTTTAGTTAACTAAAGTCAAGATGCCTTACTAAAAGGGGTTTTACTTTTAGTTATAGGTAACTAAAACAACACTAATCACTTCATAGTTAAAGTACACCTCTGATCTGAGTTAACTGTAATACTTGTAATATATATCTTATATTATTGTCACTGCATTCTAAAGTCTTAACAAGGTCCTGCATACATTCAACCACTATTATATATCACTTCATAGTTAATGTACACCTAACAGTTAAGTGTACAATTATATATTATCCTCACTGAACATTTCAATATATTTATGCAACAATATAAATTTAAATTTATTCATCTTACAGTCTACTGGTGATCCCATTGGTGTTATTGTACTGGAGAGATGTAAAGTGGAGAATATACACTCACCCACTCATCCATTTGGGTTTGGATTAGGTAAAATATACATTAGTCCACTGTATGCAGTGGCTTTGCTGCGCAACTTTACAAATACACCATATAGTACAGTACCCAAAGTTCCGCTAGGCTTCTATAGCAAGGTGCTGTAAACCTATATATATGAATAGCTCCCATTTTAGCTCACTGATAATTACAGTACCTGACATTATTAAGTTTACATAGTATACATACCATCACTGTACGTTTGACTACAGTGTACTTTGTGAATGTAATACACAGTATTACACCTTAGTACTATGCTATCACATACAAATGTAAAGGGAATTCACACATTACTATGATTACAGTACAGAGTAGTACTATAGTATTACTGACTATAAGTATACTTCCATCAACAGACATGGGGTCAATTACAATGCAATGCAATATATTATGATTACCTTTAAAATCAGTAGATTACTAGTACTATTAGCTCCTAAGTTAACATAATATATTGCTATTACTATTACTATTACTGCCCAAGTCATTGCTACTGTTATGGATTAATTACTACAGTATTGATTGAAATTCTGTCATGTTTTAAACTAAATGATTATTTTTCATGAGTTTCTCAAAAACAGAATCAGTATGTTTGCACCTTTCTGGCAGGAAACATTTCCCTCCAATACTAAAAAGTCTCTCTACTGGCCCTACTATATACTTAAGGCCAACATTGAGATTGTATATTACTATTACAGTAGTATTACTTGACTGTCTATTATTATTACTATTACTAATCTTGATTGTTAGTCATTCCAAACTAAAGTTATGAACATTTTTCTGAGGTCATGGTGAATGTGAATGACCTTTATTATATATTACTATTACCCCATGTTTGCCCATCATAGTATGTAAACTTAATAAAGTCGGGTACTGTATGTTGCATCGCTTCTTTTAATAATAGAACAACATATTACATGAGTAACATGATACCACAGATGGGTATGGCTGTATGATATTGACTGTAATCTTTAAAATCCTGTGAGAACACTGACACTACCTGCTCAATACAGTACTGTGTACTGTACTATACTATAATGTTACATGTAGTACTTGTACTCTTGCACTTATAGTATGTACATGTATATAGTACTATGTACATGTACATACATGTGTATGTTACTGTACTATAGTGTACTGTGCGACAGCATAATCAACACAGTACTACTCTGCATCATCCACTACTATAGCTAAATATTTCAGTTAGTTTAGTAAAGAGCTTTTAGTTGTACTAGTTAACTAAAACAACTAACCTTATATGTACATGTATGTAGCAATACATGTACATGTAATGTGACCATCATAGTCATGAGCTAGTAATTCTGTGTGTAAATTAAGGCATGCCTGAGTGAACCCCATCTAGTGTACATATAGCCAACAGAATGTTTATATAGTGATGTTTGTAACATTTCATAAATGAAATGTTTGAGTACCTGGTGGAATGTATTCTGAGATAAAAGAAACCTACATGTAATAATCTATTGAACAGTTAAGAAATGTATCAGTGATGTGAAGAGTGGCAACAAAGCTAATGAAACTTAAGAAAGAAATAGAATAGAAATATTGAAATGAATGTAACTAATATGTGACTCTCTTATTTTTTTGATAGTATTTGAAGGAGATGACACACGAAATTACATTTTGAAAGCATTTTCAATACAGGAACAAGAAGCATGGATGAAAGCAATTGAGATAGCTAGGTAAATATACTAAATACATACTAGATACATATACTTATGTACATATGCACAATACTTATTAATTGCATGTATGTATACACAATGGTTTCAAGTCTTTCAAAATCAAGTTTTGCCCCCCTCAACAAATTTTCTAAATAAAGGCCTGCATATACTAATATTCTTATACAAAATATATACTAATATATAATACATGTATCTACATGATATGTACACAAGAGTGTGGAAACATTGAGGTGACTGCCTGATATTTTCACTACTGTTGTCCTGCTCCCCATATATTTGGTACATGTACATGTATACAGTTTAGTCAATGTCCTGCATGACTGGCTGTTTCTACACCACTGCATGTACAATATACATGACTTGTGCAAGGGTTCTGCACTGTGAGTGCATTCATTGAAAATGTTTTTTATTACTCTTGTCTTCATTTTTTTTCTGTGTGGCTAATTAATATTTGTGAATATTTTTTTGTTACAACTTACATTCCAGTCCTAGCAAGAGTACATAATTCCTAGTATATATAAGAAGCACATTTCTTCATTCCTTAAAACAGTTTTGTGGCTTTAATCACATGCATGAAATAAATAGGTGGAGCTAGAAATTGACAGTCATGGCAGAAAGCTTAGAGCCAGCTTGATGTTGTAGCAGCCACTTTTTCAACTGTACTTGATTTCAAGCTGTGATTCGACAGCGATAGTCTTCAAACAAGACGAGTTATGTTTCCATGTACTCATTTGCTGGAAGTGGGGAAACAGCAATCGTTAGTTGTAAATAATGTCATAAAAAAAGCCTGCTTTTCATTTTGATCATTGTATAATTTCACGTCTGTTGGCAGCTTGATCGATGTCCCCAATGTTGTTAGTTGTTCAGACATTTTGTTGATACACAGACAGAACACCAGGTTATAGTAACCCTCTGGTCCACCTACACGGGTGAGGGTTAATAAAACCGAAAGAAGATGAAGGGACTTCATATTCCAAAAAGTATGTGAACACGTTTGGAAATTAGGATAGTACTAGCTAGCATAGATGCACACAGGTACATGTAGGTCCCAAAATGAAACAAACCACTTCCATATAATATGTTATTATAGCTCTTTGTCTTTATATTGGCGTAGATTACATGTACTTATGTAGAGTTGGGTATATGGAAGTACATGTAGTTCAATTAATTTTGAGTCCTACATGTACCTGTACCTGTACTTGTACCTTGTTCACATACTTTTGAGGTTTTGATGTCCTTACGTGTACATGTACATATTCTTTCATTTGTATAGAAAATGTTATTTTATTATTCTTTGTCCTTATGGTACACATCAATATACTCTGATTGTATTTGTCTTGGCAGTGAATGAAATATTGATAGTTATTAGTACATGAAATAACAAGCATTGGATCTCATTTATGCAATGCAATATAATTATATACATATTATAATAGTTATGTCTATAATAGTAATTACATGTACAAATGTACACATGTATTATTATATTATATTATTTTCTAAAAAGAATATACAGCTTTGTTTTTTCATGGAAGTTTTAAAAATAAATGTTAACTGGTATATGACAAACAATCAATACATTTACATGTATAATGTGGTATACATGTACTGTATTGTACATGTACCTCACACACACAAATGTGTCGAAACTGCAAAAAGACACATTTTTACACTATTATAATTTATGTGATATTAATTTTATAAGTGATCACAGACTCAAATTTATAATTAATTAATTAATTATATGTATAGAAATGATCATACCTTCTGTTCTATAGTTATGAGCGACTTAAATTAATGTTTTATAGACTACAAGAACAATTGCAATCGATAACTGGACAGGTACGTGTGTGTGTTTGTGTGTATCTCGTAGTGCAGAACCCTTGTCACAAGTTTGATTTGGGAAACAACTTGAGAATGACAAGGAAATAACTGCAGACAATATTTGACTGTAATAATAATTATTATATTATATTTGTGTGTGTGTGCATTACAACTTACACTCCAAGTCCTACTAGCTATATAGTATAAGATTACAAAAGCAGTGCTAAAATCCAGACTTGAAAACAGCTTGGATGAAATAAATGGGTGGGGCTAGAAATTGCCTGTCATGGCAGAAAGCTTAGAGCCAGCTTGAAGTTGTAGCAACCACTATTTCAATTGTACTTCATTTCAATGTGTAATGCAACAGCCATAGGCTTCAAGCAAGATGAGCTGTGTTTCAGTGAACATTTTTGCTACCAGATGTCATCTGATAGTTGTTAAATGGCAACTGTGAGTTACAAAAATTGTCATAACTTTAAAATAGAAAGGTTTTAGCAAAAGCCTATTGTTACTTTTGATCCTTGTATGATTTGACATCAGCTGGTAGTATTTTTCAAAGTGCCAATGTTCATATGTTCGCTGGAATTTTACAGACAGACAGGGGTGTGGAAACAGCCAGTCATGCAGGACATTGTCCGATAACTTTAGTGAATGTCCGGTAAAACGAAACTGAACTGTATACAAAGTATATGGGGAGCAGGACAAGAGTGGCGAAAATAGGCCAAAATGTCCGGAAGTTGGCTCAATGTTTCCACACCCCTGCGCAGACAGACAAAACAATTACATTAACCCTCCGCTCTGCCTACACAGGCGAGGGTTAATAAGTTCATCCAATACATATTTTGATGTGATCTTGAGGTAAATATTTTATATAGAGCTATAGCTAGGTCGTCACGTGACTTTTTGTTTGCAAAATGTTCGAGAGAAGCAGCCAAATCCAGTTATGGCAACCACTTTCAAATGTATTGACATTTTGTGGGGTATTTTGGAGATTCTAGAAGATTATTGCCCAATATCTCTTTGGGACGACCTTCATTTTGGTATTAAGAAGAGAAGTCGGGAGGTATCATGACTTCTTGTATTGCAGGTTTGGAGGTTTATAATTTCCATTTCACATTTTTAGTTGCTGCAAACTATACTATCATCTTTGCTGTTGTTTATAAAAATATAGAAATGATACAACTTCCAATATTTCAAGTGATAATGTTCTGACAAAAATACTAAGTTAAAAAAAAATCAGATATATAATTTATTAATTATTCATGATTTGTATCCCGTAACCTTAATGAAGCAATGGATTGCTCACAGTAAAATGGGGAGGATAATATTATGAAAATAGTGAAGGAAACACAACTATCTATATATAGTTGTGGACATGAAATGTCTTTAGTTTAGTGATTACGTGTGGCTGTTGAACAATCTATAAGAGGGATATACATGTAGTAATAATGATGATTGGAGTTGAGTAGCGCAGGACCCTTACGGTAAGTATACATGCACTAAGAATTAGTATATCCTTATTTTACTATGCCCCAACAGTGAGGGTCCCTCGCAGTCCACCTTTGTTTATATACTGTAACTTCAGTATTTGATAAATAATCTCTTTTGTTTCCAAACAGGACTCTCTGACAACACGTAAAGTATTCTCATCATCTTCACCAGAAAAGACTGGACTTTCAAAACATCCTCCTCCTCTCATAGCATCTCAAGGTGTTGCTTACCAAAGGCCATCTCAGGGAGGTGTGTCTGTGCGTTTGTGTGTTTGTGTGTCTATGTGTTCATAAAATGAACATTTATTCAATTTGTTTCATAAAGAGATGGGAGGGAGGGGGTGATGAAGTAGCCAGAGTATAGGGATATGTTATACAGTACATGTAATGGATTTACAGTACAGTGTGATGACAATGTATAGGAGGGATATGTTATATAGTACAGTATGGTAACAATGTAATAGGGGGATATTATACACATGTAAATTGTATGTAAATTGTATGTAATTGTGTGCAATTGATTTACAAATACAATGTAGTTATCATTTGTCTCTTTACATTGATTCTTTCAGCAAGAGCCGACATTTTGAAAACATCTCAAACCTATTCTAAACATACACCATGTTATACTCTTCAGTTAAGTGAGTTTATTAATTACTGTTTCATATCTCATTCCTATTATTTTTCATTATTTTCATTTGCCCCTCATCCTTCTCCCATTCCCTTCTCCTCCTTATTCTCCTCTTTCTTCTCCTCCTCTTCCTCCTCCTCCTCCTCCTCCTCCTCCTCCTCTTTCTCCTCCCCTTCCTACTCCTCCTCCTCCTCCTCTTTCTCCTCCTCTTCCTACTCCTCCTCCTCTTTCTCCTCCTCCTCCTCCTCTTTCTCCTCCTCCTCCTCTTTCTCCTCCTCTTCCTACTCCTCCTCCTCTTTCTCCTCCTCTTCCTACTCCTCCTCCTCTTTCTCATTTTGTTTTTTATTTTTCTTCATCATTTTTTTACTTCCTACGTAGTCCTCCATTTTGTCTGCCTCTTTGTACTCTTCCTCTTGTTCTATTCTTTTTCTTTCTCTCTTACCTCCTTTTCCTCTCATTATTATTCTTCTCTCTCCTACCTCCATTCTTATCCTTCTCCCTCCTACCTCCATTCTTGTCCTTCTCTCTCCTACCTCCTCTTACTCCCATTCTTGTCCTTCTCTCTCCTACCTCCTCTTACTCCCATTCTTATCCTTCTCTCTCCTACCTCCATTCTTGTCCTTCTCTCTCCTACCTCCTCTTACTCCCATTTTTATCATTCTCTCTCCTACCTCCTCTTACTCCCATTCTTATCCTTCTCTCTCCTACCTCCATTCTTATCCTTCTCTCTCCTACCTCCATTCTTATTCTTCTCCCTCCTACCTCCATTCTTATCATTCTCTCTCTTACCTCCATTCTTATCCTTCTCCTCTCCCTACCTCCTCTTATTCCCACTCTTCACCTTCTCTTCCTCATACTCATCCTGATTTTTCTCTCTCTGAAGAATGTACTGAGTTATCCTCATCAAAAGATAACACAATGGTGCGTGTACTATATGCATCAGAAACTGTATCTGCACAACATCTAGTTTCAATGGACACCACTGAAGTTATAGAAGTTAGTTTAATTATAATTATCAACATTATAAAATTATTGTCTGCTCTAATAATTGGATCAGTCATTATTATTATTATTAGGTATTGAGTGATGTAACTGATATATATGTAATAATGTTGATTACAGGCTTTTGTTAGTGTTGTATCCACATACATGTATATACTGGTATAGGAGATGCCTATATCTAAGATATTAGTAGTTAATATAGGTATAGAGACATAGTATAGGGCAGATACAGATACTTTACAAATCTAATGTATAAAAAGAGATGCCTATCTAAAGATATACATATAGGCAACTGCAATGCCTATACATTGCTGTTTGCCTATACAACATATACAAGTTATGCAGATTACACTATTGTCTAACTGCAAACGTATGGTATGAATATACATTGAGATTATGTTTAATTATGAAATGTTAATCCATTGATATGTAATTTATCTATTAATCCAACCAATGATTCATTCACTTGTACATTTATATATTTACAAACTCCTGTGCTCATGTTCATTTATGTGCACATGCCATGCCTATTAATTGACCAACCCAGAATGATGTACATGTAACTCACAGATTTCATATATACATTGTGTATATGATACAAGTTTAACCCTTTCATAGGGATAGCCATGCAGGCCATAAAAAGCCTGTTATCATGTTGTGTGTACATGTATATACAATTATCATTTTCTCTCTTTTAATTAGGGCTCCACATCTAACTCATGTAGTTACTGGCATAAGATTCTTCTACAGTTAGGTCCTCATTTATCTCCATCGGGTATGGTAGTATTTAGACTAGTATCAGTTAGTAGTGATAGACTCAATGAAAGACCACTTAGTACATCTAGTATAAGCAGTATGGAGAGTGAGTGTAGTCTGGACATAGCTGGAAGGGTATGTACACTACATGTACAATGGTATGTGTACTACATGTACAATGGTATGTGTACTACAATATAAAATACCCTGACAAGTCATGTGTACATGTACATATACATGTATGTGTACTGTACAGTGTTCTACCTACGCTGGTTGGCACTGGTCTGGAATAACACCACTCAGCATGAATTAACCACTAATCAGATGATTTACCCACCTCTCAGGTAATACATATATAGGCTACTGAGACAGTATTAAGTATATACTGGATAAACAGCACTAAATGCAAGTTAGAATCTAAACACCACCCTAAATATCCTAAGCAGAACACTGTACAGTAAACTTGTGATGGTGTTAATAGTTAATATATACACATGGTTTCATACAGGGTTTTGTGTTAGGGAAGGAGCATCCAAAACACATTGGTATTGCTCACCCAATATTTATATATATTTTGTTTTAACTAACTACATGTATAACTATCGAGGACACTTGCAAATGTCCCAAATTGTGCTTCATAATATAAATTCACTAAAATGAAAATTAGGCGCTTTTAGTTAGTTAACTAAAAGTTTGAGACACTAGGCAAAGTAGGCATACTATAACTATAACTATAAGCAGCCATTATTGTCAAACTAAAACAGCACTGCTATGATCCTTTGTCTGATCAGAACAAAATTGCATAGACCCTGTTTGACAAAAATCTCATGAGGAGGGAAGTCCCTCTGTACATGTCCCGCCTGATTTGTATACTAACATGTCATTAATCTTGTTTTGATACATGTGTGGTATTTATGAGATTTGTAGACCCAAGAAATGTATTGTTTACATGTAAATGGCAGATCGAGTTACTAATCTCCAATGAATTTATTTGTGACACAGGAAGAAGAGATAGGCACAGCTAACTGTCAAGTGGGGAAAATTATAACTTATGGTAGTCGAGAAGAATCCAGTGAAATTAAACTATCATTAAGGTACAACATGTATTGTTATTGTATTATATGTCTGTGTGTGGTGTGTGTAGGTGTGTGTCTGTATCTTCTGTCTCTGTCTTGTGTCTGTATCTACTTTGTGTGTCTGTGTGTTTATGTTTTCTTGTGTACGTAACTATGTGTCTGTGTCTGTGTCTTCTGTCTGTGTCTGTCTTCTTGTGTGTGTACCTGTGTGTCTGTGTCTTCTGTCTCTGCCTTCAGTCTGTGTCTTCTTTGTGTGTAACTGTGTGTCCATGTCTTCTTGTGTCTGTGTCTTCTATCCATGTGTCTGTGTATTCTTCTGTGTAGTTCTATGCAGAGCAAGAAATACATGCACATGTAGGTCTGAGATTGCTTGTTGAATTTTGACCTGCTCTGTAATGCATTTGGACATTTTAGAATGATTCAAAAATTTTCAATGGCCAGAAATTATTTCTTGCCTTGTCAGTGTGTCTGTATGTCTGTGCGTAACATGTACATGTGTAAGTATGTACATGTAAATGTATGTTGTACGTGTGTATGTATGTAAATTAGGGCTGTCAGGATATGAAATTTTCTTGTATATATCATATGTCAAGCAACAATACAATACATATACCAATCTGCAGATTGGGTTGCACAAAGGCTTTCTTCAGTAATATTGAGGAGGAATTTGTGGTTCAACAGTTTGCACAATTAGTATTGCGCAATCTGCAGATTGCGTTCCAATCTACAGATTGGCACGCATCTTCAGTTTGCGGATACAGTAACATTAATTACCTTAGTTCTACTGTAGTGCAGAAATGAACTACTGAGTAATTACTGTACTGTATAATGACTTTATACTGTATGTATATTGTAGTATAGTATCAGTAAGTTCAGTACGACGCAATCTGCAGATTGCACAACACAATCTGCAGATTGGCATGCGTTCTGTGGATCTTCAGTTTACGCAACACAATCTGCAGATTGCACAAATTCCCAGATTGCGCGGCACATATATGCAAAGATTGTTATTTATGTAGGAGTATTCATAGTTGTTTTACATTTTTTTTTAACCAAATAAATATAAGAGAACAAAGATGAAAACTACATGTAAGATGTATCATGAAAACAAGTGTATATAGAGAAAAAAGTATCCCTATGCTTGCTTTATGGTGTCCAGCATTCAGTAATCATGGCTGACTTTATCATGCCCGAAACACAACAGCCTATTATAGTTATTATTTTGATTATATACTCTGTTTACCTTTTATAGAACCTTGTAGAACTTTAAGAATACATTTCAGGTAGAATAGCTAGCTATTAGTTCCAGTGTCTACGTAAGCTACACAGCTTTCTTTCTGCTGGTGTGTAGAGCTTGATCGCGCGTTCTTTTTCGCGCCACGCCCATTAATTGACCGAGCCCCCGGGAATGATGTAACTTCCTTAACTACGTATACAACGCATACTCGCGTAGGTGACACAAGAATATATATATAATATATAAACATACATCGAACCCGTGGGAAAGCAATCATAGAGATGGCCCTACGGGCCATAAAAAATATAATGAATTACTGAACTGGAATATCTATGTAATCATTTTCAAAAAGAAAAATGAGTCTGTCAGCATTCTCTGGTGTCAAACAGCTTCATTTAGAAGATATAATGTTACCAGTAGTACTGAACAACCTTTTAGAGGGAAAACTTGTACCAGTCAACGAAAAGTACTTTTTCACTAGGTGACCCATCACTAGATACAAATGCTGTCGGTTTTTCCACCATACAAGTGGATTTGAATCTAGCTCATCAGGTATCTTCGTCTTGTAGACTGCTATCTCCCGCAATTTTTTTTCATGGGATTGTATATCTTATGAAGTGGCATCTTTCTTGAACATGCTTCTAAATAAACTCTCAAATGGGCCTTTCTGTTTCTTTGTTGGGGTCTCACCACCATCACCAGTTTCATTAGCTGTGGATGTGTCTTCACTTTGTTGATAGTTACGTAACTAAATATATGTAATTTCTTTTCAATATCAACTATAGTACTACAATATAAAATGGAAATTGCTTATACTTTGAAATTTTGAATCCAAGTATGTTGCCAGATCCAGCAGTGTGAATAAGTTGCCTAAAACGTTTATCATCAACCACAGATACTGGCATCATCGATTGATAAATGAATTTTCCGGTAGTACTTACTAAATTCTTGTGTTTCATAGATTTCTCTCTATATGGCACAGCATTTAGGAATGCATTCTCAACTTACAGTTCCTTAGGTAAGTTTGAATTTCCATAATCATTTCTACTCTTACTTAATCCTAGTCCTAGTTCTGTGTAAGAAAGAGGATGAATCTTACCAAAAGGTAATATGTCATATTAGTTGTGTTTCCTGAGTAAGTGATAGGCATTGAACAGATTCTACACACTACTTTATCTTTTGTCAATTTTCCATTGCTGTTCTTATGAAATTCGAGGTGCATCCATACCTTACTCTTCCCTGCAAGATGGCTGTACAAATGCTCTTCCTCTTTGTCCTTGTCAAAGTTTTCGCTAAGTTTCTTTGGTAAGTCCATCTTTTAATTTTCTTACGGATGTGTTTACACTAATTAACGATTGACTCCACCCATAATTTGTTTAATTAAAAAATTATCGATAAAAAAAATTGTGATAGGAAGTATATCACAATAATATATAACCAAGGCTTCATTTTGCAGCAGCCCTAATGTAAATATATGTTGTACATATACATGTATGTTATACGTGTGTACGTATGTACATGTACATGTATGTTATACATGTGTATGTATGTACATGTATGTACTTGTATGTTATACGTGTGTACGTATGTACATGTATGTTATACGTGTGTACGTATGTACATGTATGTTATACGTGTGTACGTATGTACATGTATGTTATACGTGTGTACGTATGTACATGTATGTTATACGTGTGTACGTATGTACATGTATGTTATACGTGTGTATGTATGTACATGTATGTTATACATGTGTATGTATGTACATGTATGTGGTACGTGTGTATGTATGTACATGTATGTTATACGTGTGTATGTATGTACATGTATGTGGTACATGTGTATGTATGTACATGTACATGTATGTTATACCTGTGTATGTATGTACAAGTGTGTTGTACGTGTGTACGTATGTACATGTATGTTGTACATATGTATGTATGTACATGTACATACATGTATGTTATACGTGTGTAACTGTGTATGTGTGTACATATACATGTATGTTGTACATATGTATGTATGTACATGTACATACATGTATGTTGTACGTGTGTATGTATGTACATGTATGTGTACATGTATTTGTACATGTATGTGTTTTTCACAACTTCTGAATTGCTTTCATTTAGTAAAAATGGTGGAGTACAAGGTTGTCTAATCATTTCTATTAAACAAGTAAGTATATATTTTCTAAACAGTCACACTAAACGAACTATCATTTAATTTTCATTATTTTAGATTCGTCACACACCTCTTCCTCCTCCTCCTTCACAACTTTCCCCTCCTCCTTTACATTCTCCAAGGTCACGAGCTAAGCATGCAGTTATATCATCACAGGTGAGCTACATGTATATAATGACACCATCTTGAGGAAACCATACTTTCATACCAAACATTAATAACCCTATCGTAATGTATACTATACTACATGTAGTTGTAAGTGGTGAGCACTGATGACTGGAATACTAACCAGATCTTGTAGGCTTATTTGACACCCTGTATACATGTACATGTGCATGTACTACTTCACAATAGAGAGGTACTCCATGTATCCTTCTGCTTTATGCTTCCATACAAAAGTTATGATCATTTATGTGACTCATAGTTGCTGTTGGGAGGCTTTGACAGGAATACTGTAATAAGGAAACACTAGTATTTATATATCATATTGTTTGATGAGTGTATCAAACCTATGTAGTAGTGTGCCAGTTACAACATTTTAAAGGTTGAAACAACAACCCAGTGTTCAAGTTTCACTAACATACCTATACCATTGCCTTCCTTACTGCATCTCACCAACTCGTCACCTGCAGTAGGTGTCACATTCATAGTTTTGACATGTACCTGTTCTTGTATGTGCTTGATAGTGATCTTCAGTACTAATGATGGCGAGTGTTTTGTGCCACTGGTACATTCATTTTGCCTGTTAGGAGAACACGACAGCATCTTAATCAACTAAATATTAGTTTTAAATACAGTACCTGACTTTATTACGTTTGTATGTGATAACATAGTACTAAGCTGTATATATATTACTAAGTAGTACATTTGAAGTACAGTGTACTTCACTCACAAAATACACTGTACCCAATAGAAGTACAGTGATAGTATGTAAACTTAATGATGTCAGTTACTGTATATACTACCATTGCTGATTTTATTAAAGTAGTTATGGACTGTCAGGTCTCTACCCCTTTATTGCTCGGAATCGTGTATATACATGTATGCACATGTAAATAAACATGTCATGTACATCATCTTTACCTTCTTTTAGCCCTTAGCTACAGCAGTCAGACTACCTGATATGTTACCGTAAGTACATACATGTATAGATTTGTATGCATGCACACACACACATACACACATACATACACACACATTCCTGTTTCCCCTAATTTTCACAGAGATATAGCTAGAGAGAGTATTTGGTGTCACTTCTCATTTCCCGGAAGAGGAAACAAAACATTGAATATGGTAGAAGAGCTGGGAGAGAGTATATTCAATTCATTAGTGCCTTTGGAATTATTGTTAGTATAATATGTGTATACATGTGTGTATAATTATGTATGTACACATATATGTACATGTACATGTAGCCATGTATACATGTACATGTATATAGTGTCATGCATTTAATGTGTTTATCAACATTGTGTACTTGTTGTTAGTCTAGTACATGGATTTGATACAGTCATGATGTTATTGTGTTTATTTGTTTGTGTTTATAAATTCTTGTATTTGTTTTAGAAAATGTTTGAAACAAGAAGATGCTGAACAGCTGGAAGAATTCAATTATAATACTGGAGCAGTGAGTATTGTTTGTGTTTGTCATATTCAGATTTTGACTAAAGTATAATATACATGTGCACATGAGGCCTTCTAATAATAGACTTGTTTTTACGTGTGTCATCTTCGTCTGTATCTGTCTATCTGTATCTGTGACTCTATAATTATTTACATCTAATGAA
Organism: Petrosia ficiformis; assembly: GCA_947044365.1. Lineage (NCBI taxonomy): Eukaryota > Metazoa > Porifera > Demospongiae > Haplosclerida > Petrosiidae > Petrosia > Petrosia ficiformis. The sequence goes on from OX345647.1 coordinate 3,293,080, forward strand.
TAAATCAAGCATAAACAAGTGTCTAATTGTTCCATTATCTAAGTATATATGTACTGAAGGCTCATGTATCTGTCTGTTTAGTGTCAGTCTACACACTGATCCAGTCAATCCACCATTACAGAAAATACTGGCTTTATTTATACAGTAATGAAAGCCTGTACCAAAAAAGAGTGTAAAATAGCCAAAACTTTGTGTGGAGCTACTGTTGTTCTGTCAGTCTGTCTGTCTGTCTGTCTGTTTGCATGCGTGACTTACATGTATATGGAAAGGACATGTTTTGTATAATTTCATTCAAACTATCACTATTCTCATTTGAACACATGTTTTGTTGTTTTTTTTTCTGTAGCTGTCTGAGTGCTGGCAAGACTCACTGAAATATTATCAATCTTTCTTGTTTCAATCTGTTAGTTTCTATAATTCCACTATTAAAGAATTACAAGAAGTTGAAGGTTAAAACAATTGTCTTCAATAACATATATGTATATGGAAAAAATATATCTCTATGATTACTTGCAAGTTCATTACAGCTTGTAGTTGATCGTTTGTGCCATGCCTATCACATCATGGAGTTAGTGGTCCCTGGAGTAAATAGGCCATTTACTTGTCACTACTATCTCTATTGTAACTGTTATAGTCACTACTTAGTCACTACTGTGTGTCTACTATAACATTTGTCACTACTTTCACATTAATCTCTACTGTCCCTATTGTAACATTAATCACTACTGTCACATTATTCATTACTGTCCCTATTGTAACATTAATCACTACTGTCACATTATTCACTACTGTCCCTATTGTAACATTAATAATCACTACTGTCGCATCATTCACTACTGTCCCTATTGTAACATTAATCACTACTGTCCCTATTGTAACATTAATCACTACTGTCACATTATTCACTACTGTCCCTATTGTAACATTAATCACTACTGTCCCTATTGTAACATTAATCACTACTGTCACATTAGTCACTACTGTCCTCACTACATTAATCACTACTGTCACAATGTGTTGAGGAGTGAGTTACAAGTACATGTACATGTATATGTATATGTACTTGTATAAATAGAGAAATAGGAATTAGTTACAAGTACATATTTGCAAGATTCTCACCAGGCTGTTTTTGAAGGGTACAGAACTCTTCTTAACAAGAAAAGTACTCTTTTTCTTGAATGCTTAAAACATCATCAAATTCATGCAATTATTATGAAGGCTTTTAACGTAAAGAAGATACAGTGTACAGAGGCATAGCCACACTTGTGAAGTCGGTAGGGCCTGGTGACGCACGTAGCTCCGGGAAATTTTTGCTCATTAATTATTCCTGAGTGGTAATCTATGCCCTATACTCGGGCCTAGGCCCACCCCTGGATACACCACTGAAAGTGTATGAAAAAACAGTTACATTAATTGTCAACTCAAAATGGTTTAAATGATAAAAAGGGCCTAAATTGCTATAATACATCATTCATTGATTTGCTCCATGAAGGAAGTTTCGTATTTTTTCATGTATTTCTTTTAGCAGGGGGTGCTCACAACCTTTATTATTGCAATCAAAATTTTATCAAGTACATACACTGAATAAGTCTACAGTGATTACTTGCCGAAAATTGTGTGTAGAAAAAAAGCACTACTTCTGAGTTTCTTTCTTGCTGACAACCTGTATAATGAACATTATTTGTAGCCATCATACATGCAGCAGAATAAAAAAAAATAGACTTGCTTGATCTTGGTGATCTCCTTGCACCCACCAGGCTTTTCTGCAAGTAAGCGTTTTTTTAGTTTTGACAACAATGTCTTTATTCTTTGCTGCTTGTTAACAAATTCAATAGTTGATGGCCTTAAAGATGGCACTCCTTTGAGCCTAATGGCAAATACTTATTTATTGTGCCCCGGATCTGCTTTCAGAAATGACCTTATCTGTAAAATATAAGTACACATCTCAGAGATGCACCACTGGAGCTAGTTTAATCTTTTCTTGTGGAATCATCTGGACTGGAAACTTCTAGCATGACAATTAATGGAACGTTTCTAAACTAAAAATGTTTAAAAACTTCACCATCGATATACAGTGCTGGACTTTGGAATTCAATAAATATACATGTATGTGTGTACCTGCATAGGATGAAATTAACATTGTGATGTAAATCTACCTGTAAATGGCCAATTTTAATTACCTTACTTCAATTGCTCAGATGTAAAGAAATTTGCCGATATCACAGCCATGGTTTGAAGCCTGCAGTTGAAGGCAATGTCTCACCCCACTTAATAGTAGCACCTTTTGCCCCATTGAAAAGTTGATTGTCAAATCAGATGCTTTTCAATACAACTGAGATACATGAGCACCCACAACAGATAGACCACAGCAAAGTACTGTGGTCTTACCATTACCTGAATGCAGAGACAGTAGTGACTAATGTTGTAGTAGTGACTAATGTTGCAGTAGTGACTAATATTGCAGTAGTGACTAATGTTACAGTAGTGACTAATATTGCAGTAGTGACTAATGTTGCAGTAGTGACTAATGTTACAGTAGTGACTAATGTTACAGTAGTGACTAATGTTGCAGTAGTGACTAATGTTACAGTAGTGACTAATGTTGCAGTAGTGACTAATGTTGCAGTAGTGACTAATGTTACAGTAGTGACTAATGTTGCAGTAGTGACTAATGTTACAGTAGTGACTAATGTTGCAGTAGTGACTAATGTTGCAGTAGTGACTAATGTTACAGTAGTGACTAATGTTACAGTAGTGACTAATGTTGCAGTAGTGACTAATGTTGCAGTAGTGACTAATGTTACAGTAGTGACTAATGTTACAGTAGTGACTAATGTTACAGTAGTGACTAATGTTGCAGTAGTGACTAATGTTGCAGTAGTGACTAATGTTGCAGTAGTGACTAATGTTACAGTAGTGACTAATGTTGCAGTAGTGACTAATGTTACAGTAGTGACTAATGTTGCAGTAGTGACTAATGTTACAGTAGTGACTAATGTTGCAGTAGTGACTAATGTTGTAGTAGTGACTAATGTTACAGTAGTGACTAATGTTGCAGTAGTGACTAATGTTGCAGTAGTGACTAATGTTACAGTAGTGACTAATGTTACAATATGGACAGTAAAGACATTAGGGATAGTGGTATAATGTAATAGTAGTGATGTGTTATAAGTACATATAATACATATATTTGATTACTATTTGTGCTTGCAACATGAAGTCTCAATCCATTTACATGTAACTGCTCCCCAGGACAATTTACACCATGCCTTGGGGACAAATTATATCAGTGAAATTTGTGTCGTGGGACCAATATACATGTACATACGTTTGCAGATATATTCAAATTATTTTAATTAAAAACATGATGCATGATGATAGGAAGGATATGGATGGATACATACATATGGAATTATTTATTATACCTTCTAAAGTTGTATCATCTAATATTGAATTACATGTAACATGATATGTGATTGGTTTGTGATGACTGGTAATCATTGCTGCTTTCTCATGTCTGAAACACAACAAAACTATTATAGCTACTTGTTGTTTCCATTCTTCTTACTTTTAAATGGATCTTGGATAAGTTTTGCAATGTATTTCAGCTACATGTACTAGTCAACAGCTGTTAATTACGGTTGTATATTTTTTATACTTACATGTACATGTATCATCCAAGTTATACATTGTAGTTAATGAATATAAACACTGTTTATTACTGACATAATTCATAGTACGTGGATGACATGCCTGAGTGTGTGGGATTATACGTCAGTAAAACATTTGCAATATCTCTACCATCCTAGTAACCATAGTTACAACATATGGTACAATGCCAGGAAACAATGAAGTACAGCTTTTAACTTCCCATTTCTTAATGATAATTAGCAATTGCATGGTAACATGTATACATTAATATTAATTATATATAATATATATGTATTAATTATGTATACACTAGCACTGAAAGCAGTATATATCAATCATATACAGTAACAATAATATAGTAATTACTATCTCACTACTATGGTATTTAATTGACATGTACAGCAATTACTGTTAAATTTACATGTACATCTACTATTGAGCTACTGTGGTTTGAATATGAAACTACTGAGTAATTAATTACTGTACTGAGTGATGACATGTTTTAACACTTAACAGTAATGTATGCTTACTTTCATTTAGATTTTATGGGTTTCAAACCAAGTGCAGAAAGACTGACTCCCAATCTTCAGATGATTCCAACTAATCTTCATATCCAAAGAATTCATGTGTCATCATCTGAGGGGACTGATAGCAAGACTTATAATACTGTTACCATGGGATCACCCACAGATCATGTGACTGGTCATAAGCATGGCATAGGACTAAAGAGTATTGTTAATAATTTATCTAGCAGGTATGTTATTTATTTGGATGAGGGTGGGAGGGAAGGAGGGAGAGAGAAAGGGAGGAATGCCCCATTTAGTTAAAGACTATTACATTTACTTAACTAAACTATTGTGATGTTTATGTATATACAACCAATTTGGTGAATAATGGACACATACAAATATAACTATTTAATGACTGACTACACATCTAAGTTAAACCATTTAATGTCATTCATGCCCTCCACCCTCTCTCTCTCTCTCTCTCTCTCTCTCTCTCTCTCTCTCTCTCTCTCTCTCTCTCTCTCTCTCTCTCTCTCTCTCTACCTTTCACAGTCCAAGTTTTATAACTCATTTCACTAAATTTAGTAGTTCAAATGTTGCTAAGGCAGAAATGGGTGAGTACAAGTGCATACACAATTGTATATTAATTTGTTTTACCACTTACACAATCTACATATAATCTACATGTCATATAAAGTACATGTATACATTCATTGGAAGTACATGTAGATCAAGCACTTGCTTCGTTGATCAAGTGCTTGTATTTAAATGCTCACTACTCAGCCATTTAGAAACCAATTAAGTTTGGTATCCATGGAGATCAGTCATTAGGCTTCTTTGATAATTTATTGGCCAGTGAGCAGCATTTGATCAAAAATTGCTTCAGTTAATTCTCACAAATACAGTCAGTTAGACTAATTAAACACATACACACTATACATTTACAATGAATAGAGCAGGACAATCAATAGGCATGATCTCCTTTCTATAATGACCACATGTTCATTGAGCAAGCAGATTCCACAGTATCTCTATAAACTGTCTGTACTTACTTTCCACAGCTAAACTATCAGCTATTAAGACTAATCTTGATGCTCACAAGAACAATCTGTTTAGGTAATGATTATATGAATTGACAGATTTTTTTTAAAAAGTGTTTTTTATGTCATAAAGACTCTCTCTTGGTTGTTGTTTTTCAACTCTGTTAAATGTAGTAGCCATTCAAAATTATGCCCCTTAGTCCATTTTCAAAACATTTTAGTTCATTCTATGTTTCCAAATTGCAGTATATGACATGTAATAAAATTAAAGACCATCACACCCTTTTTGAGCAATAATTATGTTTTAAACACTCAACTATTATACAGTGTATTCCCAAAAAAATGATAAGTTGTTTGACAAGATATCATTTATTACTCTTCATGTTTATTGGCTCCAAAACTTATAATAGTGATTAAAAACAAGATGATGATGTGACTAATGTCAATACGTATCAATAATTATAATTATTGAAGTAACTACATGTATAATTTATTATTTTCATTCAATATTGTGATGCAATATTGGCCTCTAGGTATATCAATACCCTAGAGTGAGCAATTTAGCAAAGCCTGTTTTTCTTTACCAACTCAAACCAAACAGCATTTATTCACAAATTTAAATATCATGGTACTGTATTGTATTGTGGTCTTTTTGGCAGTAATATGCAATAATATTTTTGGTTGTACCACACATCCCTATGCCTCTACTTAAATGGTATATGTACATAATACTCAAAATGAGCTACCTGGCCCATTAAAGCTCCCAACAAATTATTCATTAAGACAAACACACAAATAATCTGATATGAAGAGGAGATTTAGGATAACCCTATCATTACATGTGTATAATTATGATTATTATTCTATTGTATGTGTATTTCATTTGCAGGGGTGCAGGGAATGCAAACCCTCATGAAATGACATCAGCTTTTACAGGAATATCTACTGAGGTACACACACACACACACAGTCTAGTGTTGTTTTAGTTAACTACAACTATTACTAAAAACCCCTTTAAATCAGAAAATTAATAACATTGATGTATAAATCAAATTGTAGTGCTTATGTGATAGCTGACTGCTGGTGTATATATAAAATTACATTGTATAGATAAATATTTGTAGCAAAAGCTACCATATGGAGGACAGTACAGGAAGCCATAATCCTCATGACCTCATGATAGATATTTCTTATCTAATTTCAATGTTTTCTGTATAACAGCCAAATAATGAGAACACCAACATTTGTTTATCATTCTCCAAATATTCTTACTCATGAATTCAATCATATTCTTATTCTATTTATCCGCATATAGATTCAGAAATTATTGGCAATGATGCAATCATCCATTGTGTTAGAAGCTATTGGGGACTTAGTACGAGCTCGCCCTGGCAACCTAACTCCAAGCATTATATCTTCCTCGTCAATATCATCCTCCTCAAAGCTCACAATCACACCAGATAAAAGGAACATCACAATGAGAAGAAAATCTCCAGGTCCTACAAGAACAGGGTGTAATTGTGGAAAATGTTCCAAATGTATACCTTCTCCAAGTGGTAAGTGTGGTTTCGTATTAGTGTTGTTTTAGTTAACTATAACTACATGTGTATAACTAAAACCCCTTTTAGTAAGGCTCTGCGACTTTTATAACTAAAATACAAGTGTTGCAACTACTAAGTAATTGAGACAACTCAGCCATTTTTATATACAGTAGCAACAAAGGTATTTATAGAATTTCTTGCACAAAATGATCAATTAGAGTATTTAAAGGTATAATAAGTATTTCATTTAGCTTAACTTTTTTATGGCCCATAGGGCCATCCCTATAATTGCTTTTTCATGGGTTCGAACTATATATATATATATATATATATGTGTGTGTGTGTGTGTGTGTGTGTGTGTGTGTGTTCACTTGAGTGAGTATGTGTTGTATACGTCGTTAGTGAAGTTACATGTATGTCATTCCAGGGGGCTTGGTCAATTAATGGGCGTGGTGCATAAAATAACATACGTTCAAGCTACAGACCAGCAGAAAGATTCAGGAAGAATGTAAAACTGCAACTAATACTAAATTACCCATAGCTATTGTATATAGCAGAGAAACAGTATAAAGATGATTAAAGAATCTTTAGCAATATGCTGTTGAGTTTCAGACACGAGTAAGTCGTCATTTAGAACTTTGAAGAAGTACTTCGGTTTCAAAAAGCTGTGTACTAATACTTAGACTGCAATTACACTTACTTCTTCAGGCCCCAGTTTTCGAGTACACAGAAAGGTAGTGACACTAGTTCACATATGCATTGTATGTACAGTATATGTACTGTACATTACACATTTACATTTAAATATTAACGATGTGTAGTTAATAATGTATTCAGCTATTGTACTAATTTATATTGCATGTATAATTTTATGTAGGATTACTCCTATACTAGAATAGGGATCTGAACAGGCACCTATATTGAAGATACATATCGGTATAGGCAACTGCATTGCCTATACATTGCCTATACAGCTTACACAATATTTTTCAGGCTTTGCAGATTACATTATTGTCAAACTGCACAAGTACAATCTGAAGATGTGTGCAACCAAGGCTGAATATGCCTGTAACTACATGTACATGTAGTTTGGACTGAATGTATACCACATGAACAATAGATTAGTTAACACTACCATGTGTGAACAGTTGTAAACTAGATAAATACAACTATATATTTTACACAGACAATATCTGATCAGATCTGCATATAGGCATTGTGGATTATGAAATATAGGCATATAGGCATATAGCCATATACGCTTATAGGCAAATTGCTGTATAGTTGCAACACTAATTATATATACTTACAAATGTATAGTATATCACTACATCAAATATTACACTTAAATGTCATTTAATAAAGCACTGACTGTAACATGGATTACATGAATTTTAATAGAAATACAATCTTTGGGAGCTAAGCTGATTTATAGGCTGAGTTTGGAATTTGATGAAGGCTCTTATGAAACAGCACCCATAGTTCATACATGTGCACTGTCTATCTTCATTATTATATTCTTTAGATTGGTTATGGAATGGTTCTCATTATGTACAAGTCAGTGCAGGAGAATGGAAGCTGGTTAGTTTAATTAGAGCACTATACCCTTATAGAAAGACAATGTGACTTTAGTTAACTAAATTATAACTAATAACAGATCTACTGTAATTGCAAACTGGCCAATACAATTAAAAAGTGGTTATTATTGTCTATAAGGATTGTGAAGAGCTGCTATATGGCTGGTTGTCGTAGGTCAGTGGTTAGAACACCGGTAGCCAGTATCCGTAGTTTCAATTCCCACTGACTGCCAGCTTTTCATTTTGAATGAGTAATTTAGTTCAGCAATAGTCTGTGTACTAAAACTGGAGTTACACCTTTACAGAGGCCTAGTATTCAGATCTTCAGAGTACATAGTAGAAATGTGTGACATACTATTTATGGTATATTCAGCGGTGTGAAAATAGTGAGCCAACTGCTGCCGACATTTTGGCCTATCTTAACAACTCTAGCCCTGCTTCCCACATACATGTACTTTCTAACAGCTGAGTTTCAGTTACATGTACCAGACTTTCACTTGACAATCTGACAGTGTCCTTCATGACTGACTGGCTGTCCCATCTGATGGTATATTGCTAATAAAAAAAATACGGCTTCATTCATCAGTTATCATCTCTCTAGTCAGTTCACTATAATTATATATATCATATATCTATCCTTCACTTCATTCATGAATTCATTTACATGTACGATCCATTTCAACTAATAGGAGGACTCCACAGCCTGTATTCAAGAGATGTTAGTGAGATTACTTGATAAAGTTGAAGAAGCTTCAAAGAAAGTTGTTGAGCAACGTAAGTAAATGGAAGAGATTGATAACTGAGTCCATACAAACATAATACCTTAGTTTAATTGTGTTTGTGTACAGAACATAAAGCATTTATTGTTTGTTTACTGATTGATGTCTTTGACATGAAGGATTTAACACTTATTTATTTGTTGTTTTTTTAATCTTTTTTGTTTACAGAACATGAAGCACATGCTGCATCTGCAGATAACAAAATAGCTACATATAGACCAAGTAAGACAATGTATATCGTGTATGTAGGGGTGCATTTGGGGGGTGGGGTGAGGGGTATTTCAAGCCCCGCCCACCCCCTTGGCAACTTTAACAAATAAGTATATGTATTCCTCCCTTTAATAGCTTTCCCATGGGTTTAATGTATGTAATTATATACATGATAGGGATGTTGTTTTCATCCAAGGGACAGGGTCCATTAATGTGTGTGATATGTAAATGAACACGTGCTTGAGTCGGTAGGATGAAATTGATCAGCTTTTGGAAACCATTATTAATACCACATGTAGCTGAAATATATTACAGAACTTATAAAAAAAAGCTGTTATATAAAAAGTAACAAGAATGGAAAAACAAGTAACTATGTTACATTGTATAATTATGTTGTTGAGTTTCAAACATGATATATAGTCATTAGTAATGATTATTACTAATAATCATTACTAATGACTATCATTTATTAGTCATCACAAAGATATGAGAGGGACTATGTTTTCTCCATAAGTTATAATTACTTTGTTTTTCTAACCTATGTTTACACCACTATAACAAACTGTACAACTTCAATTTGCAAGCTATTTTTTTTCACATGTATCCATTCATTCATCCATACCTCCCCATTCATCCCTTTGTTCATCTCATCCATTCTATTCATTCACTCTTTCCATTCATGTATTGCAATCATCCATCCCATTCATCCATCCCATTCATCCATCCCATCCACCCATTTACATGTATTCATTCCTTCATCTATATATTCATCCATCTATCCGTCCACTCATCAATTACTATTGTTCTTCATTTTTCCAGCTTATGTATGGTCATCATCTCTAGTACCAGCATATTTTGAGCTTAGTCAAACTGCTGAAGGTTTATTGAAACTAGCCCATAGTAGTCTCTCCTTCTCTCTAATGAAGGTTAGAAATACATGTATATCAAATGTCCTTGTTGACTCGTTTATCTCTCTCTCTCTCTCTCTCTCTCTCTCTCTCTCTCTCTCTCTCTCTCTCTCTCTCTCTCTCTCTCTCTCTCTCTCTCTCTCTCTCTCTCTCTCTCTCTCTCTCTCTCTCTCTCTCTCTCTCTCTCTCTCTCTCTCGTCATTCTCTTCATCTTCAGCTGGATGCTTGTATACCTGCTTTGCATGAACTGAAGAAAAGAACTGATATTGTTTTTACTCAAGCAGTGAGTGTGTGTTTGTAATGGCTTCTTGTATAAGAAAAAATAATAATATGTCTATAGTGAAAAGTGTGTGTGTGACTGTTTGCATGTACACAATTACACATATATACATGTATAATTATAATAATTGGTATGCATATGTATATGTATATGTGGTCTATGTATGTATGTGTCTGCATGTTATACATTTACCATGTATATATGTACATGTACATGTATGTTAGTGTCTACATGTTATACATTTACCATATATATATATGTACATGTATGTTAGTATCTACAGTGAGTAACATAATTATCTGTCATTTATTAGCTGACTGGACTTGTGACATCATTTTATGTCACTCTTAATGAACATTTTTCTGACGAAACATTTCTGAAACAATTGAAGAATATAGGATTCTTAGCAGAATTTGAATGCCTTCTCAGTTCAGCAGGTGTGTGTATGTGTGTGTGTGTGTATGTGTGTGTGTGTGTGTACATGCTTGTGTGTGTGTGTGTGTGTGTGTGTGTGTGTGTGTGTGTCAGTGTTTTTAATAAGCTCATAATATGGCGCATCATTGGCCCAAAGAGCGTTTTATTTGGTACTGCATAGTTCTCTCTTTTGACCAGATGGCATAGTTGATTATGATTATGCTGTCACTAACAGAATTAACTCTTTGTTAATTGGCTCAAGAAAGATTTATGAGGGCTGCAGGGTACTTGTCCATCTATCACTACAAATGCCACTCTTCTCTCTTCATAATTACATGTATTGTCATTTAAATCATCATCTCCATAAGACAATGGAGGGGCTTAGACTTATGGGAGAGCAATCTAGTTACATTTATGTATTTACTTATGCAGTTGTATACATACATGTATGTACATTATATACATGTGTATTACTGCTTTCATTTAGTTGAAGACAAAGGGATCTTAGAGGACATGTGGGTAGGTGTGACTGAACTGAAGAGTGTCAGTTTTCAGGTTCGCATAATTACCTGCTCAATATTAATTAGTAAAGTACATGTATATAAGTACTACATGTACACAAGTGTAACCCAGAACCCCTGCTAGATTTGTGCATATACATATTGGTAGAGCATCTGTCCAGAGTACAGAGTGTCGTGGGTTCGAATCCCACCTGAGGCAACTCTCATTTTCATTTTTCCATTGCCTCAGGTGTCTTTCTTTCTTTCTTTCTTTCTTTCTTTCTGTCTACATCTCTGATAACATCATGTATATACTTAGGTTTGGTGTTGGTGTCTTTGGTGGTTTCATTACCCCGGCCTTCACCTAATGCCTAGTGTCAGGTTAGCCTGTTCATACAGGCGTATGAGATGTTTGATTCAGACCTTGCCAGCTGAGCTGCCTTGGAAGCTCAGTTGGTAGAGCGTCTGTCCGGAGTACAGAGTGTCGTGGGTTCGAATCCTACCTGAGGCAACTCTCATTTTCATTTTTTCATTGCCTCAGGTGTCTTTCTTTCTTTCTTTCTTTCTTTCTTTCTGTCTGTCTACATCTCCGATAACATCATATATAACCTGGATTTGGCTTGAAGTTAGTGATATCTGTTTCAGAATCTCAGCTGATTCCTAGGCCTATTAATAACTACATGTATAATCAAAATTCTAGTGTACCATAGATGAGTATGGCTATGTACATATAGTAGGTAATTAATCTTTCAAACACTGTTTCTGCACTATACATGTACATGTAGATAAGACATGAATGTATAGTTGTAGTTACATGTATGTTTGAAGGAGTATATAAGAATATTTTTATCTTGTATCATTGTAGTTAGCAGCAATTACTGGATCAAAATTACAATTAGATTTTCGTATTACTGGAAACAGGTACAAACCTCTTCATTATTCTATATGTCTTCCATTTCATCATTCCTCCTTTCAATTCCTTCCTCATTCTTCTCATTTCTCATTATTCCTAATTTCTTTAATCATCCTCCCAATTCATGACATTCATCTTTCTACTCTCTTCACTCTCACTTATTATATATTGATTCTATTCCATAGACAACACTTAGTTGTACAATTCCTGTTTGGAAGTGACATATTGTCTCGTCTTCCTGATGATGAACTAAAGCTTGGACACATAATTAAAGTAGTTCCTTGTCTTGTAGCTTATGGCATGAATGACGCTTCCTCAGACAGTGTGAAACAATTGTAAGTTAGAATGTAGATAAGTTTAATTAGCTAATTATAAGTATATGTTATAACACACCTACGAGTTCTATATCAGATTTATAATCACTAATCATGAGGGCAAGGTAATTATAAATCTCATATAACATAAGTAGGTGTGTTATAATTAATATACATGTATTTCTGGAAAGATAAATCCTTTGTAGATGTCTGTTGCTTTTCTACCTTTCTGTCTTCACTTTGGAGAAGGTAAGCATTGCTTTCTTGTAGTCTCTGTGTTGATGGCAGGGGCAGGTTTTATATCTGACCACAGAGTGCTATATCCTACTTTGAAGTTTCACCATATTGGGATATATTAATTATTATTAATTAATTTATTGCTAGAATTCTTCTCAAACATTTATACATTATAATAAAGTAGAAATGTAATAAGTTAACTTAATCAAGTGACTTGTTGATCTACAAATATTTATACACACCTAATGTTTAGTTTGTGTGTCATTATTTAAAATGATGTTAATATAGACTGTGTACTTATATAATATCTAAAGCTAAAATCCCTTTTATGTGACTTTAGACTATAACTACATGTAAATTGCAGATCTACAACGATAACTATAAACAGAAATCGACATGTAGTGCATTTTAACATAATTATTAAACCCTTTTACTAAGAATTCAACTATATAAATTATAAATTTGAGAAACTAGATATACTATAACTACAATAGACAATTCCATTTAGTCATGTGCAAGGCCAAAGAGCATTAAGAGCAATGATGATGGGCATGTAGTTTTTAGCATGTTAGTATTACGCTACTTGCTAAATCAATACACACAATTAAAAATATACTTTTAGGTATAACAACACTAGTAATAACATCTTACAAGACATTGTAATTATTCAAAATTTAATCTTGCATTCCATTTTGTGTTCAGTATTCATATTAATGTATAACTATTTATGTTTATCATATTATTTTAGAGTTGAGCTACAGGAGGTGGTGAATCAAAAATGTCTTGATGTATTATCAAATTATGTTGATGGATATAAAGCAATCACTGGAAGAAGTGATGGTAATATTATACACACAACATACATACGTACTTATTATAATTGTAAGATACACATTGCATCATATGAAGGGAATTGTTAAAGAACATATGTTTTTTTGGATGCTATGCATTTCAAGGTATGGTTCTGTTTATCATTGCCACATCTACAATGACATTCTCCACATGTCCTAAGCAGAGTAGTCCCTTGGATTTTTGAAGGGATTTGAAACCCTTCCTGAAAGCCTCACATGTACCCTTCATGAAATTTCCCCTTTTCCCTGCTTGAGTTTCTACACAAAAAGCAATTATAATGGAGACCACACCCAATTATTTAACTTATATATAGTGTTGGATCCACTTAAGGCACTTATGAGAAGGAGACTGAAACGAACAAGCAAACAATTTATACTACAGCAAGATATATTGAGAAAAAAGTATCCCTATGATTGTTTGCAGTGACTATGTATCAATCATTGCTGATGGCACTAGTTTCTCTACCTTTCTGTGTACCCTGAAAACTGGGGTCTGAATACATAAGTGTAACTCCAGTCTAAGTACACAGATCTTTGATTACTCCTTCAAAATTCTAAATGATGAATTTCTCAGGTCTGAAACTCATCGATTTATTATACTTACTTGTTAAAGATTCTTGCATCATCTTTACACTGTTTCTCTGCTGGTCTGTACCTCAATCACACATTGTTTTATGTGCCACACCCATTAATTGACTGAGCCCCAACCCCCCTTCCCCAGAATGATGCAACTTCCTTAACTATGTATACAACACATACTTGCACAAGTCACAAGCATGGAAAGCAATCATAGGGATGGCCCTATGGGCAATATAAATTGCAAGCTATAGGGTCATTTCACTGGGGGTTAATGTTATGTTAATCTGTGTATACTTGGATTACATACATATACCAGTGTGATATAATTATAATGGTGATATTCTCATTCCTTAGAACCTAAAGTACGAGAATTATTTCGTCAGTTAAAAAACAAATATGAAACTCACAAATCAAAGAATGTGGAATTCCTGATCAATATTCAACAGGTTAAAATGATAAATGTGTAACTTGGATTAACTGGATAGATGGATGGATGGAATGGATAATGGATGGTTATGACAGGTGGATGGGTGGATGGGTGGATGGGTGGATGACTGGTGGATGGATGGATGGATGGATAGAATGGATAATGGATGGATAATGGATGAATGACAGGTGGATGGGTGGATGGATGAAGGATGTACAGTAATGAAGCTCATCAAATCATCAAACATCATGGTACAATTCATAATTATGTTTTATAGTATACACCATAAAACTGGTCACTGTTTAGCGAGGCAGTATTATGTACATGTATTAATAGCCAGAAACTGAATAATTCTATTTAACCTGACCTCTATAATGAAGTCAACATTGCTATGAACAGACACTTCCACCCAGTATTTAGAAATATTAGGAACTTTACACGTGCATATACTAGTCTGACTTGGCATGTTTCATGGGCTTCTGTCATAAACACTTAGATAGTCTAACACCAGAAGTATTACAGTTGGACAAAGTTTTGCCACTCATATGTAAGGTATTATCCTTTGTATGTATATTCATTTCATCAGTTATGTAGACAATTGAGAGGAGGAAGGGTAACCACATGTAGATCAGGAAAGGATAGAACTGGCATGGCAGTGACACTAGAAGAGTGTTGTCTGTTGAGAACACTACACAAAATGGAAGATAGTGCATTCATGAAAGCTCTCTCAACACTTAGAAGGTTAGTATGAGTGTGTGTTTAGGTACATATCTGTATGCATTGTATACATTCATACATACATTGTACATACCATATTATGGTATGTACAATGTATGTATGAAATTCTATGCTTGTATGTATGTAACTATGTATGTATGTATGTATGTATGTATGTATGTATGAATGTATGCATGTTATACATGTATGTAACTATGTACATTGTATGTATGTATGTATGTATGTATGTATGTATGTATGTATGTATGAATGTATGCATGTTGTATGTAACTATGTATATATGTTTGTATGTATGTATGTATATATGAATGTATGCATGTTGTATGTAACTATGTATATGTTTGTATGTATGTATGTATGTATGAATGTATGCATGTTGTATGTAACTATGTATATATGTATGTATGTATGTATGAACGTATGCATGTTGTATGTAACTATGTATATATGTAAGTATGTACATGTATGTATTAATAAATGCATGTATGTATAACACACTTCTACCATGCTATAGCAACGCATTTCATTTGCAAATTGCACGTGGCAACAGTATACATAATTTCACTAACCTATGGATATATATATAGTGTGGGTTTCTGTGACTCTTTAGACAAGTAACTGATCTACAGTCAATCGCAAATGACAGAAAGAGCTCTACATGTGGCAGACTTCCGGCTCCTCCTCCACTCCAGTATAAGGTGTGGTCTTCCAACAGCAATATGCAATCAATCGATCGCGATCGCTATCAAGAAGTTCGCGATGCAAGAACAGCCCCACCCAACTATTTTTGAATCGATCTCATACGAGAGGAAACACTAGAGCTCTGAAAGACCTCAATCACAAGCATACAAATTGGTGTCAGATTTTCAAAAAGAACAAGCATCACTATGAATTACAGCAAATAATTATAGCTACAGTAGTATATAGTCATACCCTTTAGCCTACACTTCACAGCGAAGGTAATAATCTTTTAATGTGTAATTTATAAACCATTATATATAATAAATCAATGACAACTCTGACAAAATTTTTATACAATCCTGGGAAAATAATCCCGGGAGGTTTCAATATAATATTGAACCTCCCCAGGAGGTTTGATATGAGATTTATTAACCTCATTTTGAGCAATTTCATTGGTCAATTAACTACAAGCATGGTAGAAGTATGTATGTGTGTATGACACTGTGTGTATGTATTTATTTATGTACTGTGTACATGTACAAATCTATGTAGTTATCATTTATGTTTGTATGTATGTATATAATTTTATGTGCATTCTTATATGCACACATGTACATTGATTATGTGTGTACAAGTATTTTCCGTTGAAAATATTTACATGTAACAAATAGAATGGCTAGTCCACTATAAACCTTTATCTTTTGTTGTAGTAATGGTACCCAGCTAGAGAACTGTTACAAAAATACTGGCCGTAAATGTTATAGATTCACTGCTGCCCAGTACCAGATGTTACCACGGATACTCCAACCACCAAAACATACATGTAGACACTTTATATCGGAATAAACATTAGTTTAGTGGAACTTCATTCTCTTTTTAATTTCCAAATGATATATCATCTTAATTTTTAATTGCTTATATATGATTGAGTGTGTAAATTATTATCTCTCATTGGAATGTCTAATTTATTTTATATTATATATACAAGAATTATTGTTTATGTATGTAAGTATACATTTTAAGTATGTATAATACTTTTTGTGTATGTGATGCTATTAATTTTTTTATAATTATAAAGCAGATATCTTTTTTTTTAACTTAATGTCTTTGTATGCAACAGCAACTTATTAATTAAATTATTATTATTAATTATAATTATTCTGAAGTCATTCAGTTAGTAAGTATTGGGTTGTGTTCCTTTCATATATTTGGCAGCCTAATAATTACATCAACCTTTATGCTCACAGTATGGCAGGAAGTATTGAGTGCATAATTATAAATGTAAAACTGTACCACACCCTTTATATCTATGTAGATTGTACCATGGTGCAGTCACAAGCTCAATTGACTTGTGACTGTACATTGCAATTGCAAAATATGTAATTTATAACTAAAGTCTATATGCATTCACAATTAATAAAATTATATTATCGCACAGATACCGGGAAATATTACGAGTTGGATACAGCGTTGCCACGAGTCCGAAGGACGAGTGGCACGCTGTATCCAACGAGTAATACCGTATAGCGGAAAAATTTCGAGGGGAAAAATTTTCGCGTTTTTCGTGGTTGAAGTAAATCCGCGAAAATTTAACCAACGAAATAAACTAGACCGCACCCGTACACGTGATATTATATTAATTATAGTCAGCAAAGTGCAGATAATATGGCGTTAATTCGTTATTTTAAACCTATTGCTAAGAAAGAAGATCAGGATCATGGGCTACCAGAACCCCGTGGTACACTTTCAAGGATCATACCTTCCTCTTCCATAGCTTCTGCAAACATGAAGGTGAGGGCGACGATGGCAGAACTGAAGTCATCCCCCTCCAGTAGTCAAAGAAGAGGAACATATACTAAGTATACTACCGAGCAGAAAGCCCAGATTGGCAAGAGAGCAGCGGAGGAGGGTGTAGTTTCTACTATTCGATATTACGCCAAAAAGTACCCCAACTTGAAAGAAAGCAGTGTACGTGATTGGAGAAATGCTTACACACTTGAATTGAAGAAGAGACGCGGTGAAGGTGACGAAAGTGCTGTAATGGAGCTTCCAGAGAAAAAAAGAGGTCGGCCTCTTCTTATTGGAGAAGATTTTGATAGACAAGTTCAGGCCTATCTGAATTTTGTACGAGAGAAAGGTGGTGTTGTAAACACAGCTATTGCCATAAGTTGTGCTGAAGGCATTATAATGAACAAGGACAGCAGCCTTCTAGCTTGTAATGGAGGTCATATTTCATTGACGAAAGACTGGGGGAAAAATACATTATATAGAATGGGGTTAGTAAAACGAAAAGGAACAACTAAAGCTAAAGTGTCAGTTGATGATTTTGACGTTCTCAAAGCACAATTTTTGCTGGACATTAAAGTTGTTATTGAAATGGAGGAAATACCTTCTGCCTTGGTCATTAATTGGGACCAAACTGGCATAAACTACGTGCCAGTGTCAGCTTGGACAATGGCAAAAGCAGGATCTAAGAGAGTGGAAATAAGTGGAGTGGATGACAAGAGACAGATTACTGGCGTTTTTGGTTGTAACATGGTTGGTGATTTTCTACCTATTCAACTTGTTTACCAAGGAAAAACACCAAAATGTATCCCATCATTCAATTTCCCCTCTGATTGGCACATCACCTTCAGTTCCAATCATTGGTGTAATGAAAGTACAATGAAGAACTATGTAGAGAAGATACTCTTTCCTTATGTACAGAGAAAGAGGGAAGAGCTCAAGCTCAGTCCTGATCATCATGCACTAGTGCTTTTTGACATGTTCAAAGGCCAATGCACACAGGCTATTTTAGAGCTGCTTGAAACAAACAATATCGATGTTGTATTTATTCCAGCTAACTGTACTGATCGTTTACAGCCGCTAGACGTAAGTGTAAATAAGCCTGCCAAAACCTTCTTACGTGGTCAGTTTCAGGATTGGTATGCAAAACAAGTTTGTAAGCAATTAGAAGTTGAAAGAGATGTAGAGAAAAAAATGATCGATCTTCGATTGAGTATCATGAAGCCTTTAGGAGCGAAGTGGCTGGTTAAGATGTACGATTATTTCAAATCTAAACCAGAAATCATTATGAATGGATTTAAAAGTGTTGGAATCACAGACTATGTAAAATAAAATCAAACTATTATAATAATAATAATACAGTAAAATTACAATGCAATATATGTAATTATTATTTTAATTATTGTTAATAATAATCGTGTTTAAGAATGATCATAGACCACACAATGTTGAAATGGGTGTACTATATTATAGTGGGAAACAAAGTAAGGTAATTGTTCTTGAAGCAATTGGCAAGGTGACTTCTCATTTCCATTTGACAAAATTTGATTTTGGAAGGGTCTTTATTATATGCAATAGCAGTTATAAATGCTATGGAAAAAAGTCCACAGTCTGTTCCACCTGCCTGCTTCTGACAACTTCTCATTTCTATTTTAATAGGAAGTGATTTGGCAGCCTGAAATAAATTATGAACTACATCTTCTGTCTCTCTATCTAGGGAACTATAGACAGAATCATAGACATGAGTAATCTCATCTTCACAACCAACATTTGATGCTGCTATCCAGTGGTCCCCATGACTGTGGATGATTTGAAGTTGATTCTTAAGGTCAACATTATTATGCTTCCTTTTCTGAATAAGTGTCGAACATAATCCTCTCAAAGGTGGAAACTGTCTCTTTAAGATGCTCTGTGCTAAGTTTATATGGAGGTCAGACAATTTCTCCCCTCTCAAGATGCTTTTAACCAAATCGCAATCAGTATCATCATCATTTACTATGACATTGACCTTTCTTTTTTTGCTCAATGGCTCACTGACTGCACTCTTGTCTATAGTGGATGGATCAGGAATTGAAGTTAGGGCAGTAGTTATCAGTTTTTGTGCTCTTGCTAGATATAATTTATCTCCTTCTAATTTGTATATACATGGTATCTCGAGCCCACCTTGTGGTAGGTCTGCAGAATAACGCCTGCTAGCTGTAACTCGACATCTAATAGATCCACCATGTCTCAGAAATAGAGAGAAGACAGACGAAATTTTTCTAGGAGCGTGGCCAACTGTGACTTCATCCTTAAGTATAGCAACAGCAAATCGATCATGATGATTGGTTGTGTCTCTCTCACACTCTAATTCTTCTCCTACAACTGCATCCCAGATTTCCTTGTAGACATGGTATCCTCTGATCATGGATTCGATCTCAAACATGCTTGCTCTTCCTGTGTACGTATGTACGTGTTAAATATGGGCGTGTTCAGAAAATTATAATTCCAGCACACATGCGCAATACAATTTGCTGTTGTAACCACGAAAATTTTACCGCGAAATGTTGTTTATTAATAAATCCACGAAAATATTTCCCCTCGAAATTTTTCCGCTATACGGTATTTCCCGGGTATCTGTGCGATAATAAATTTATCAAATCATGCTTGTTTTTGCCTATTATTACTTAGCAATACTTTATTATTCAAACTATCATGATAAAGATGGTCATCTTGAAGCATTTACAAGCTAAATCCCAAACCAGTAGCTATCTCGGGCAACCTCCAACTCGAAAAGAGACTTTCAGCACTGAACATATAAAAACCTCTCTATTTTCACATTTTATCATACACAAAACTTACCTCATTTAGAATTTTATCACAACTCATGTTTACTAACTTGACCATCGTCAAAACTGAAGAGATTATAGAGTAGTCTCACAATTTTTACTTAGCAACATGTGACACGCTGTAAAATAAAACATCCGGTCAGGTGATTTTCTGTACAATAAACTTCCGGTCACGCGAGTCCAGTACAATACAATACGGTCCAGTACAATACGGTAAAATATTATCATAGTGCGTGATTTGAATGTCTAATTGAAAATGTATGGATTCGTTGTTTCTATGGTAAACATTGTTTGATAATATATTCTATAATGATTTTATGTACTATAGTATATAGTATTAATGTCTTAAGATTTATACATAATAACTGATAAATAAAATTAACAATAATAACTTTACTCATTTATTATATTTAATGTTAAAAAAAATCAGTAATTATTTCATCAGCATACAACACTACCAGTCTGAGAATTATAAGTACAGTTTTCGTAAGGAGGAAATAAGGAAATAGCACTTAAAGCAGTTATAGTAATATTCTCATCCACTCCAGTGAAGGTATCTTCAATCCAACTCCTTTCTTCACCAAAAGCTGAAGATGAATTTAGACCAGTATATAGTGCTCGGAGACCCATACTACCGATACCAGTGAGAGACACAGTTAATCGTCTTAGTTCATTCTCTATGCAGAGTGCTTTGAGATCATCCACAGAGTTTGATGAGCAATTGAAATCAGACATACCCTTCAGTGTACGAATCTAAGAACAAAGATTTTATAATCATTTGAAGTGTAATGTATAAAAGCATTATCCTTCATTTCTACATTATGAGTTTGTAACATACCCACTGACAAGTGTCATTAATGACATTTTCTAGAATAACTTTAGTAACAGTCACTTCTGTCAGGTCAATAGTATTCTCATTTGTAATCACTTCTACATACTGGTCAATAACTGTACAGATTGGTGGTATTATTGTATCTAATATGATGAATAGTTCCAAAGTCTTGTTTGTTTGAAGGACAAGGAAATTCTGAGAAAAAAAGATTTAAAACAACATTTATATCATGCGACCTACTTTATATCATCATCATTATATCATACAATCATATGATACTTACTGATACTTTCTTCAAAGTGTTCAATCCTTCAAAAAGAATTTTTTGGGGAGTTTTCACAGGAGTGCCTGAATTTCCTTGCAGGCAGACCACTATAGCAAAAATTGAAAGAGTTATTAGAGAAATCTTCATTGTTTTACTAGAATCAAATTTGAAGACCACTACCGTATTCTATCTTGTGCAATTTTTGCTCTTCTTTTTATACATTTACATGGATGAAATAACCATGGAAATGAAGGAAGTATTATAGTAATCCCACCGATTAGTGTCAGTTTTAGTTTCTAGGAAATGTAGAGACATGATATAATTATTATCCACTTAGATAATTCTTATGTTTTTGATTATTCACATACAGCATTTTTTGGCTCCACAGAAATGTGTGATATCATAAGGACAGTGTTTCCTTTCTTTGGGGGAACCTTATCATAACAAAACAATGCATAATTTTATTGTAACCATGCTATAATTGTAACCATGAAGTAAGGAATGATGAGTAAATATGCCAAACACCTAATATTGTAACTAAGAAATTAGGAATGAAGAGTAAATATGTACAAATATACAGGTTATCAAAACTAGTAATTGACCTGTATTTGCATGCCTATAAAAACTATTGACAAAGCAGCATAAACCTAAAACAATTGAAATAGTTTACCATTATGTATTCTTCTATTATTCTAGTTATTGCTGTAATGACAATTCGGTCATCATTAGCTGATTCATCATCTGTGAATGATGTACTTTACAGTACTGCTGTGGATAAAATATTGCTGGTTAGTTGTATACATAACTACAGCATTTTTCAAATGATGACAAATTTCAAAATATGATCTACATATCACTTCCATTACAGCAAGAAGTAATGCCTTCTGCAGACCCACTGAAAATACCGCAAGAGAAGAATGAAACCCTGATTAGTATTCTAGAACAGATTGTTGAATTGAGGGATATCAGTGAATACATACCAGTTATAGATCCTTCCTCAGACTTGAAAGATCGCGTCTTTGGATTGAAAGCAGTACTGGATCAGATAGTCAATGATTCTTGTGACTGGGTATGTACATTGTAGAGTGTATGTTACATAAATCAATCATATGTATTTAATTGTATTAGTGTTATTGTTTCCTAAAATCACAAAATTGATTAATTATAATCACATATTTATGATATACTTATATGCTCCACTACAGATGGACAGTGTTCTAGTTGATGGTTTTGACTGCACATCTAATGCATTTTATTCACTGAAAACCAAACTAAATTTTTACAATCAATTGGATTCTACAGAGGCAGTTCTGGAAGAATATTTAAAGAATAAAGACTGCTGTTCTGAATAAATATTATTAAATAGATCTGAATATGATTATTATTTTAGTTTTAAACATAATCTTTTTCTATGCTAACAACATACTTCAATACAAGGACACTATTATTATTATTATCATGTATATAGTTTCATAATCAACACAAGTACAATAACATATTTTCAGCTAACTCAGTTTATAAGGTTTATAGAGTCAATGCACCTGGGCAACGCACACCACATTATTGCAATCAATACCCTCACACATTTCCTCTCTATTACTTGATTCATTAATCACATTCTTTGTATCGGTGATACTCTCCACTCTTTCTTCTTCATATCTATCACTCTTCCAATGCATTTGATTGTCTCGTTCGTGTTCTTGCTCTTCTGTGATCTGTTGGAGTGCTGTTATAAATCCAGAACTAGCGTACTCTGAAACGTTGCTGTGAAAACTGAAGCTTTGTGATCTTTCAGTGATTGGAGTAGATTTCTTTGGATAAGTAAAAGTGGTAGTTTTATATGGATTTGTTTCCTTCACACCTACACTGAAATCACATCCAGTCTCCTGACAAGAATCCAATGTACGAATTCTTAGCAACTTTACACTACTCTTTTTCGATGTTAGTAATTCATTGGGCATTTTATAGTGAGTTGATGACATATTTGTTTGTGTGGCACTTAGTTGCTCTCTAACTTCAAGTGGAACAATTGTGGAGGAAGGAATAGAGCAGCTTGTTTCTGTGGTTAAATTTTGAAAAACAAACCAGATATTGCATGTTACAATAAAGGTTGCTCTATATAATTATATATATATATAATATACAAAATTGTAATAATTATATTATATATAATAAGTATATACATAACAATCTTGTTGTAATTCTAATAAATTAGTAATCATTACCTATTTTCAACTAATCCTAATCGTAATTACAATTGTAAGACTGATTGTAATTTTAATGATAATTGTGAAGCCATTATAATTAGTATCCACTGTTCTCAAAACATTAGCTAGGAAATTTCTTGGATTTCCAGCTTAATCAATTCTGATAGGAAGACTTTTCAGCTATGAAGGCAATATCTTGAAGCCTTTTGTTTTTAAAAATTAACTCAAGTGAATTTTAGTGATCTAATTAGTAGAGTTCATACATAATTCTAATTCTACATCATAAGTCAGTAATTTTAAAGATTGAATTACAACAAGCCTGATACATAATTATATATATATAAATTATAATGCATCCATTTACAGGTTTTCATGATTATTGGTATTCATGATGATTATAATACTAACTCATTCCTTATGATAAACAATTACACATACTTTTATTGACTGGAGCTAATTTAAAGTCTTTTGATGTTTGACACTTTGAAACTCCATGGTCATTTTCTGTATGTATGTATACAAATGTATAACAGATAAAATTTGCAGAATCAAGAAATATGTAAGGACAAACACTTATCATAAAAGAATAAATTGAAACATACCAACCTTTTTGATTGCAAGTAGGACAGCATAATTTATGAACAAACATCCTACCATAGTGTAGGTAAGCCTTTCGTATAGATGCCCTCACCAGAATGTAGAGAAAAGGATTAATTAGAGTATTTGCGAGTAACATACATAATACCAGATAGTCAATATCATCACTAACATGAATAGCTGTCAAATGAAGGATGCTAACAATCTAGATGAAACATCCAGTTATATGGATTGTAAACATTATACTAATTAGTTCATACAAATACCTATTCATACATTATATAATTACTATGGTATGCATGTATGTATGTAACATAATATGCATTATATGTCCATACTCAAATATATAACCTGTATACATACGTATGTGTGTTACATGCAGAGGCTATACTGTGTGTCATGTGATACTGTTATATCCTCTATTCCAAACACCCTGTCTTTATATTATAAATTCAGCCCCTGAAATCAGGACACTTATATTTGATCCAGGGGTGTTCAGAACAGAGGGATTCCACTGTATACTATGTATAATTATTTATGTATGCATGATTCACTTCAAATGGCAGAGTACAGGCTAAAAACACAATAGCAGTAACTACTGATAACTTTGCTAGTGTAATCTGTTGTCTATTTTTTGAACGTTCTGGTCCAGCTACATGAGAACTTGCATACTTTCCCAACTCATGATGCAGTTTGTTCAGCTTAGTTCCAATGCAAATAGTGAAATACAGTAACACTAGACTAAGAGACACCATTATTGCAGTATTGATTGATGAAAATGATATATTTTGAGGCAAGTTTGCATGTAGGTTGTAGTAACAGAATAATGGAGGGGATAATGGTCCATAGTCTGCTCCAGTGACAGTAGGCAATGTACTAATTACAGCAGTAATGAAGAGCATTGTTAATAGAATGGCAATGATGAGTTTCAGTGATCTGTTTGGGTACCTTGACACTTTAGTGCTGTACATGAATGGATGACAGATGGCCATGTATTGATCCAGTGATACATATATCACAAGGCAGAATGATATTAAGATAAACATATTTAAACTCACTCCTTGAAAGCAACAAAGACCATAAATATCCTGGAAAATGTTGTGTACGAACATTGCAAATATTGCTGGTAATACAACAAACATGAGTGCACATATGTCTGTCAGGGCTATAGAAAGAATTAATACATTAGCCCAGGATGACCTTTTCCTTGTTTCCTTGCATAATAGTATAGTACTAGTTGCATTCAGAAGCAGAGCTACACTCCATAATACTGTGAATATTGATTTATACAATACTCCAGGGAGCTCTTCTTGGTCTGTTCCATTGTTGTACATTCTTAGAGTAAGTGTGGGTATCTTGTAATGGAGTCTAATAGTCTATTGCCTTTGTAATGGAGTCTAATAGTCTATTTTCATGCCTTTTATAAGGTTTCCAATGTTTCTATTATTCCATGCATCAATACCCAGTGTAAAAAGAGGAGTAATAAACTAAGACAAGGCAAAACAAAATAGCCAAAATTATGATATTGTACTTATAATAATTATATAGCAACTTGCAATCACTAAGTAAGTGATTATTATCTTTTATGTGACTTTCCAACGTCTCTAGTTGAATCAGGCAACTATAATTTATATATAACATGATTTTGATTGCAAAACGTTGATTTATCAGTTATTCATGTACGTAAAGATCAAACTTTGTATTAGAAAATATGTAACTCCCAAAAAGCCTTTAAAAATACTTCATTGCTTGTACAATCTTATTAACAATATATCATTAGTAGGGTTACACCTACACTAGAATAGGGATCTGAATAGGCATCTATATTGGCAGAGTATTGGTACAGGCAACTGCATTGCAGCTTACACAATATGTTCAGGCTTTGCAGATGACATTATTTACAAGTACAATCTGAAGATGTGCAACCAAGGCTGAATATGCCTGTAACTTTGAGATGAATGTATAGCACACGAACAATAAAATAATTAACACTATACTATGTGTGAACAGTTGTAAACTAGATAAATACAACGCACAGTCAATCTCGGATTGGATCTGCATATATATATATATATAGGCAATTTGAATTATGAAATATAGGCAATAGCAAATTGCTGTACAAGTGCAACACTATTACCTGTGTTATTATAATTACTGTCTCATTACAGAGAACTACAAGACTTGGATTCTTATTCATCCAGTTATATTTAAATTTTATTATAATACAATTTTACATTATTTACAATAATTGTATTTGGATACAAGTGCTCACTGTAGTTGAAGCACCTATAATTTTAATAGTTTTTAACTCAGTATACTAAAATATTCCACATCAAAAAAAAAGTAAAATACAACACATTTTGCAATGGATGAAAATATTTCACATATAAAACAAAGACTTAATAAGTTAATGATTCTTCCATTTTGTTATGATGAGCCTCTTCTTTTTCTGATATCTTCAATTTCCTATAGAGTTAAAGGTAAAGTCTTCATAAAAGACATTGTAATTATTGTAACATTTTGTGTACAGAAATGTACAACCTCATGAAAAAATGTTCTACCTCATAAAATACTTGCATACCTTATGACAAACCAATACACCTCACCTCACCTCACAAGATCTACCTAAATCATGATATATGTCTATATTAGGCAATACCATATTTAACTGATATTTCCAATACTGATTTTTGAATGGGTAAACATAGCTGATACTCATACCAATACCAATAGACAATTTATAATTGCAGTATGGATTTTGTATATACTTTAAAGTTTAAAGGTTAATAAACTTTAATTGATACGAAAATCTGGAGATGTAGATACAGTTTCAGTACAGGAAGAACATGATACTTTGCTACTACATGCATCTGTAGCACAAACTGAGAAATACTGCCAAACTCCACTCTTTTCCTTGGCCATTACTCATCTTCACGTAAGCAAATCTTGACACATCCGACTTAAATTAATGACAATGTGGATAATTCACGCACTAATGATACCAATACAAAGTGTAATATTGGCACTGATACCAATACATGGAACTCTATCCTATATGTGACTAATAATCATGTAATATCCCTATTTTGATATTACATGTATAATATGCTTTAAGATATTTACACTGATTTAAAAAAAAGCATTGATGAGGAAAATGTAACAATTCAGGTGACACTCAGGTAAATAGCATATTCATTAACCACCATACAATTCTGATTACTGTAATAGTAGATTTTAAGTAACTTGTTCTTATTATCCACACACTCTAGTTGCTCAGAATTTTTGAAAACCAGTAGCCAAAAGACCAAACAAAGTGTTTTGATTTTTTTTTTTAACACTACTTGGTTGGTTGTTTCAGAGATGCTAGAAGTTACAGTTGTATATTTAAAAAAGGAGTGTTGTTAAGTATACTAAGGTACTTTATGATAGTATTAGTAATGAACATGTGAATTAGCTGAGTGCCACCAGAATAATGATTGTAATAACTAAAAACAATTGACTTTTGTTGTGTTCCAAAGTTTATCAGTAATATGGTACACCACTTTCGGAATATTTGGTGTCTTAAAAAGGCCAAACTCAGTACTCAGTTACCAAAACTTTAACTATTACATTGAAAAGTGGCACTATTAATCTTGTGACCTCTTTCTGAAAAATTCAAAGAAACTACACATGCTATCAGGTTTCATACAGGATTTTTTGTAAAGGGAGGGGAAAGAATCGACCATGCAAAGCAACTGTTAATTTGTCCACTATGAAATGTTTTAATATTTGGACCCTCTGAGATTGGTTCTTGTGGCTTATGGGGGTGAGGCCTAAAAGGCTTATAGCTGATATGCTTACCTTTAAAAACTCGCTTTTTTTTTACAGGAAGTCAACAAAATGTGTATCTAAGAAGCTTACATTTGTACTCTTCCTGGATATCATATTTGATTAACTTCCTCTGTGTACAAAATGGCAGAATGCGAGTGATTAAAGTTAAGTGATCAAAATTGTTTTGCAGAAAAATGAATCTTTAATGTAAATATGGTCACATTTTTTTGATTTATAAATCAGTTAATGGGACCCAATGGCAAAACTTAATTACGTATTAATAATAAAATTAATGATAAATAAATATACCTTCATCAGGAATCCTCTCATTTGATCATATGCTTCGTGAACTATTTCATTGATAATGAAATGATCAAACACACCAGGTTTCTTAGCTACATGGAAAATAGTAGGAAAAATAAATATGGAGAAACAAGCACCAAATTTTCATGGGCTATAAATTTCGGGCCTTTCATGAAAACTGATGGACCATGAAAATTTTGATCACGCCCACAAAACTTTAGAGATATATGATATTCCTATGATTATCATAACATCTATAGTCACTTTCAGCCAGAAGAAATATTAACTACAGTTCTACAAGTTTGCTTCTTGTTGCCTATTATAATTATGCACATTCTTTAAGGCTTGATACCATCAATTGACTCAGCTCCAAAAATAGGACAAAAATAGGAACCTCCTTTACTATGTACATGTTGTACATGTATATGTACTGTATGTATAACATGTACATGTACATGTACATGTATGTATAACACATACATGTACATGTATATGACACAGCCCAATAAATTAACTTCTCACATATAGCAATCATGAACATAAACAGATCATAAATACAAACAATAGCTAGTAATTATAATTATAGTAAACTAGTAATGTTGTAGATAGTAAGCTCAAACTATTGTAATTAATATTATCATATTAGGTATTCAGACAAATTGTAAAGTTGAAAGACACTTCACAAGTCTAATACAATATTCAAGAAGGATGACATACATTCTGAAATGTTTCAAAAGCGGAACTTCATTGTAAAGATATAAAATATGTCTATTAAATGAAGATGTTGCTTTCATAACTGTACATGTACATGTAGGCTTTAGAATAATGCAACTCATTATGTAGTACTAACCATATTCCATTTCTTCCTTAGCAATCTTGAGTCTTCTCTGAATGCTCTCTTCAGTTTCAGTCTCACGTCCTCGTAATCTTTTTTCCTGTAATTTATAATGTTATGATACATGTATAATTTATAATAAGGGCTGATCAGGTTACTATCTGTTGAACTGAGCAGTAGGATCTATTTCTTTGTATATCCACATACTCATTTAATGTTTGTTAATGTCAGGAAAGTGAATATTAAAATTGAAATAAAATGGTGGTAGATAGTCTTTTGCTTCATGTTACCAACTTATTTTAAGCTTGTATAGTATAGAGCAGACAGTAAACACAGATACTCTTATATTACAATATTATCCTGCATTTCACTAGCAACTACCTTATATGATATACATGTACATGTATATAGGCGGCAAGGTATCAGTATATGCTACTGCATTATCTATATGTGACCCAATTTGAGAAAACCACACCTGTAGCAGGTAATAATAATTTGAACAAATGTTTACCTTTAAATATTTGCTATTAGGCTATTTAATACAGGAAGCCAACTACATTTGGTATCTAAGAGGTGTGTTAACAGATCTAATTGGGTTATTATGTAAATGGCCAAATAGCAAGCATTTAAAAGTAACATTATTATGCACCATACATCATGTAAGTGTGGTTTTCTGAATTTGGGTCACAAACATTCATTGCCTATACAGCACAAACAATTTGTCTAACTGCACAAGTATGGTCTATAATATGTAAGTACTAGAAGATATGTGCAACTGACGATGGCAAATCTACAGTGCCTATAGCTTTTTGGCTCACTGCAAAAACGAAAGAAATGATACTTAAACCTGTATCCATGCATGTGTGTGACTGATTCAGATAGTTTGCATAATAATTATATACGCAAATGTAGATGATGATTCAGATCTGATCAGATCTGATATGTATACAGGTGATTTGGATTATGAAATATACATTTATAGACAAATTACTGTATACATGTAGGTGCAACTCTAGTAACTATTATACATAAACTGAATTGAGGTCTGTTCTTCTTTAGCTATTATGATAACACAATATTTACCAGTTCTTCAATGGATGGTGGATTAATAAAAAGATAAACTGGATTGAGGTCTGTCTTCTTCATACTTCTCACTCCTTGCATATCAATATCCAATACACATATTCTTCCCTGAGCTTGTACATCAGATACTGATTTCTTACTATAAAAGAAAGCAAACTTTAACGAGATACATACATACGGAGATAAAAGTATCCCTATGATTGCTTTGTGGTGACTGTATCAGTCACTACTAACTACACTAGTGTCTCTAGCTTTCTGTGTACTCTGAAAACTGGGGCCTGAATAAGTAAGTGTAACTGCAGTCTAAGCACACACTGGCCGATATTTGATGAAACTGAAGTTCATGTTCATCAGCAATAACCACCTGATTATTGTTCATCTCTTCTCAAAGCTTCTTTTTAACGCACAAATGTAAAATTTACTGTCAACGCTTCCTTTTATTACGTCATGTCAACCCGCGCATATCGACATCTAATTTTCTGTATCTTCATTTTTGCGAGGGAATTTGTGACAGACAATTAATGTTGTAAGGCTTAGCCCAAACAAAATAAATATCTTTATTTGATGAAGTTTCTTCCATAAATTAATTATCGAGATGTTGATAAACTTGATAGTTCACTGGCAAATTCTAAATTGTAATCTTTGCAGTTTTTAGAAAAAGAAAGATCTTAGCAATACCTACTGAAATCACGGCCAAAAAGAAATGACAAAATTAATGAAAGAATTTCAAAATTATGTATAATTTATAATAATAAATGTTCAATCTTAAATCACCTTAATACACTTAAATCATAATAGGTTAATAATGTACTACGCCTGTAATGTACTACACTTAGAAGGTACTACACATGCCTGTAGCTTAAACCACCAAAGGTGGTGTTAAGCTAGTATATAATATTATACTGTTTTCTTAATTGTAATCCTCACACTTCACAATTGTGGCGAGGGTTCTGCACCACAAGTGCATTAACTATTTTGTTATCCACTCTTCTTACTTAATGGGCTTTTGGAATATATTTCAGTTAGAATAGCTATTAGTTCCAGTTTCTATGTAAGCTATAAGTAACATGTATATGCAATGCATATACATGTACATGTATATACAAATACACATGGAAAGGAATGGCCCTGTGGGCTATAAAAAGTGTCATGAAGAACAGGAATCTAACTACATGTATTTGTACAGGAATTCATGATTGAATTGAGAATAATTTTAGTATATATAACAACATTGAACCCACAGGAACTTTTAAATCTATGCTACATGTACAACTAGGCGTGACTATACTAAATCAGTAGTGCAGACATGGGGTCAATTACAATGCAGTTAACAATTATGTTACTATAATATATTACCTTAAAAATCATTATAATATT
The DNA here is from genome assembly GCA_947044365.1 of Petrosia ficiformis. Lineage (NCBI taxonomy): Eukaryota > Metazoa > Porifera > Demospongiae > Haplosclerida > Petrosiidae > Petrosia > Petrosia ficiformis. The sequence continues at coordinate 3,325,151 of OX345647.1, forward strand.
ATTACTACCTAAGTCAATGTAATACATGTATATTACTATTACCTTAAAAATCAGTAGATTACTATAACTATTCAGTACCACTGTTATGGATTACTATAGCATTGAGGTTTATTTGAAATTCTGTCATGTTTTAAACTAAATAATCAATGCATTTAATGTTCATGAGTTTTCAAAAACAGAATCAGTATATCCTTCTGGCCAAAAACATTTCCCTCCAATAATAAACATTTTCTCCACTGGCCCTACTATCTATAATATAATACTATTACATAAGGTCAATTACAATTACTATTACATGTACATTACCTCAACATTGAGATTGTGTATTACTATTACTAATACTATTATTTGACTGTCTATTACTATTACAGTTACCTATTACTATTACTATTACTAATACTATTATTTGACTGTCTATTACTATTACAGTTACCTATTACTATTACTATTACTAATACTATTATTTGACTGTCTATTACTATTACAGTTACCTATTACTATTACTATTACTAATACTATTATTTGACTGTCTATTACTATTACAGTTACCTATTACTATTACTATTACTAATACTATTACTTCACTGTCTATTACTATTACCATTACTCAGTTACCTATTACTATTACTATTACTAATACTATTATTTGACTGTCTATTACTATTACAGTTACCTTTTACTATTACTAATACTAACACTATTACTTCACTGTCTATTACTATTACCATTACTCAGTTACCTATTACTATTACTAATACTATTACTTGAATTTTGTAATCTTTACTATTGCTATTACCCCATGTCTGATGCATGGCCTATAACTAAAGTAGTGGGTATTACAAAAGGCAAGTGACTAAAGAGACTTTAAACAAGTGGTAACAAGGTAACAAAGACAACCAAATGTTATCTTGACTTTCAGATAAGTCTACAGTTGATGTGTTGTTCTGTGACATTTGTAAGCATCAGCTATTCTCCACTGTGTCAGACCATTACAAATTATCAACTCCGTAAAGTTCCTGTAAGTTCAATCTGGTAAGCATACCTTGTACCATACAGGTTAGCTGAGTATTCTGCCCACTCAATAAATTCTCCATTATCAATTCCTTTCTGCATATCTTCACGAGTACTGAAATAGTACTCTAAAAAGTAAAACAAAACATAATCACTATAAAAAATTATATAGCAGACGAAAAACAAATCACCAGATTGAGTGTACATGCTTAGCATTATAGTATCGAATTTATATGCTGCCCAGGATATTTAGAGTGGTAGTTGGATCCTACATAGCATTTAGTGCTGTTTATCCACTATCCAGTTTATACTTAATTCTGTCTCTACATACATGTATGTATTATCTGATAGGTAGTTAATTCATCTGAGTGGTGGTTATTCCCAACCAGTGACGACCAGTGTGAGTAGAACATTCTATATGGTACTTAAGTTTGTACATGCATTGTAGTACATGTACATGTATGTCTGTACTCTGTACTTGTGTTTAAAGTACTATATGGTGAACATATAGTCTTGTTCCCAACCACACGAAGAAGTGTCTCATGACAGTGGCCAATATATAACGACAATTATACTCATTTTTAATTCTTTAGCATAGCCTCTAAATTGTTTACTAACTACAAATGTAATGGTAGAAGCTGGAAGATCTCCAATCTATGAATCACATGATATTAATTGAGCTATCATCAGCAGTTTGATCGGTATTCCAGAATTACAGAATGAAACGGCCAAAATATTAGCCACTGTTGCAGATACTTTGGGTGGAGCTAGGGATGAGACTACTGAAACATTAAAAATAGTATTGCATTGTAGTATAAGTAACCACATGTATGTACTAGGTACATTTTGGAACACACTAAATATTAGCTTAAGTACATGTATGTACATGTACATGTGTAACTATGTATGTACAGTGTATTATGTATACATGTACCAGGCTTGGGGTCAAATACATTCAGTAGTATTTAAATACAAATACAAATACTTGAAAAAAGTATTTAAATGCAATTAAATACAAATACTAATGTATTTGACCCAGACTTGGGGTCAAATACATTAGTACCAGACTTGGGGTCAAATACATTAGTACCAGACTTGGGGTCAAATACATTAGTACCAGACTTGGGGTCAAATACATTAGTACCAGACTTGGGGTCAAATACATTAGTACCAGACTTGGGATCAAATACAACAGAAAGTATTTCAATTACAAATACAAATACTTTTCAATTTGCAAAATACAAATACAATTTTCTCGTTGTATTTGAAATACAAATACAAAATACTTCAAATACAACTACAAATACTTTCTCGTGTCTAAATGTAATCAGTATAATTATATATATATAACTATTTTACCTTGAGGTGAAGCAAGAAATTAGATGATGCTTTTGTTGAACCAGATATTGAAGCTGAACAGTGTTTGCATTTGGCCTTGAAGGTACCTTCAACATTATTTGGTACTTCAAATTGCTCAAAAACCACAGGTGTAGACTTGATACTGGCAGCCATTACTTATTACTCACTAGATCACCCAGCTGGATTTTGAAATTCAAAACACAATGGCAAAAACCACCTGGCCTACTGATTATATACAATGCACAATTGTGCCTATTGATAATCACCAAAAGTGTTAAAAGTAATTTTTAACAGTCTACTTCAAACTTGTAATTCACAAGTATTTTGTAAAGTATTTCAATTACAAATACAAATACTCAGTTTCCTAAAAACTTGAAATACAAATACAAATACTTTTTTACAGTATTTAAATATGACTAAATACAAATACTAAAGTATTTGACCCCAAGTCTGATTTGACCCCAAGTGTGATTTGACCCCAAGCCTGATTTGACCCCAAGCCTGATTTGACCCCAAGTCTGATACATACATGTATGTATACAATACACATACTACAACAACATTATATTGCCGTACATGGATAATTAGCTAGGGTACAGTATTGTATTGTGAACACATTAGTACAGTATTATTACATGTAGCAGTACACTGTACTAAATGTGCTTTATACTACATTTATAGCTTTTATACATACATGTACAGTGAAGGCTGATGGCTGATGGAATGTATAGATGTAGTAAGCATATTAATAACTCGTCTTCCCAATGACAACAAACAATTGATATAATTGTAGACAAAATAACTTTCCAAGTAGATCTCATAAATTACAACTTAAGGTATGGACACCCACAATTACATGTATTTACCTTTTCCATTCTTTTCACCAGGACGAGGCTTTCTTGAAGTATCTATAAAATTAATACACATAATTATAAATTCAAATTTATCAAAAACAAATTATTATAATAGTTATTTACTACATTAACAAGACCAAGATTGAGAAAGTAACGAAGTTAGTATTCCTTTTACTCACGAGATATGCTGAATCCAAACTCATCAGGAAATTCTGCAAATAGCTTTTTTAGTAGTGTACTTTTACCAGAACCAGAAGGTCCAGCCACAACGAGGGGGCGTGGCAAGGGTATGGCAGCTCTGTTTGCAGCCATATCTAAATATGATACAAAAATAATTTTTGAAACAAGTTGAGGTATTAAAACTGCAAAGAAAGCAAACAAAGTTGGGATAGTATCTTAGCAACACAATCACTTCCAAATAACCACATAGGTTTATAAAATGTACATACATGTACATGTACATGTAAATGTTATTTATTATGACCCACGGGGCCATTTCGCTTTCATGGGGTTTACTGTATGTCATATATCTCTATATTCTTGTGTCACATTACTCACATGCATGCATCATTCCAAAGGCTTGGTCGATTATGGGGGTTCATGCTTCATGTAAGCCTTCATGAAATAATTAAAGCCTTCATGAAATAATTAGAGTATATATGGTACTACACTTAGTTAGTACACTTCTATCATAGGGGTAGGTATCTTATCATAGGGGTAGGGTTTTTCTATTATAGTATTGTAGTATAGTACCATATATGTTCTAATTATTTCCTGTGCTTACATGAAGCACTAGCCATTATGGGTGTAGCACCTAAACGAATGCACATTTTACACACAATTGAGTGGCACATAAATGAAAACACATTTGAGCAACCAGCAGGATGAATTCAGCTTGTGGAAACTGCAATTAAGTAGCTAAAATACATTACAAAACTTATATAAGAACTGTTAACAAGTAAGAAGAATGGAAAAATAAGTAACTGTAATATGTTGTCAGGTTTCAGACATTGAGAAAGTCATCCAACAATTATTAATGCAATCACAAGAATACTTTTTTCTCGTTGTAGGTACTAATATAAGGTTAGTGTTTAGTGCTAAGGTACCATTATATATATCATCCTGACTATATTTCATACAGTACTTTTAATAATCGAACCACATACTTACAAACCTGAAAATGCTTTCTTGAGAGCAAAATATCCAATAACAAGTGACACTCCAGCGAGTATAGCAACGCTACAGTAATCATAAAAATTAATGAATCTATAATACCAGACAGCATCCTTTATAACAGTATAATATATATATACAATATATATACAATATATTGTATGATGGTGACTTCTCCTGCATAGTGTGCACATGGGAAGAATATATAAACCTTACCACACCGATGGGATGATTTAACCATCATACTATATATAATTGGATGGAGAAAGAGTTTGCTGGATTGCAATAAAGAATTTTATCTACAATTTGAGTGTGCCAGATCTGATTTGGCAGGAGTGAGATGTTATGAAGGTATTTCATATTATTGCATCGCCATAATGTAGATTGAGGTGCATACTTATTATATATATATATATACAATTCATCAATATAATAATAATGATTAGCTCCCACCAAATTTCGAACTACTTTATTTCCTACACGAGAATATCAATTTAAAAATTATCAGGAAGTAAACAGTTATATATATATTATATAACTATGATTAAAATTATAACTACAATAAGACATAATAATTATATACACGTGGGACAACTCACTTCCTTTCAGCAGATCTGAGATACTTTAGTCTTTCAGCAGGGGTTGGAGGTTTGGGAGGCTTTGGTTGATTTCTGCTGAGTACAGCACAAAAATGAAATAGCTGTTTTCTAGAACCTCTAAACAAAACGCTACAACTGCAAATATGACAGATAAGCATATCCCCTGTCAATATTCATAATTGGCTAGACACGCCCACACAACATGTGACGTCAAGTCGTCAACTATTATTGCTCAGATCGGCTCACTAAACATGAAGCTACTTTTGTTTGTAGTACTACTACCTGTACTGCTTCTACGTGTCAAACTCTCTTTGGCTTTGCATCAGCCGTGCAGGACAGAAAAGGGTGAGACCACAACTTAATAATTGTGTATAATGTATAATTATATAATATGCATAGGAGCACATGTACAGAATATAATTATACATGTATATATATAATATATGTTAGTACATTCAATTTATAATGTGCAGTGTGTCATTTTCTATATCGCTAGAGCTTAGTTTTGTTGAGAAAATACACATTGGTAAATGTTGTATATTAAATTTCTGACTAGTGGTGGGAAATATCGAACTGACTGCTGGACAGTTTGACTTATTTTCACCACTCTTGTCCTGTTCCCTATGTGTGTGTATCAGGGTTTCATACAGGATTGTATAGGTGTGGGATGTGTGAAGCATAGGTGTGTCTGGGGGCATGCCCTGCCAGGAAATTTTTAATATTGGCTGCTCTGAGATGGATTCTGGGGGGCGTTTCTGGCAGCTAGCAGATTGTTACTATGCTGTGGTTTTGACTTTTTTGAGCACTTGTTGGAACTCTATTTACTATATTGATTGTGCTACTCCCACTAATTATTTTGTTAAGCTGTTACATCTCACATGACATCTTACTTTCTCAGGAATCTCAGGGCACCGGCCTTCCCTCTGTATGAAAAACCCTGCTGTAATATTCAATTTCAAAGTATTGGATATTCATTACATTTATCAATCAATGTGCTTTATGACTGATAACATTGAGTGTGATGTAATTGTAATTGGGAATTAAGTAGCTCTTACAGCACAGATGAAGAGGCCAGAGCAGTATACATACACACATGTAACTCTAACCTTTTGATTTACAGTTGAGTTTATTGTAATTACAAAGATTATCACATTGGCCATAATTAAGAATGTAATAGTGATTAGTATTTATGATTGACCCCAGGACTGTAGACAAGATAATAGTCATAATACCCATGTAGTTTTACGTAAAACTGTATATAGTTACCATCACACTCATTGAATTCGCAATTTACAGAATCTGCACTCAGGTATGCTACAGATTCACCTGGGGCATCAAAATTTGTTTATTAATAGATAAACAATCTTCATCTCTCCGACTCTGTTCAGTCTTCTCTATACTTGTCTTTCCTGTTCTAAATGCCTTTGGTGGTTTAAGCTAGGCTTCTCTCTCTATATATATCAGTTAGTCTTGTCCGTGTTTGTCTACATGTATGTCTATTTAGTCTTGTGCACGTCAAACTTCTACAAGCACGAGAATCTCAATCAGGTGTTAACTGGGCTTCTCCTTTAGTGTTGTCCATGTTTGTCTATCCAAAGATCTCCTGAACTCTCTTTCTACTACTGTCTCCAAAGCTCTTCTCTCTCTTTGTCTAATTTTGTTCCTGATTATTGTCTATCTCTTCTCCAACCTTGTTTATAATGCTGAAATGTCATGTCAACGCCTTTTTTTATTACGTCACGCATGTCAAAGCGTCACGTCAACATCTAATTTTCTGGGTCTTTGTTGCGGGTGAATTTGAGAGACAGACAGACAATGGTATTATTATATACATGTACATGTGAAATTGTGTATATAATGTGTATGTATATGTTAGAGTACAGCCAACGGTTCTAACATTCTTTATGGAGCGATACGTATTTTAATGTGGCACAAGGATGGTGTTCAATAAAGATCACGATTAGATAATGCATGAGTGAAGCGAGTGCATTATCTAATCCAGACCTTTATTTGTCCACCCAAGTGCCACATTATGAGAATGTTATAGTGTCTCACTTGACATTTCTAGTGTGTTTGGTTGCATTTCACATGTAACATTAAGTAGTTAAAGCACTCTTACATTGTGTAAGTGTGCACACTATCAAGTGACTAGTATGGGAAAACGTGATTGGCTCAATATCATGTGATATATGTACATGTATATACAGGGCTCGACATAGTTTTTGAATGTGTCCAACAGAAACATCAGGACAAAACAATATTTGACTAGCAAGTTGTGAATTTTGTCCAGAAAAAAACCTCACGAACCCGCACACTGTACCCACTTATGGCTTATGAGATACCCACTAAGCTTTGGCTAGTGATTTACCTCACTGCAAGGTTATTTATTATGTTCTTGTAACTAATCAAACAATTTGTCCAGTCAAAGTAAATTTTCTCTGGAAAAAGAGGCAAAATGTCTGGAAACAGGCCAATTGCTGGATGTTATTCCGAGTATTGTATATACTGAATTACATATAATTATAATTATACATGATGTATAATTATATATAATTATAATTGTAATAAATAAGGGGTGTCTTTGAAAGACTGAGATTCTTGACTGAAATACACACAAATGTATCTGAATTGGCTGCACAACACAACAATGAACTTAAATAGTAAAGAGCAGACCTCCAATTAATAAGAATACATCTTGAAACAATACAAAGATACATATAAATTCTAACCAAAATACCAGCCAAATGGTTAAGAACAGGCCTATAAGACAAAGTGCACAATTAACCAAAAACCTATTTATTAAAACTAAGAAGTTCAGTCCAATTACTAAAATAATTTATACATATATACATATTATATTATATATATATATATATATTATATGTAATATATATAGTATGCTAATAGGTCCTATATAGAAAATATACATGTAGGACTTGAGTTTTGTGTCTGAGGATGTGATATAGCTCGAGCCTGCGAGGGCTATATCACATCCGAGGACACAAAACGAGGGTCCTATATTTTGCATATAGGCATTCTATATACAATATATTGTATGATGGTGACATCTCCTGCATAGTGTGCACATGGAAGGTCTATATACAATATATATATTGAACTCACCACATCAAAGGGATGATATCACCATCATACTATATATAATTATATATAATTATATATAATTATATAAATATAATTATTATAGTGATGGAAAACTTGTTTACTTACTTTTAGCTTTTATTAGCTACATGTTTATAGTAGGGACTCTTATAATCATATTAGTATACATGTATGTATACTTGTATAGTAGATGTTTATTTTTTATGCTGTAGTTTCAGTTCTAGATTGCAAAACACATTACTATAGCTAACATAATCAAGGGAATAACACATACATACATGTACCTTAGTATAGTATATTATGCTGTGATGTACAAAATAACAGTTGGTCATTAGCTATTTTATAGATAATAACTTAGTTTGTCCACTCACATTTTCTGACAACAATTTTTCTTATTTTACACACACACACACACACATGCAATGTACTAATAATTAGTTGTGGTTTTTTTGTGCAGTGACATTTAGTAATGGAGAGAGGATCACTGAACCTTTACCTCATACATACATTAATGTAAAAGATCTTCCTGCCTCATTCACTTGGGGTGATAAAGATGGAGTCAACTATCTTACTGCTACTCGTAATCAACACATTCCTCACTGTGAGTTATAGACAGATGTATTAATGGACAGACAAATGTACTGATAAATGTACTGAGGAACAGACAAATGTACTGATGAACAGATAAATGTACTGATGAACAGACAAATGTACTGATGAACAGACAAATGTACTGAGGAACAGGGAACAGACAAATGTACTGATGAACAGATAAATGTACTGATGAACAGACAAATGTACTGATGAACAGATAAATGTACCAATGAACAGACAAATGTACTGATGAACAGACAAATGTACTGAGGAACAGATAAATGTACTGATGAACAGACAAATGTACCAATGAACAGACAAATGTACTGATGAACAGACAAATGTACTGATGAACAGACAAATGTACCAATGAACAGATAAATGTACTGAGGAACAGACAAATGTACCAATGAACAGATAAATGTACTGATGAACAGATAAATGTACTGAGGAACAGATAAATGTACTGATGAACAGACAAATGTACTGATGAACAGACAAATGTACCAATGAACAGACAAATGTACTGATGAACAGATAAATGTACCAATGAACAGATAAATGTACTGAGGAACAGACAAATGTACTGATGAACAGACAAATGTACTGATGAACAGATAAATGTACCGATGAACAGATAAATGTACCGATGAACAGACAAATGTACCAATGAACAGATAAATGTACTGAGGAACAGACAAATGTACTGATGAACAGACAAATGTACTGATGAACAGATAAATGTACCGATGAACAGATAAATGTACCGATGAACAGACAAATGTACCAATGAACAGATAAATGTACTGAGGAACAGACAAATGTACCAATGAACAGATAAATGTACCGATGAACAGATAAATGTACTGAGGAACAGACAAATGTACTGATGAACTGACAAATGTACTGATGAACAGATAAATGTACCGATGAACAGACAAATGTACTGATGAACAGATAAATGTACCAATGAACAGACAAATGTACTGATGAACAGATAAATGTACCGATGAACAGATAAATGTACTGAGGAACAGACAAATGTACTGATGAACAGACAAATGTACTGATGAACAGACAAATGTACTGATGAACAGATAAATGTACTGATGAACAGATAAATGTACTGATGGACGGACAGATCTGTGGATGGACAGACAGATGTATGAATTGATAATACATGTACTTCTTATCTTCATGTTAGATTGTGGATCTTGCTGGGCAATGGGTCCAACCTCTTCAGTTAGTGACAGGATATCTATAATGCGCAATGCAAGTTTCCCTCTCATCCTTCTTTCACCACAAGTTATTCTGAATTGCCATGGAGGGGGGACATGTGGAGGTATATCACTTATTAGAGATGGATGGATAGATACATGTAGATAGATGGGTAGATGGATGGATGGATAGATGGGTGGGTGGGTAGATATAGGGATGGATGGATGGATGGATGGATGGATAGATGGATGGATGGGTGGGTAGATGGATGGATGGTTGGGTAGATAAAAAATGGATAGATAAGTGGGTGGATAAAGGGGTGGGTGGATAAAGGGACGGATGGATAGATAGATGGATGGATGGGTGGGTTTTTGATAGGGTTTGAAGCATGGGCCAAATTGGCTCAAAAATGGTTAGTGTGAGCACCATTGGGAATACATCTTGAGTCAATTAACTAAGAGTTAATGCTGTTACTGACAATATAATCATAGTTAACTGTGCCACTGGCCAAAAGAGAGAACTGTGCAGCGCCAAAGAAGAAGCTCTTTGGGCCAATGGTGCACCATATAAGCTTATCAAAAACACTGGTGGGTAGATAAAAGATGGATAGATGAGTGGGTGGATAAAGGGATGGATGGACAGGTAGATGGATGGTGAATAACTGGATGGATGGATAGGTGGATAGATAAAGGGATGGTTGGGTAGATAAAGTGACGGATGGATGGGTGGAAGAGTGGGTGAATAAAGTGATGGATGGATAGATAGATGGATGGGTGGGATAGGTGGATAGATAAAGGGATGGGTGGGTAGATAAAGGATGTGTGGATGGGTGGAAGAGTGGGTGAATAAAGGAATAGATGAACAGATAAATGGATGGGTGGGTAGATAAAAGGATGGGTGGGTGGGTGTGTGGGTGGGTAGATAAAAGGATGAGTGTGTGGGTGTGTGAATAAAGGGATGTACAGTTACATGTAGATGAATTAACCATTTTATTTGTACCAATAAAATGGTTGGATAGATAGAAAGATAGATATATGGAAGGATGAGAGGAATATATCATAATTATGTGGCATGGTATAGTATGTACATGTACATGTATTACCAGCTTTGTGAAAAGTGATAATTTTGTTATTCACAAAGCATTGGTCTCTTGTTGTTCATCATTTTGCACAGAAGGACAACACAAAGTATACATGTAACTGTATATGTTATGCAGGAAGAGCTACCCACATAACATATCATACAGCTAGGGTTTTAGGATATAACCATTTGCTGTAAAAGAAAACTGTTCCATTATTGATGAATTTCACAGATCAAAATTTCATGACATGATTCACACATGTGATCATTGTCAAATGAAGAATGCATAAATACATGTAAATTATGAAATGTTATTTATGCATTCTTCAATCAACCGCAAATCTAAGCTATAATAAATTCCTTACGAAAAATACCCGCTGTACCGTATTTAATTGGCTTTTTATAAAAATGGCTGAAAAAAGAGAGAGCAATGCTTTACAAATGGAGTAACGAATGTTTGCATTGGTTGGTCATGTTATAGTATCATTATTAGGTATGTGATTACACATGTACATGTATACTTGTGGGTAATACACTTACATAAATCTACATGTACATGTGCATGTAGATCATACATGTATATTTGTATGCACAAGTGTACTTACACAATTGCACATGTACATATGCACTGTACAAACATTTCGTGGTAGTGTGCGAAGCAATAATTATTTGCACTTCAAAAATTTGTTGTTTGCAACTTAACCAGCAATAATGTGAAATTATTTAGCTATACAATACATTTGATCTCTAGGAGGTAATCCTGGTGGTGTTTATGAATATATTCATGACAATGGAGTTCCCGATGAAACTTGTCAGAATTACGAAGCGGATGATATGGATTGTAAACCATTGGGTATTTGTGAGACTTGCAATCCTAAAGAGGTAAGATAATAACAGTGAGCATTGTAATTGACCCCATGTCTGGTCATAATACATGTGTATTAGTTTAGTATTGCTCACTGAGCAATACTAAACTAATAATATGAGTCCAGACATGGGATCAATTACAATGCAATGTAATATATTACTATTACTATTACCTTAAAAATCAGTATATCACTACATGGGTTTTTATTACTGTATAAGTCAGTGTTACATGTACTGTTATGAATTACTACAATATTGAGGTTTCTTTGAAATTCTTTTATGTTTTAAATTAAATGATCATCAGACTATTACTTGACTGTCTATTACTATTATTATTACATTGAAACATGTAATCTTTACTATTATCTATTACTATTACCTCATATCTGATTATGACACCACATTTAATATTACTGGCTTTATGGCCATTGTGGGGTATTACTATTCTAATAATTATTTGATAAAGCATTTTTGTAAATGCTATCTTTTGTTGAATCAATACTACAGAAAGGAACAATAATAATAATCTTCAATACCTAACTCTAATATACATGTACAATGTACATATACATGTACATATACATGTACATATACATGTACATATACATGTACAATGTACATATACATGTACAATGTACATATACATGTACAATGTACATGTACATGTACATATACATATACATGTACAATGTACATATACATGTACATATACATGTACAATGTACATATACATGTACATATACATGTACAATGTACATATACATGTACAATGTACATATACATGTACAATGTACATGTACATGTAAATATACATGTACAATGTATATACCCATTTTACATACATGCATAATATACACTAAGAAAAAATGTCTTGTAATGGTAGTATAAACCAAAAAAGATGTACATCATACCTTTTCCATTGAGTTGTATTTCCTTAAGGTAGTAGCCATGGTTACTATTTTGATCCACTGCATTTCAGTGGGAGGCCAGGCTTCTTCGCATATGACAACATGCAAAATCATCATACATTGTAATTTCTAATATTATGTATACTTAGAAAACACTACCAAACATACATAGCATTCAAGTATCTGGGTCTGTTGCTTATTGCTGTGTTAGCTGATAAATTTTCATCCGTGTTGTTATTTCACGGTTTTTTTCTTCGTGTGATAATATTTAAATATTTTGTTTTCTTGGCACCAAAAACAAACTGTACAGTGCCAAATAAGACACTATTTAGTCCATACGTGTATGTAAGCTTATTTTGACCATGTGCATGAAGTGTTGGTGAAGTCTTCATGGCCTGCAGGGGTATCCCTATGATTGCTACATGTATATATCTTTGGTTGTATCACATACATTGCATGCATAGCTAGTTTAGACAGTGGCACCATTCTGGAGGTTTGGTCGATTAATGGGCATAAGCAAACTGTGCAGCTATACTCATTATACATAACCTTTGTTTACCATCTATAGTGCACTGCAGTCTCAAAATACTCAAATTACTGGGTTGGTGATTTTGGTAGTGTTCGTGGAGCTGATAAAATGAAGGCTGAAATCTATGCTCGAGGACCAATATCATGTGGAATTGATGCAACACGTAAATTCGAGGCTTATAGAAGTGGTATATTCTCAGAATGGAATCCAATATCAATACACAATCATGAGATTGCTGTAAGTAATGAATTTTGAACTGTTTTTCATATGAGGAGGGGTAGTTTAATACTGAATATTAGCTTAATTCAGCTATCATTACAGCAGATGAATACCAGTATTACATGTAGATCACTGCTACTTTTTAATAATAACATCATCACCTACATGTACAAGCATTTTGATACCCCAGAAGCCAACAAAACAAAATCAGACGTCCTAAATTTCCTGGTGAACCATACCCCTAGTATCAATGTTATCATTTTAAGGTAACATATTTATGTAAACTTTAAAACTTGCTTTTACATTACAAAAGCTTCACTTACAATATACAGAATCTCCTAGTTAATTTCAATAGATTGTGATACTGTTCAATAGTGATGTAGAGTATTACAGGGATGGTAGGTCTATAGGAGGGCACATGAAATCAGGAGGATAAAAATTGTGATTGAGCTACCTGCTCTTTCAGTATACATGTTGACATTATTCGTGTGCATATTCTTCACACACACACACACACACACACACACACACACACACACACACACACACACACACACACACACAAATCCACAGATTGTTGGATGGGGTGTTGAAAATGGTGTAGAGTTTTGGCACCTACGTAACTCATGGGGAACATACTGGGGGGAACAAGGATTTGCTCGAATTATGATGCACAAAGATAATCTTGGTGTGGAGACAGATTGTTCATGGGGTGTACCTCTCATGAAGAAACCATCAGATACAGACAGTGCACCGATCCCTAAAAAAAATCCTAAGGGAACTTATCATGATTTTAATAATCCTTGTGTTCGTATAAGTGAAGTGAGTATACATATAAAAGTAATATATAGTAATGTACATGTATAACTATAATAATCAAAGGGGGTGTGTCTGAGCAAACAAGAATTGCATCAAATAAATAGAATACGGTATCTGTCAATCAAAAGTGGCAAGCAAGATCACAAAGCATTCATAGTCATAGATAGATAGGGGCTTGCCGAAGTTTACCCCATCTAATGTATACATGTACTAGTGTTGTTTTTGATAATGAGCACATTTAGTTATAGTTCTAGTATGACTAGTTTTCACAATTTTAGTGTAGTTACAGTTAATTAACTAAAAGGGTATTAGTTTTAGTTAACTAATCAATTTTCATTTGAGTTGTTGCAGCTAGTAGACCTTTAATTTAGTTATAGTTTAGTTAACTAAAAGTCACAATGCCTTACTAAAAGGGGTTTTATGTACTAATAGTTAACTAAAACAACACTAACGTACTATACTTTAAATAGTCATCCACACTAGACTTGTACTCCATACTAAAACTGTAAGGAAAAGTTTTTAAAAAAAAAGAGTTTATTATTGAAATATGAAAATTTAGGGATTTGAAAACTGAAAAAGCACACAAGCTAGATTGGCTTAGCAGAATAATAACCACTTCCATATAACCCTACCTAAGTATATCTAGGTACATAAACTTTTTATATTTTGCTATTTACAGTAAACTCCAACAAACTTTAAATTTCAACTTATTTGTCATTGTTTATATAATTATATAAGTCATTTGAGAATATTTATTTTTTAGATTGTTTAGGTATATCAAAACTAAAACTAACTAAAACTACTTTCACCTTTCAAAACTAAAACTAAACTAAAGCGTACATGTAATACCCTAACCAAAACAACACTATTATTTTCAGTAGTTGCAAAGCAAAAACATTTAAACACTGACATTTCATTTAATGTGAAAAGTAACATGTTGATTGAACTCGTATGGTTTTTTTGGCTATGATATCAAGTGTTTTGGACACTTCCTACTGACATCTGTTTAATAAATAGATTATAAATATAATGAATCTCTGCATTACAGGGTGAGGTACATGTACTTGTAGATACTGGCGATGTATAAACTATTGTGTAACTACAATTCTACCAAAAACAGTCTCATGTTTTTTACAGCATTATAAAAGCAATATTGAATCAATAGTGCATCAATGGGATAGGAGTATGTAACTCACATGTGTATGTTAATAGTTAAAAAGCAAACCAGAGTGCATCTTAATTACATCTTAATTGAGTTAGGATTTTCCAGAATACATTCACACCAATAATTACATGTACATGTACATGTGTACATGTTTCATGCTCTGATTGAGCAATTGTACCTTCATGATAGTGTTGTTTTAGTTAACTATAACTATAACTGAAAGCACTTTTAGTAAGGCATTGTGACTTTTAGTTAACTAAGCTATAACTAAATTACAAGTCTCTATAACTAACTTAAATAAAAATTGGCCAATAATGGGCACTTTCAGTTAGTTAACTAAAACTAAAACCCTTTTAGTAAGCCTAAAGTTATTTAACTAAACTATAACTAAAATTGTGATAAACTAGACATACTATTACCACAACTAAAAGTGGTCATTATTGTCGTACTAAACAACACTACTTCATGAATGGACAGGTCCTTGAAGATCCAAATACTGTACATTCAGAAAAGAAGCTACTCACTTCAAATCAAGCATCCATATAGTCAATGTGTTTTGTAATCAAATTTAGATATACAAGTACATGTACATGTACATGCACTCTGTTCTTCTTTTTAATTATTTATTGAGTTACATGTACTATACATACTCCTACCCTTTGGTTTTTCTTGTTCATCTTCAACTGATTAAATTTATCATGAAGTGTGCCCTTCCCTGCTTTACATTTTATATGGAATTATGAATTGTAACACTGCATGTTTAGTGTTTTTGATAAGCTCATATGGTGCACTATTGGCCCAAAGAGCTTCTTATTTGGCAGTTAATTACATGTATGATTATATTGTCACTAACTGTTTGTTAATTGTTTGTTAATTGGCTCAGGGTGTATTTCCAATGGCACACGTACTAACCATTATTGAGCCAATTTGGCCCATGCTTCAAAACTTATCAAAGCTCTGATACTGTGATTCTATAATCACATGGTAATCATGCTTTTGACAGTTAATTGTTACTTCTGCTCTATATTTGTTATTTCAGGATGTGAAAACCCATGTTGTATCTCCTCTCCCTCATACATATTTACGACCTGAAGACATTCCAACTTCTTATGATCCACGTAACATTCGTGGAATAGACTATACCACTGTGAATAGAAATCAACACATTCCACAATGTAAGTTATTTCACTATGTGTCAGTAATAGTGTGCAGAAAAATATGCTTTTGGGATTTCATCCTAGTTATGTACATGTAAAGTTTTCTCACTTTCACAATGTCCTCGAAATTAAGATGTGATGACTGTATAGTTTATTGTCATACGTTAATACTGTAACTCAATAATGAAGCTATTGATTGAAATAAGACTAACACAAAAATAGTTATATGAAAATAAAAAGATGGTTGATCATTCCAGACTAAAGTTATGAACATTTTTCTGAGGTTAAGGACCATTTGGGGTTAAAAAAAGTAACCATCATCATTAAATGCCCTTGCACAAATCTTCTGTGCTGAATAGCAAGCATTGAAACAGTTACACATACTTACAGGGTTGACACAGAGGGAAAGGGAATGCCGTGGGATTTCTCACCCCTAGTGTGAGATGTAGAGATGTACATGTTTATGGATAATAATAGCACAAAACTATTCAGACAATGGAGTATGCTACCCCAAGAAAATGTGTGAATTCGGTTCTGGGGGCATAATGAATAATTTCTCTAAAACGATTTTACAAGTACATAATCATTTTATAATACATGTTGTTTATTATTAATTAGATTGTGGATCATGTTGGGCAATGGGAACAACCTCTGCTCTTAGTGACAGAATTAAGCTATTAAGAGAGGCTGCTTTTCCTGATATTAACCTGTCACCTCAAGTCCTTGTCAACTGTGTTAATGTGAGAGCATAATCGTGTATAATGTAGATACAATAATTATTATAATCTACTGGTGTGAAACTAATGCTGCCTTTTGGTATTCAAATACTCGGTTTCCTTAAGGAATGAATATTCGAATATTTGCTTGCTTACTCATCATAAACTGTTTCTTGCAAATTATTAAGTATTAGCTCACCATGTACTGTACAATATAGTTATAAATACATGTTTATATCAGCAAACTGTTTTTTTTTTTTTTCATTCTGGAATCTATATACAATCCTAGAAAACCAGTAACACAAAGCAAGAAACTTCTCTGCCACGATTTAATTTTCATAATAATTACAGGGAGGGGAAACATTTATATCATATACATGTATACTGTGTAGTGTGTAGCATTGGTCCATATGATGAGATACAGCTTTAGACTAACTTTAACTCATACTCTATTATCCTATTCTAATATCTTAAACTGATACATCAGGTGTGTTTATTATCAAATTATATCAATGTACATGATGTTATCGGAGATGTAGAAAGAAAGAAAGAAAGAAAGACACCTGAGGCAATGGAAAAATGAAAATGAGAGTTGCCTCAGGTGGGATTCGAACCCACAACACTCTGTACTCGACAGATGCTCTACCAACTGAGCTACCAAGGCAGCTCAGCTGGCAGGGTCCGAATCAAACATCTCATACGCCTGTATGAACAGGTTAACTTGACACACATGTACATGTATATACTGGTTCTGGTGTGGTGTACTTGTATATATGGTATGGTGTGCATATATATATATATATATATATATATATATATATATACATGTATATACTGGTACATGCTGTTGTTCCTAATTACACACTGTATAGTATATTTTATATATGTTTATGTATGTTACCACAAGGATAAGTATTTTGTTAAAGGTATAAATGGATTCTAGTACACACATTCACTTGAAATAATTAAACAATCTATCTATGTTATATTAGGCTAACAACTCTCATGGGTGTGCAGGGGGAGACCCCACAGCTGCTTACTCCTGGATCCTATCGAATGGTATTCCAGATGATACTTGTACTAACTACCTAGCCAAGACTCAGGACTGTGTTGCTGAAAATATATGTCGTAATTGTGTTCCAATTGGAGGTTGTTCTGCTGTGTCGAACTATATTAAAGTATGTTAAATATTATTTAATTTTATCTACAATCACTGACTGCTTTGCAGTAAAATTAAAATTTTGATCAAATGCTAGTGTTTATGTATAAATGTTCATTATTCAGCTGTTTTAAACCAAATAAAATGTGGTATCAATGATTGGTTACCATGGTTACCAAATTTCGTTAGCTTCCTGTACAAAATGAATGAATACTTTAAACTACATTGGTATTATTATTTATACAGTACTTCAAAAATGTCTGTTTTTGCAAATGTTTCAATAATCTCTTATAGATCTTAATCATATACATGTACATGTACACATTCAATATTTATAGTATTATTATGTTAGTGTTGTTTTAGTACAGCAAATTACTTTTAGTTTTATTGTTTTGGTTAGATCTGCTCTCACAAATCGGTTATAGTTTTAGTTTTAGTTCATACATAAAGTTATAATTATACATGTACACCATTGACTAGCTTTTGTATTGTTTTTTAAGTACTTGATCTAAAATGGTGTCTGTTTAATTATTCGTTCCTCCTTTGTAGATGTGCGTTGTCATGTGATGTACATGTATGTATGTAATTAGGTATATGTTACCTTAATAAGTTAATATAATGATTAAGTATTAGTTGTAGTACATGTACATAAGTATAGTACATAATATATACATGTATGTACAGCTATACACATCATAAGTACATGACTACATGTACATGTATTGTACAAGTACAGTTTTATACATGTAGTAGTACAGTATAATATAGTACAGTACAGTACATTACGGTACATATCATACATGTATTTCCCTCTTTTTTACAGTATGAAATATCAGAACATGGACAAGTCCATGGTGAACAGGCAATGTTAGCAGAAATATATGCTCGTGGACCAATAGCATGTACCATTGCAGTTACTGAAGAATTTGGGAGCTATTCTGGAGGAATATTTGAGGATAAATCTGGTGCTAAAGTATGTCACCTGTTTATGACTTATACATGTAAATAATGGATACCATAGCTGTATTGTACATGTATAATACATACACATGCGTATGTACATGTATTGTACATGTACAGTTTTAATACTAGTTATTTGCTGTGTTGTATATACATACATTACAGCAATGAGTTTTTGATCATTTTTGTTATTATATATCATGTCCTACGCAGCAAGTTTTATCATCAATACACACACTTGGGTAATAATGATTCCATCATTTTGTACTTAAATTCATAATTAGCAAGGAATACAAAAAAATGTACTACAACACGATAGATTTGTCGGCTTCCTCTACAAATAGTGAGCATTTTGCTGTGAACTGAGTAGTTAAAATACATATAAAACATTTTGCATATATGTAGGCCAGTCTACATCCATTGTATATAACATTGTTTGATCATTAAGACAATATACTATTATATGTATTGCATATGCTATAGACATAATTTATACCTGTAAAATATTTCCGCATTCATGGTAACTTCAAAATTAGAATCTGACTTTGTGTTTAATACTTTAATGTCATAAATGATTATATTGTAACTCAATAATGAAGCAATAGATTGACATACACAAAGAGAATGGGAAAGATAATTATATAAAATTTTGTTGGTATCCAAAATAAAGTTATGAACATTTTTCTAAGGTCAAGCTGAACATGAATGACCTTTTGCTTTACCACATAATAGCTTACATTTACAATTCTTAATAGGCTTGGATTACTGCAAAATTACTTGTAAATTGGCACAGTGTAATGAACCAGATGTAATTATGAAATAACACTATATCCACAGAGTAAACATAAATTATTACTAAATTACGTTGCAATGGAGCATGATGAGCCAGTTCATCTTATACCTAGTGTATTGTACACTAAATCTGGAGTGCAATTTGAAGACATTATTTATTTGCTTTAAAGCTACTTTGCAATTTGCACAGTGTATAATTACTCAGTAAAGTGTATTTATGAAATTACACTACATCTGGAGTACAATCTGAAGACATGTTATTTATTTGCCACACTTGCAAAAATCTATGATATGTTCTAAGAAATAGATTTGCAATAGCATCCACCAACTGAATATTCTTGCAACATAATTTTATACATAGTTTAGACAACCACTAAACACAAAATAATTATCATTAAAATAAGTTTATTTAATTTGAACTATTGCTATGGCAACATACATCTATTTCTGATTATTTTTTTCCAGCGTCTTGACCATGAGATTTCAGTTGTAGGATGGGGAGTGTCCAGTGACAATGTCAAGTACTGGATTGGACGAAACTCTTGTAAGTAATCCATGCTAATAATACAGTAGGAGAGATGATGATGCACTTCTTATGTAATCCTCACGTTTCTGTGAAAATTTTGAGGGAGGGGTGTGTTTAGTCTTGTACACACGCACACACACACACATTGTTTGTGCATGTGCTAATTAACATGCATAACAACATGTGGTTACTAAAAGGTGTGTCAGTTTATAGTGCATAATAATAATAAAACCAAGATCTGGAACAAGAGGAGTAGATCCAAGGTGTTGTATGGAAATAGAGATCGCTTGATCAAAACTAGCCATATTGATTGTACTACTTTTTTTTAGCTAAACTAAAACAGAAGACGCAATAGTTCTCGGATGTCCTGGATAAAATTTATAAGTTAATTAGCACGTGCACAGATAGTTCAATCCAGGCTCTTTATCTTGGCCATCTTAAGAGCCTGATTATGAGGCTAGGGCATGTCCTCCCCTTTCACCACCTATGGATTAAATTATTTTGTATCTGTGTGTCTCTTTTTATTCTTTTCTTTCTTTATCTTACACAGGGGGGACATATTGGGGAGAGAGTGGTTGGTTCAGGTATGAATATTATTTTAACTTCACAAAAATGAATATTTATGTCACATTTTGTATACAAGTACTTTACTGTCTTTGTCATTGTAACCTATAATTAAAACACTAAATTATAGCCAATTTTATTTTATTACATTATAGGATTGTTAGAGGTACTAATAATCTTGGTATTGAGGGACACTGCGATTGGGCTGTGCCTAAGAAGACCTGGCAGTGACTGCCGTGTTGTCCTTTCATTGCTGAACATAATTATAACATAATTATAATAATTATACATGATTTTCTTTTTGTTAATTATTATTAATTTAACGTGGGTGTTGATTGGGAAGGTGTGGCTTGATGGTGGTGTGTCCGTGTGTATATAGACATATAGTGTCATAATACGAAATAGATTATTTGCACACGAGTTAGAGTGTACAGCAACTTAGTTTTATGATGTTTTGTGGCCTATTTCGTAAAAGAATTCCACTGGAAACTGCAGACTATTCACAGCAGAACTTACGTGATGTTCCGGTAGAGTTGTTCGAACACAGACAATCGCTACAGCGACTATACCTCAACACAAATCAACTGAGAGATTTATCAACGGTAAACACATGTCGTTATAATAGTAAATCATTATAGTGTTAAAACAATAGTTGTGATTGACAAGTACTCTATAAACAATGTCTTCTCGCCCGTTTATTATTGTGCTAATTATGGCTGGCTCTATTATAATTATGTCACATCTTCAGTTTGGTACTGTAGTGCACAGCACCTTTTTTTTTTTTACTGTTGTCCTGAAGTATGTAGAGAATGAATGTTATGCTCTTTACCTGTTTAAAAAATTGCTATTGCAAGATTGACTACATGTATATATAATTATATTATAATGAAAATAAAATTGTCTTTTATTCATGTTAGACAAATAGATGTCCTTCATTAAAAACATGAATGCATTATGTATTTGAAATAAGTACATTTACCCCACAACACAGTATTGTTTTGACTTCCTTGGGCATAAGTACCTGTATAGTTATTTTTGAATTTTATGAATAATGGCTTATGCTCTAAGTGGCTTTGAATGACCACAGTATAATAATATTATAACAATACATAAACAGCATTAATTTAATGCTGTTTACAGTTTAATGTTTCTATAAAAACAAACTCTTACATCTGGACATGACAGGATACACATGAACTGAAGTCTAAAAATTACATAGCTTTGTTTCTTTTGTGTTGTCCATACTGTCTGTTGTCCAGTATTCTAATAAACCATACATTCTAACATCCTTTGTATTCCCATCCATTTATCTATCTATTCAACCATCTATCCATCCATTCATTCATGGATCTATTTATCATAGTATCCAACCATCCACATATCAACTCTTCACTCTTCATCTTCTTTCTCTTATTTACTTCACCATTAATAGGGAATTCTCAGACTTCAAAGTTTAACTGAACTTGATCTAAGTGAAAATGATATCTTGTTTTTGCCTCCAAGTATTGGACAGCTTGCCCAGCTCAAGATCTTAAACCTCAGCAGAAATAGTAAGTAAATATATACCTCTTATCTAGCCTACATGATCACATCATAATAAATTGTTATTTGTAACAATTTCCTTATTTTAATGATTAAATCAAATGTACACGTACATATAAACAACCTGTTTATTATCTTTTTAAAGGTTTCCATTATCCTTGTTGAGATTATATTGTCGTACCTAAATAGGAAAATACATTTCACCATAAAATAGATAATGTTTGATGAATACACTAGTATGACAATAATGACTACTTTTACATGTAGTTATGCAAGTTTCCAAGTAAAGTAATATAATGCTAGGCTTTTCGTTTTTGTTAACTATTGGCATAGTTCCACTGTTATTAGTTGTAAATATTGCTAACTAAACACTCACTAATTCATAAAGGATCATGTTTTCAGTATCCATCATAGTTAATGTTGTTCTAGTTACATTTTAACTATAACTAAATCCCCTTTTAGTAAAGCAATATGACTTTCAGTTAACTAGACTATAACTAAATTACAAGTCTATTACAATAAATATAACTAACTAAAATGAAAATTGGCCAATAATGGCACTTTTAGTAAACTAAAACCCTTTTAGTAAGCCTTATTATTTTAGTAAATCAACTACAACTAAAAGTTTGAGAAAACCATCATAAATGTAGTATAACTATAACTAATATCATAAATGTAGTATAACTATAACTAATATTGTTCATATTGTCATACTAAATAAAACAACACTATATAGTTTATTTGAACATATACATGTAGTAACACAATAAAATAAGGATTCAACTCGAAGGCCTTCTTGAGCTGGATGAAGGCCTCCAGGCCAAATAAAGAATATTTTATTGTGTTACTATATAACCTATGATGGATAAATATAATTTTAGATATTCATACTTGAAGCAATGAACACTGCCAAATATAGCATCATTTTTGTTAATAATTATCCTCGTTATCATTCCTGTCATACATGTAACTGATTAGTAATTATTATCTCCTCCAGATCTACCTAACATTCCAGATGGTATTCAGAATTGTGAGGAGCTAATTTCTGTAAATTTTAGTGGTAATCCACTTGGCAGGTGAGACTAGATGTGTTCAACTTATAGTACCTCAATACATGATTGATTGTACAAGCTGTAATGAATAAATATTACGTATAATTATGCTGCTGTAATACGTAATTATATTAGTATAATATGATATGTACAGTAATTATACATGTATTATAATCTAATAATATATTCCATTGAATACAAGTGTATCATAAATGGTACACAACAGAAGCCATCACATGATATAATTTCCTCATTACTTGCTGTTATTAATATATGATGGTGTATATGGAACCTAACTTTCAAAAAGGGACACTTTCCCACAAAATAATTTTGATCCAATTCTTACCTTCAATTGGTCGCCATTTTGTATAGGAAGTTAATAAAATGTATTATTTAGGAAGAGCTGTTATTAAGATTGTTAAATACCAATACTTCCTGTACAAAATAGTGAAATGACGAGCAATTAAATGTAAGCATTTAATCAAAAATACTTTGTGAAAAAGTGTCCCTTTTCGAAAATTACATGTAGGTCACATATGGTTCATTGTTCACTTACTTGTGCTCATTATTTACAGTGTCAACTTCATTCAATGTCAGTATATTATAATTTATATGGCATATGGTTCATAGATCATCACACTTACATGTATGCTTATTATGAACAGTGAGCTTACAAACTTCATTTAATTTTATATGGCATATTGTTCATGGATCATTACACTTATGCTTATTACATGTATGTATAGTGAGTACCTTTACATGTAGTCAACTTCATGTGTTTGTGTACATTTCTGCCTTTATTACATGTAATACATAGGGCTGGCTTATCTCAGCACAACAAAACATTTTCCAGATATGTATTATCATACAACAGGAGAAGATGTATTAAATCTCTCTCCTCTCTCTGTCTATGTCTCTGTCTCTGTGTATCTGTCTTTCTCTTTCTCACTCTCTCTCTCTCTCTCTTTCTCTAGAATATGTGATGGTATCACTGAACTGAAACAACTAAGACATCTTTGTTTGAATGAGTGTGAACTAGATGTACTACCATTAAATATCGGAAGGTAAATATATCTTTATGTATTCCTATACCACAATAGTAACACTATATCCTATATGGATGACAATGGAACATTGTTTGGTGGTAATTAATTGTGTAGTAATCCTATCCAAGGACTCAATCGTTTTAGTACAGTTGTTCTAATGACTTTGCTATGGTCCTTGTGTATGCTAATGAAGCTATCTTTAGTAGATAATATGTGGAGATAATACCTGTATTGGTTGGTGCTGCAATAATGTAGTATAATGGGTATACCTTGAATGGTAATATGCCCCACCTTAATTAGTAGGGTAATAGGTGTGCCGCAATAGAGATACATGTTGATCCCAACATTGTCTCTACATTATATATATATATGTATATATGTACATGTACATGTACATGTAGGTATCAACCTACATCACAATATTGTTTTGTACATGTGTAGACTACTTAACTGTATGTGTATGTATTGTGTGTGGTACTAGTTAGTGCATCCAGTATGTTGACACTGTTGCATTATACCATATCTGCTTACATGATGAATATGAAAATAGGTGAATATCTTTTAAAAGTGTATGTATGTATGTATGTATATGTGTAAATGTACGTGTATATATTCTATTAATAAATGTACATGTATGTATTATGATTTTCCATGACCTTTCTAGTCTGTTCAAGTTGACAAGATGTTAATATTTACATTTATTTTATTTCAAATATGCTTTGTTTCAAATATTTGGTCTCTTGTTTAATGGTTTTTGACTCTATCTGTAAAGGTGTGTTTTTATGTTGAAGTTCATTTCCAAATTAGTCTAATTCAATTACTAGTTGCAAAGAAATTCCTATCAAGCAATTAGTCACATTGAAACTCACTTGTTGACAGTAATCATTAGCTGACTACAGCTCTTATATTGTCCTGTTTTAGGATAAACAAATACCTACAAGTCAATTGCATTATAAATTATTTTCATTATGTACATGTACAGTAAAGAATATTTTATAATTGTAATACATGTATTATTATAATTTTGGTAGTTGAATCAAAGCACTCTGTTTCTAATTGTATAATAGATGAGTGTATAATGTTATGCCACACTTTAAAATCAACATCTAAAGCATTAATGTACACTTAATCAGTTCTTATTGTATGTTTACAGTCATAACTAATCTGTACTACATGTACGTAATCACTAATATGTATATACTGTCATCAACAGAAACCAAGGCTATATAAGTATACAAATACATTGATTGATCTGATTGGTCAGAGATGATGTAATATGCTTATATGTAATTCACATACTGTTTATAATAATAAAGAAATAATTATTTTAACTGTCATACTAAAATAACACCAGAAATAAATACATGATGTACTATATACATGTATCTGATCAGTACCTCATGTAATGATGATAGTTATAATAACTATTAGTTTATTAAATAATAAATACATGATGTACTATATACATGTATCTGATCAGTACCTCATGTAATGATGATAGTCCTATTAGTTTATTAAATAATAAATACATGATGTACTATATACATGTATCTGATCAGTACCTCGTGTAATGATGATAGTTATAATACCTATTAGTTTATTAAATAATAAATACATGATGTACTATATACATGCATCTGATCAGTACCTCATGTAATGATGATAGTTATAATAACTATTAGTTTATTAAATAATAAATACATGATGTACTATATACATGTATCTGATCAGTACCTCATGTAATGATGATAGTCCTATTAGTTTATTAAATAATAAATACATGATGTACTATATACATGTATCTGATCAGTACCTCATGTAATGATGATAGTTATAATACCTATTAGTTTATTAAATAATAAATACATGATGTACTATATACATGCATCTGATCAGTACCTCATGTAATGATGATAGTTATAATACCTATTAGTTTATTAAATAATAAATACATGATGTACTATATACATGCATCTGATCAGTACCTCATGTAATGATGATAGTTATAATAACTATTAGTTTATTAAATAATAAATACATGATGTACTATATACAT
This sequence comes from Petrosia ficiformis, assembly GCA_947044365.1. Taxonomy (NCBI): domain Eukaryota; kingdom Metazoa; phylum Porifera; class Demospongiae; order Haplosclerida; family Petrosiidae; genus Petrosia; species Petrosia ficiformis. The sequence goes on from OX345647.1 coordinate 3,352,236, forward strand.
GTATCTGATCAGTACCTCATGTAATGATGATAGTTATAATACCTATTAGTTTATTAAATACTAGTTATTATATATGCTAATTTCTATTAGCACTAGATCTGTAATTTAGTTATGGTTATATAAATATATATATATATATCCCGATATGGCGAAACATCAAAGTAAACCACAGGTTTATAAATCAGATATACACTGTAGCACTCTGTGGTCAGATATAAAACTTGCCGTCGAAACAGACTACAAGGAAACAATGCTTAACTCTCCAAAGTGCCGACAAAAAAGTAGGAGAAGCAACAGACATCAACAAAGGTTTTGTCTTTCAGGAAATATATTAAGTATAATACGCCTACTTATGCTATATCAGAGTTATAATCACCTCACCCTTGGACCTACGGCCCTCGTGCTCGGAGATTATAAATCTGATATAGACTCGTAGGCATGTTATAACGTATACATATATATATTATATATATATATATATACACATATATGTATGTATGTATAATGGTCCTGCTAAAGAGTGGTTGTAGTTGCTAAACAACACTATTTATTGAAATAGTCTGTTAATTATTTAATTTATTGTTGTTTTATAGACTCAACAAATTGGAAACATTGGATCTTAGAGCAAATCATTTAGTTGAAATACCACTGTGAGTTAACTCTGGATAATACGTACATGTACATATTAACAAGATAAGCTTATACTGTATATTAAGACGGGGTACATATTACAATTACCTTAAATGCAAAATGTTAAATAGAGAATAGTTTAATGTACATGTACATGTATAATTGTACATACAGCAATATTAATGTTGTACCTATACTGGTATAGGTACATGTGTAAGTACAGGCAAGTAGTATAGAGCAGATGCAGATACTTTACTTTTTAAAAACTTTATAGTACTTTTTGTAGGATGACAACACTCCAGAATCATAATTATTTTTTTAGCTACTTCCATCTTTTCTGAGTTTCAAGAAATAGCTAGAGCAGTAGTGATACACATGAACATGCATGTGGTGTATAATAGAAAAATGAATGAACACAGTTATGTGTATAGGTATTGCTATAGCCAATTTTAGTTGCCTATAATATCTGGTATCTGAAGAAAACCTACTGTAGTATCGATACAACACAAAACAATATACATGAGACATAAATGATGTTATCGGAGATGTAGAAAGAAAGAAAGAAAGAAAGAAAGACACCTGAGGCAATGGAAAAATGAAAATGAGAGTTGCCTCAGGTGGGATTCGAACCCACGACACTGTGTACTCCGGACAGATGCTGTACCAACTGAGCTACCAAGGCAGCTCAGCTGGCAGGGTCCGAATCAAACATCTCATACGCCTGTATGAACAGGCTAACTTGACACTAGGCATTAGGTGAAGGCCGGGGTAATGAAACCACCAAAGACACCAACACCAAACCTAAGCATAATGTACATGTAGGTATTCATGATACATGTACATGTATATCATGTTGTAAAAATTAGTTATCATGAGTTATGTTTATTGTGACAGCGCTAGTAAATAATCATTACCATTTACATGTACATATTAATTGAACATACATTTAATATTTATCTCTCTCCGTGAATACAGATCATTAAGTAATTTATCAAAGCTAGAGAAATTAGACCTTGGTGTGAATACTTTGGAATCACTAGTAAGAATGAAGCTTTTTTTTTTTACAGAATGTGGTCTTTCTACACTACTAAGTAACATTAATGACATGACTCTTTTATCTCTCTCTCTCTCTCTCTCTCTCTCTCTCTCTCTCTCTCTCTCTCTCTCTCTCTCTCTCTCTCTCTCTCTCTCTCTCTCTCTCTCTCTCTCTCTCTCTCTCTCTCTCTCTCTCTCTCCTCTCTCTCTCTCTCTCTCTCTCTCTCTCTCTTTCTAGCCCATAAATATAGGCTCATTATCATCACTAGTTGAGTTGTGGTTGGACACAAATCTTGTAATTAGTCTCCCAAATGACATTGGAAAACTTACAAAACTAACATTTTTAGAGCTTTCTGAGAACAGGTTAATAGATCTACCAGATACGATTGGAGGATTGACCAGTCTTACTGATCTATATCTCCATGACAACCTTATAATGGAATTGCCACAAAGCTTTGGTAAGTAAATAAAATATTACAACCAGAAGGAACTACATGTATGCGTGACAATTAGTGTTGTTTTAGTTAAGGTATTAAACCCCTTTTAGTAAGGCATTGTGACTTTTTGTAGTTATTTAATCTACTGCAATAACTATAACTAAATTGTCCAATAATGGACACTTTTAGTTAGTTAACTAAAACTAAAACCCTTTTAATAACCTTAATAATATAAATTAAACTATAACTATAACTAACATTTGCTAAACTAGACATACTATAATTATGACTAAAAGTAGTCATAATTATCATACTAAAACAACACTAGTGACGATGCTTTATTATGGTTACACATTGCTAGACTACCGAAAGCATATATAATATCATTACTAATCCTATCAGTATAACTTCATTTCATTACAGGTAGGGAAGGGGGGGGGGGGGGGGGGTTGGGGGGGGTTTCCCACAACAAGGAAAACCAAATTGATTTGACTATCAGAATCAATCTTAGAGTTTCTGAAATTTTACACAGGGCAGCATGCTGCCATGTCCCCCTTGGTTGTTATATGAATATATGTCATTGTTGCTAGCTCATGGTGATACCCCTCCATAAAAATGTCCTTTATAAAACACTATAAACTCCATTAATATCTGTCAACAAACATGTTGCTCAGTGGTTACAGATAGTATGTGATACTTGTGTATATATCACTGAAACTATAGAATATCTTCCTAATTCAATCTATATCATAGAAGCCTTTGCTGAATGTGGTCACTAATTAGATTCTTTCTCAGGCATTCAATATGCATTAGTAATATATTCATCAGTAATATATACATTGACAATTGGTAATATAATATTATTATAATTACCATATTAACATTTAGTTGTATTCAAGTGATTAGTGTACATGTACAATCATCTACATGTACATGTATATTGGATCATCTACATGTACATGTATATTGAATCATCTACATGTACATGTATAATCATCTACATGTACATGTATATTGGCTTACATTTTGCAATGTACATCTACAAATCAATTAAAGTAGATGTAGATGCTATTGTGAAGATATATGTATGCAAGCTGGGCTTGAACTCGGGTTTCCCTGAATCCCTGTTGGGTGCTATTAACCAAACCTCTAGAGCTTGGGTAGAAGAGCAAGATACTAGTTCAAATATTACTTATACAATAATCCTAGCTAGAGTATGGGATTTTTCTCTTCTGCATTATTTATACTCTTACTGAATAATATTCTTCATTGAATATTCTTTCTAAGCTACTGTAGTCGTACTCATACTAATAATATGTATTGGTACTATATGTGAATATGTTCCCTTTTAGGTGAGCTGGGCAATTTAAATGTTTGTAAATTAGATATAAATCGACTGACAGGACTACCTAGTAGTATAAATGGGTAAGTAATACATTTAATACATTCATTATTAAAACATGAACACATACATGTACATGTATATATATATATATATATATATATATATATATAAATATATATATATATACACCCAGTAGTAAGTAATACATGTAATATATTCAATATTAAAACATGAACGCATACATGTACATGTTGCCTCAGGTGTCTTTCTTTCTTTCTTTCTTTCTTTCTTTCTTTCTTTCTTTCTTTCTTTCCTGATAATATCATGTATATATTATACACCCAGTAGTAAGTAATACATGTAATATATTCAATATTAACACATGAACACATACATGTACATGTATATACACATACACCCACTAGTAAGTAATACATGTAATATATTCAGTATTAACACACGAATGTACATGTACATATACATGTATGTACATATGTATATACATGTACATATATGTACATTGGACTACCCAACGGTAGTAATACACATAATATATTCAGTATTAATACATGAATATGTACATGTACATGTACATGTATATACATTGGACTACCTAGTGGTAAGTAATACATCAGTAACACATGAACACATACATGTACATGTATATATATATATATATATATATATATATATATATATATATACACCCACTAGTAAGTAATACATGAATATGTACATGTACATGTACATGTATATACATTGGACTACCTAGTGGTAAGTAATACATCAGTAACACATGAACACATACGTGTACATGTAATGTACATGTATATACATATATTGGACTACCCAATATTATAAATAATATTATGTAATATATTCAGTAACACATGAACACATATGCTACGTTCCCATAAAAATCATAAGATGTTATGTGTATAATAGTTACATGTACTGTAAATCGGGAATATTTCGTCTCTAAAATATTTCGAATTTTTATTTTTCGTATGTATAAATTTTTGTACGTGCATTTTCCCGAATTACGGTATATACTATAACACAATATACATAATACAATGTACAATGTACATGTAACTTCTTTTTGTTGTGCATTTAGGTGTACATGTATATATAATTGTATATTATATACATAGTACATGTAGTTTAATTATTGTTGCTGATATAATTATAATTACATGTATTTACAAGTAGCTCTAGTAGTGTGTTACACACACACACACACACACACACACAACCAGTGCAGAAGATAGCATGTTTATACTAGTCAATTATTTTGGCTAGTATTAAATCTTCAGAGTGACCAATATCTAAGCTATGTAATAAGTTAGTAACACCGACTCGCTGACTGACATGTACACATTGTGCATACACATACACATGTATGGCTAGTATTTTTATAAATGTTATTTTAAACATTGCACACAACACACACACACACACACACACAAAACGCACACACACACGTACACACTCACTCACACATTATATGTACACACCTGTTGTGAATTAATCATGTACATGTACTAATTCCTGTATTTTTTGGGTTTCTAATATACTCCCAAATAATAGTGTACTCACTCCTTCCATTTTTATCACAGGTTACAGAATCTATTAGAGCTAAATGCAGCTAATAATCATATTCAGGTAAGTAACAATTAAGATGGGATTTATTTGGTGATATTTTTGGACACCTCATTACATTGATCAATCTCTGTTTCTATTTCTGTCTCTCTATCCATCACTCTCTCAATCTTTCTATCTATCCTTCAGGAGTTGCCAGTATCAATAGGTCAACTTTCTAATCTCTGTTCACTAAATTTAAATGAGAACCAGCTTGAAGCTATACCTGATGAGGTACATGTACATGGTGTATATACATGTAGTACTGATTGTTCACTGAAGCCAGTGATAGTCATAACAAAATATATAATAATAGTTTAAGTGCTTCTAATGGTGGGTGGAAATATGAACACAATCTTTTGATGTGGTATATTCAATCATTCTTTGCCAAATAAACAAAGACATTCTAAAACATGGTTTCATTTGGGAGAGGGCAGTGCTCTCACCGATACGAAATTTTGGGTATCGCCCGCCACTAGTATTAATTAAATGACCATGAATTATAGCTGCACCCATCTGTATTATGCATGCTTTGTTCAAATTAAATACACAATATAATTTTGTTGGCTATTATCATTAACTTGTCAGTAATTTTTTTGTTCTTCTGTTGGACACAATATTAATGTTAGTGAACTAAGAAGGATGTTAGTGGCCATAGAATGGTGCAGCATCCCTCAATAGAAGCCTACTCTGGGCAGAGGAAGGGAATATAAAGTCACACATTTTGTAAAGATTCCTCCTGTTTGCCTCTGACGATCAAAGTTGGGCTAATTGGACATTCATTTATCTTCCCAAATTAAATAAATATATTATATTATTGTAATCATGAGTGAGTGTTTTTCTATGTATTCAGATTGGTTCTTGTGTTTCACTTGGAATATTGACGATGAGGAATAATCGAGTCTCCCAAATACCATCTACTATCACTCGCTTGCACAACCTCAAAATACTTAACTTAGTAGGGAATCAATTATCCAGACTACCTCATGGTATGTCTAAAATGAAAAACCTTGATGCAATATGGATTGCTGAGAATCAGGTACACAAATTCCAGAGTCTAGTGTTAAAAATAATAAGACTTTTAGTTATAGTTATAGTACGCCTTGTTTTTTCAAACTTGTAGTTTAGCTATACTAAAATGGTTTTAGTTCTAGTTAACTAACTACATGTACATGTACATGTAAAAGTGTTCCAATTACATGTACTTAGTATAATTACATATACATGTACATGTATAATTACATCTATGTGTATATGTATATTACATGTATATGCAATATGCATGTACTTGTAATTTAGTTCAGTTAACTAATGGTAGGTTCACATAGTAGTGGAAGGCCTTGTGTTGTATTTGACTCAATATGACGAGGCCTAGATAGACTCAATTTCTATCTATGTTACTGCATATAGTGTTGTGCTAAACCAATCAAATTTTAGCAACCATGTGCTTGTGACATCAATATTTTACTAAAAACTAATCATGATGTCACACAAGGACTTGCATCAATATGTGAACTCTCCTTAAATGTCATACTGCCTTACTAAATGGAGTTATAGATATACACATGTAGTGAACTAAATGAACACTATTATAGACTGATATCTAGACATGTGACTGTGTCATGAGAGGCAGAGTGACATTAACTATTAGATTTGTTTGTAGTAAAACATATATGTTTGTTAAACATTCTCTTTACCAACAAAAGGTTTGTTTTTTGATCACCAATGTTTTGACTAGATACTCTAGCCTTCATCAGGGTAACAACCTCTTGTTGGTAAAAGAGAATATGTCTAACATATTGAATATGCCCAACAAAGAAGGTCACTCCGGGACTATTTGCACACACAAATATAGGTTTTTAAATATATTTAATGTTTACTGAATAAAAAAATCAGCATTGAAAAATATCATGAGAGTATATTTTTATTCAAACTGTTTATCAGAATATACTCTGACACAATTAAATTTAAGCATGACAAAAGTGTTAATATCTTGTTATAATGTTTGTGAACTATAATTATATTCATATAATTTTATCAAGATTTGACTCACAAATTTAATTTACACGTTCATTCATTCAGAAACGTCCAATATTAGAATTTCAAACAAAAGAAGATTCAGAAACTGGTGAAAAATGGCTGACATGTGTAGTCTTTCCTCAACAGGGACATGAAATTTCTTATGAAGACTGTAAGTTATTATTATACACATACTTATATACATACACATACATACATACATACATACATACATACATACATACATACATACATACATACATACATACATACATACATACATACATACATACATACATACATACATACATACATACATACATACATACATACATACATACATACATACATACATACATACATACATACATACATACATACATACATACATACATACATACATACATACATACATACATACATACATACATACATACATACATACATACATACATACATACATACATACATACATACATACATACATACATACATACATACATACATACATACATACATACATACATACATACATACATACATACATACATACATACATACATACATACATACATACATACATACATACATACATACATACATACATACATACATACATACATACATACATACATACATACATACATACATACATACATACATACATACATACATACATACATACATACATACATACATACATACATACATACATACATACATACATACATACATACATGGCGAACAACAGTCGGTTAACTTGGGCCAACATTCCTGCATGGTGCAGTGACGTTTTCATCAGGTGACTATCACTTGATTCACTCCTCCTACTTGTATCACAAATATTTGAATCTTTGCTCACTTGTGTGGTGAATCATGGTCTCAGATGATGTTAGAAGGCTGGAATCCAGGATGCTTCATAGCCTTTGTTACAGCTTCTTTTATTACTTCTTTTTTAATATGCCATTTTTAAATGTACGAAATCATCATAGTCATGTGATCAATTAATACACTGAGCAATCTGATTGGATATTACATGATTCAGGTAATAAATGTTACTGTGCCAGGAATGTTGGTTCAAGCTACCTGACTGTTTTTCACCATGGGGTGTGGCAGTCTGGGAATGAGACTATACACATACATGTATACACACATACAAATGGCTCCATACAAGCCATAATCCACGTATTTACATCGCATTTGTATTTAAGAGGGAAAGATGTCTTCATTAATACCTATCATTCTGTACTTTTACACAAAGGAAATTACATTATCTATTCTTCCCAAATATAAATTCATCAAGCCTATAATTTATGTATGATATTCTTATTCCAATAGCTCAAGTATCTTCTAACTCCAATGTATCAATGGTGGTCGTTTCTGAACCTCCTCCTGATCAACAGCAGCAAACTACTGTTAACTTTGATCCAGAAACAAAAGAAGAAAAGAAGGTTAATATTTTTAAAGTAGTTATTTATAATTCTTTATCATTGATTTTGTTACAGAGTACATTATCAAGAGATCTCACACCATATCGTAAACAACTACACAATAAAGTAAAGAGATGGAGAGCTTCAAGAGATTTATTAGAATCAGAAGAAACAGATGTGAGTGTGAAAACAACAGTATCTTGTGGTTTCTGTATGTGCTGATCCTTATCATTGTTGATTTTCTCATGTTGGGAAATAAAAAAATCTTTCAAAACACTATTTAATTAATTATGCTAGATATAAATTATTGGTATAACACAATGTTGTTTCCTACTGCTTCCTTAACTATGTGTACAATGTGTATGTGATATATAGTTATATTATATATATAATTATATATATACATTATATACTAGTATTATTAGTAGTATATAATTATATATATATATATATACATTAACCCTTTAAAAAGTAACCATAGGATTCTGCAGGCCATAAACCTCATATTGGGTATTGCCAAATATGTTTAACTATCTAGTTATGCAAGTGGTTTATTGGTGATTCATTGTATACAATTAAGAACTTTTTATCCTTTCTCCTATTCTCTTCTAATCTTTCTCTTTTTTCATCCTATCTATAGAAAATCAACAATGATGTAATGCTACGAATGCTCGCACCATCAAGAAAACTAAGTCGTCCACACAGTCTCCTCAAAGCACTCTCTAACCCTGTACAAGATGGCAGTGGTCTGCTGGATCGATCATCAAGAAGTAATACTCTCTCACCTGATCTTCTTATGCACCTTCCCATGTCAGATCTTGCTCCAAATGATAAAGACAGTGATCCTGAATCAAAGGAAACCGAAGAAGCAAGTAACTCTCAATCACTGTCCTCTCCAGAATCACCACTTCCTCCTTCTCCTTCTCCTCCTCCTCCTCCTGACGTTCTATCTGGAAACGAACAAGTACTAATGAATAGCAATAATAACAACAGTCAAGATGCTATTACACAACCATCAAGCACAATCACTGAGTCTGTTACAAGTGGATTTGCATCGATTCCAGCCACACAGAAACCTCTCAGTATGGCCAGTGAAACAAGCAGTATTATTACTACTTCTAGTATTGGAATAAAACAAAATGGAATAGAGAGTGTGTATGAACTGGACAGTGAACAAGATATACCAGCATGGTATCTCTCTCCCACCCCTTCTCCATATCATCCTCCTGGAAGTACCAAATCAGATCATGATGATTCTGACTGTTTAGATGATATATCTGAGATCACCAGTCCTCCGGGTTTTGTTAGTCCTGCTTTTGGAACTTCAAAACCTTCCCCTCATTCTTCTCCAAGAACTACAACCACCCCTCCACAACTTGATCATAAATACAGACCATTGGATTTCACATCTCCATATACATGTACCTATTTTCAATCTGCAGTGAATCATGAAAACAACCCCAGAATACCATTAAATCGCATTAGACAAGAGATGCTACAGGAATCATTACATGTTAGACGCCATTCCCAACCAGAACCAGTCTTACCATTTCCACACCTATCATTGGGGTATTCCCATAGTGTTGATGACTCCACAATCCAATTGCAATACCAAAGACCTACAATTTTTTACCAACAATCATCTTTAAGACAAGGCAGGGAGACAGATCTTGCAGTTGAACATACTATGCAATCTCATCAACGATCTGAAGTTATATTCAGTGATCATCACATGAGGCCACATCATCTCGAATCACAACAGCAAGCTTTAAGTTATGGTAACATTCATATTAACCAGATGAGAAAGCCCAGAGCATTTACTGATGAGTCATTACTAAGCTACAATATGAATTTAAGTGGTAGAAACACACCAGATACTCAAAGAACAGGATTTAAAGTAAGGAAAACATGAAGGGCTCAGAATTATAGTGTGCTAACCCAAAATGAAATGTCCATTTTGCATTAATATGCAACGAAACTACTCCACTATGTAATTGGTTAAATTTTCTCTGCTTTTGGGTTTCTTGTGGTAGTTTTTTTTTTTACAGTTTTATTGGTTAGGTTCTCGACCCTTCAATTGATTCATCCACATATTTGACCAGCAAATGAAATACTAATGTGGACCTTTTTAGCGGCATAAATAGCATACCACAAACTGAGAAGGCTTGGTGGATCCACGCCAGGGCATTTAATACTTATGTTTTTGTAAGGTATAATATAATCTACAGTTAGGAACTGACCCCCATAGATAAATGGACCATCTTATATCTTATGTTATATTAATTTTAATATCATGTTAACTACTCTGAGAACTGATCCATCTTCATGGTTTGAAATATTTTAATATAATATACAGTTTTTCATATAAAGGGGAGGGATTTCCATGGAGTTCATGCTTCATGCAAGCCTTCATGAAACAATTAGAGTATATATGGTACTACACTTAGCTAGTATACTTCTCCAGCTTTTGAAACAAAGATTGCCACAATTAATTAAAATATTCCCAGAGAAGTGTGCCCCCAGTTTGATGCATGAATATATGCCTTTCAAAAGTTATTTCAATCTCTGTTTGAACATACCTCTTTACAGCTCACCTCCTGAAAATGCTTATATGAAAGCCTTATATATACATGCACACTATACATGTATGTATATTTCACCAATCTAACCCTCTGATTTCAACTATGGTGTTTTTAAACTCATAAATATCATTTACTTGTCTATTTTCACACACAGTCAATGGGTTCTCTATGTAGTGGACATGACAGTGGAATTGAGAGTATTAGAAGAATGACTCCTAGCTACATGACAAGATGTGAGTACTGTGATTGTAATGTATTTCATACAGTATGCATGTGATACACAGTTCAGTGCAGTCATTATTATCAATATTGTCATACCCAGGCTCTAAAGATAGCAGAGAAAAAGAGCCTGGGTTCAACTGTTTCCTCATGTGCTGAATAACTTTATAATTTTCCCTAATATCTGAGGCATCTATGAACTATTGTAGCATTCTGTTTCAGCTTAGCTGAAAATAGGTAGTATAATCAATATGGCTAGTTTTGATCAACTGATCTCTGTTGCTGTACAGGAGCTTAGTTCCAAACTGGGAGCAGATCTTGGCCGTGTTGGCAAATTGATACATACCATATGTTGTAACCATATGTTGTTTGCATGTTGATTAGCACATATGAAAACAGTTGAATCCAGGCTCTTTTTCTCTGTCATCTTAAGAGTCTGGGTATGAGGCTATATTGCTATCAGAGGGATGCTGTAATAAGTGTACTAATAATGTCATTTATGATTACAACATCCAAAAAGTTGGATTCACACTAGGGCAACATAAACACCAAAGTACATTAATGTCCAACATTGCCATCAAAATCTCATGAATATCATTATGTGGTTCATTTAGGGTTCCCTTGTGGTTAGGGTTCAATCAGTATCAAAGTGATCTTAGTCTTTGATGGCAATACTAATGATTGTGTAATCCACTATTTTCCATAAAGAAATAGCTGTACCTTAGGTTTCATTAAATATAGTTTATATCATATGATACAGGAAATACATGCTTGACCTAATTATTTACATTGCGCCTAGTGTGAATCCAGCAATAGACAATGCATAATATTATATTCATAGAAATCAGATACTAGAAGGTAGCTGCAATGTATATAAATTATAGTTTGGTATTCGACTATGAATGATACATGTATATTGGATTTTGTCCCAATACAGCTGCCAGTACAGGAACTGGTTTGGATACACCTAGTTGTGGATATTCCTTAGGAACTGTAAGTTACAAAATATCCTACACATCTACATGTGCATAGCACATACACACATAATTATTGAATCAATTGTCACATTACAGTATGAGGTGACTTTGAAAAAGAACCCAACATTGGGACTTGGTATTACTGGTGGTAAGGACAGTGAAAATGCTATATATCCTCGTGACAAGGTACCTACATAACATCATGATGCTCTATTCTTGTTTCAGCCATATACATTGTATGTTAGCCATATATGTTTATGTACAGCTGGGCAATATACCAATACCAATACTTTTATAACAATATTTGTTAGGTATTGCAAATTACAACATATTGTTCCTTTATGCTATAGAATCTTTTAAGTACTTACCTGTAGGTAGCATAGCAAATAATAACAATCTCATTCTATTTACCATTGAAATGAAAGGTGTAATACCAATATCGTAAAAGATATTAAAATATGATATCACATTAACTATTTGCTTAGTATTGATATATTCCTCTCACTAGTTTTATCTTCATCTCTACTCAGGGATTTCATGTTTTCAAACTGGTAGATGGTATGCCTGCAGCTAACAGTGGAAAGATACGAGTTGGTGATAGAATATTAGAGGTATGTATATGTATGTATGTAGTAAGTACATGAAGTGTTTAGATTGCACTAAAGGTTCATACAGATTCATTTATCATTAATTTTTGGGTACTAGTTTGTGTTTGGTATTGCTATTGTTATTGTTGTTATTATTGTTGTTATCATTGTAATATAATTAACTACATGTACACATGGTGAATAAAATTATAAAGCATTTTTTCTATTCATTAATTAACTGCAAATATTATTTGTATTAGTGCAGACGGCTTTGGGTGTGCCACGACAGTAAACAAAGCGGTAAACAAAGGCCTCGTGTTTGATATCAAACAATAATCACATCAATAATTTATAATTATTGCAAATTTGTTTTAAAATGTTGATGCTTTACAATCTTATACATGTATGTAATTAATAGTTGCAGCAAACATTGATGTATATTGCAATAGATTCTATTGTTGTTTTAGTTAACTACTAAAACCTTTTTAATTGGCCTAATAGTAATTATGCCAAAAATTTTGAGTATATTCAACTATAACTGAAAGTGGTCATTATTGTTATGCTAAACAACACAAGCAATAGCAGAATATTATGTAATATAATTATAAACCATGGTTAGGAGATATACATACATAAGTGTATATATAATTATAATACATACTAGATATACCACTGACTATGGAGAAGGTTTATGTGGATATAATCCAAGGCATGTAGGGGCGAGGGGTATATCCACATAGACCTCTAAAGACCTGCAGTGATATATCCAACTAAACATGGTTTATTTATGATAGATATGATTTAACAATTTAATGTTTGATGAGGTATATATGCAAAATATACACCTAACCACATCAAATGGTTGCCATGGTATAGTGATGGGTGATACGATACCAAAGTATTCAATACTTCGATACCATGTCTGAAATTTCTGGTATCAAGTAATCCAAGTATCAATACCAATGAGGTTCTAGTCTACTACATCTCTATTTTAATCTAACACACCATTAAAAGGATAAATGTTCATAGCACTTTTTAACTGAATTTATATAAAATTTAATGTTTACCTAACTGCATGAATTTTGTGAATTATCAAGTATCATTATAGTACTTCATACCATCAATACTGATTCACAAACTACTCAGTATCGTATCAAAATGAGAATTACTGGTATCAGCCACCACTACAATGGTAGCATAGTATATGCATATTGTTTCAGCTCTTATGTGTGGATTATAATGTGTTATTACAGGTGAATGGAGTGGAGTCTAGTAGTCTTACTAACAATCAAATGGTGAAGTTACTGACATCTTCTGAAACCTATGTCACCATCTTATTCTCACGAGAACCTTCAATTACACTTCTATAATTAATTGTTATCTATTGTGTAAAATAACAGTGGTTATACTACTACTCTTCCATATTTCATGCAAATCAGTATTAATGTATTAACATTAGTTTATTTTTTGATGTCATTATAATTTGTATGTGTAGTTATGTGTCAAAGTATAAATAAACATCCATTTATACTGTCATGATCCTTCCAAATCAATGATTTCTCATTAAAATTATACTTCTTTTTAGCTTATATACAAAATGTAACATGTACTACATAATGCATGCCTACATATAGTCTCAAGTTCTATATAGTAATAATAATATTAATTATATTTACATCACAACATAATTATACTAACATAAAAGCACACTGCAGCAATGAATATAAAATATCATGTGACATTAAAATTATGTTTTGTGTCGCGTTCCATAATAAATAATTCTGTATGCCTATTATGATGAGTGATCTCCCATCTGTTCATCCAGGGTCCATGCATTCGAGTGTCAAATGGATCTTCCTCAGATTCTTCATGACGATGAAATGCTGCAAACCCATCCCATTTGATAGTGTAATTAGGATCTTTTGTTGTACGCATGAGGACACTTTCCTGTAGCCCATAGTATCCATTTGACAAGCCTGGTTTCTGCCATCGCAAATCAATACTCCAACGAGCTTTGTCAGAGTAGTTCTCCAAGCTACGATGAGGAATACAGTTGTTAATAAACAAGAGTCCACCCATTGGGACCTCACATGTAACCACATCCTTTTTCAAATCAACTTCAAGAGTTCTCTCCATTTCATCTTCGGCCAAATCTACAAACCAAGTTCCTCCTGCACAGCATGTGTGTGTAGCTGTCTTCCCAAGTCTGTGACCACCTCGTACAACCTGCATACATCCATTTGTTATATTAGCATCTATCAGTGGAATCCAGGCTGTTGGCTGAAATGTAGCTATGCATGATGGATCCAAATAAGCATTATCTTGATGCCAAGGGACTGTTGATTCTTCGGTAGTTGGGGGTTTTGTTCGGAGGTTCCAAACTGGATGACCTGCAATCTCAGGGCCTATGAATTGCTCAACAACATTTAGTAATCGCTCATTGGTCCACAAGTTACGAAATGCAAAAGGAAGGAACCCCAGCTTGTGAAACAAAATAGCTGCACCTGGAAACTGTTTCTCAAGGACAATCAATCTCTCATAAAATCCAGCATTCTCTGCTTTGTCTGTTATTTTCCCTCCTTTGTATAATTTCTCTGCAACAATATCAACACTTTCATTGACAGCATCAATAACAGGGGCTAATTCGTCTTGTGTGAAAAATTTTGGGACCACCAAAAAGCCATCCTCAAAATATTGTTCGACCTGCTTTATAGTAAGTTGACCAGGTTTATGGTTCTTTGGTTGAGGAGGAGGAACAGTGTAAATCTCAGGAGCAGTATCAGAAACACCTATAGCTATTGAAACAGATAAATAAACTGATTTCTGATTCATGTATAGATCCTAGTACATCAATTCAAGCTTTATGTTAGGCATAATTGGGTACTAGTGTGTACTGAAAGAGCAGCATTAAAGCAGTCATGATTGTTAATAGTGTTGGACTTCATCATTAAATAACACAAAAGCTCCCCCTCCGCAATAAAAAAAAATATTGAGGAGAGACTGTACTTACCTGTCCCATAGTTTCTCCTGCCACAAACAGACAGAGGTCTGAATGATCCAATCTTTTGAGCAAATCTAACAGCCATCTAGCTATATACAGTACACTTCTGTAAACAGGGTGTGGCTAATTTCTCTGCCACCCACGCCTTTCGAATACTAAAAATAGTTGTGTAACAACAACTGTATACCCTTGATATTACAATGATTATATATATATACATATTTTTTAATTGATCTATATAGACAAAAAAAAGTTTCTACTTGTAATAAGGTGACATAATCATTAAGTCTCATTTGTATTAAAGGTCCATACACGTGTCTAATAGCTCAATACACGGTTTAAAATCTGAACTAGTTCTGAAAAGCAAGGTCTTTTATCAGGACACTCTGACCAGCATGACATCATAAGAGAGTAGCTGAGGATAAAATTGAGTGTATGAAATAACAGAATCATTAATTTAACTCACATTTCATGAGAACATACAGAGCTCCTTGGTTCAGTCTTTCTCCAGTACCCAGAAGTTCGACAACTTTTTTTGGGTTTAAGCATCCTGCCAAGAAGAAACACTTCCCAACATATTACTCCATATGACCACTGAAAGATGGTATATCTGACTTGATTATTGTAAAATGGTTCACCAACCACATCTGTTTTCTCACTAAAAAATCCATCATTAATACTCTCCAATGACATCCACTTTATAGGCAGTTTCACTAAAGAGGTTTGTTGATAGTAGTGAGTGGAGTAGATACTAGTATCTCAGCCAGTCCAAAATTAGCCACTTTTATTATTCCATTTGATGAAATCCTATATTACAACAACAAAATAAATTTGCATAATAAATAATCATAGCATCATACATGCAGTTTCTTGTTGCAAGATCCTTATGGATAAAGTTTTTCTCAGCTAGATACATCATGCCATTAGCTATTTGCAAACACATAGAAAGTAATTGTTTTCTTGTGTCTAAGATAATGTCTTCGTCTGCATTCTCAGACACAGTCAGGTTAGGTCGCTCTCTCTTTAGACAACACATAAGACTGCCTTCATCCATGAAAGGTGTTAAAATGTATGAGCATCTCCAACATCAAGATAGACACCAATAAGAGATAACACATTTAAGTGATCAAAAGATTTCATCTTTAAACTCTCTAGTATGATACTGTCACAACATTTAGGTTGACAAACTTTTGAGTGTTTAAACAGCTACTGCTTCTGGCATACTATTGAGGTCTGATTTATTTGTGAGAATGCCACAATATACAACACCAAATTCACCTATAAGATGAAGAAATCATGATGAACATGGCATAGTAATTATCATAAAAATGTTATATACTTTTAGAATAGCTGACAATGCCAGCAGTCACTATTTATGCACCATTCATCATGACATGTTTGGATCAAGATTACATTGCATAATTAGTCATTTATTCTTTCTAAGACAAGCAGTGCATCCACAAAAAGAATTCTTTCATTTATTACCAGCATTAAATTCACACTATACTACCTCAGAAACATTAGTTAGTTTGGGCTCTGCCCTCAGTGATTAAGCTGTTTTCATGGTAGTTCTATATCCTATAGAAACCTCAATGCAGTATTTAACCTACATGTTACATATGACATCATTGACATGTATTACTATGGGGACAACGCCCCCTATTGTCCCCAATAGCTCCGATGCCAATGAAAGATGATGAGCCTTATTGTTCACTAAACGTCTCAACCACATAACAGAAAGACCATAATCATTACAACACTAGTACTTAGATCTAATATAATCAGTTTGGTACAATTATACATGTTATAAATGCATATGTTTATAAATTATATAAAGTTGGGAAAAAATGAGGTCTCTAATATCACAAAGAATATCTAATTTTTCCCCTGCAAATTTATATATAATTTATAAAGATAAAAGTATGCAAGTCTTGTCTGCATGCAACCATGCCCCTGCATAAGCCTTAACAGACAGAGAGCTGTGAAATTAGGAGGATGAGAAAGAGTACAGCAAAGAAGAGCTGAGGCTAACAGACAGAGAGCTGATTGGATGTTCATTTGATAACCCTATAATGTATGTTAAGCTAGCTCCTTTCCATACCAGGCAACTATAACACACATTACAGTGATCTGAATTTTAAGAGTTACTGATATTTTTATGACCAGTAACATTACTAATATACTTGACTTTATATTATTATCATTAACCCTCACCCACATAGAGATAATCATAATTATTTATTGCTTGGTAATTTAATGATGTACATAATTATGTATGTATAAAATATATGAGTATATATCTCTTTAGTTGTCTGTCAGTACCCTATCATGACTAATTCTCATCTCTTTATCTCTAGATCTAGCTAATATTAACTCAACACTATCAACAGTAAACCAGTCATGTGTCTGGAACATATCTTTTTATTGGGTATTCCAGAAAATATCTTGAAGAAAGTGATATTTCATCAACATAATTATATAGTAGGTTGTCAATTTACTCTTTTAATTACTCAATTCTGTTTATTGTTCTTATCACCGAATATTTACTCTCATTTCTTCATTATTCTAAAGGTGCATGGTTTATACATACCTCAACTCCATGGGATCATAGTATGCATAGTCAAACCTTCATCTTTGACTGAGTTTCAGCATGGAAATAATAACCAGTTCACAGATGTCAAATCCTAGCATCAGATTAGAGAATTGACATTTGTAATAAACTATTATAGCTACACGTCTGAAGAAACTGGAGCTCAGTTTTCTTCAATAATAATCTCACAAGTGTACTCTCTAATAAATGGTGCAAGTAAGTTGATTGTCATTATAAGTTTTATAACTGGTGTTACGTCATTAATTATTAAACTACAAAGCTATAAAGGTGGCCGTGGATCGCAGCCAGCCCCTCCCACTAAGTTTAGACGCCCTAATATGTCTGACCAAATTCTTCTTCCAACTGTTGATCAGTTTACAGCAGAGTTAGATTCTGTTGGTCTTAAATGGTATGATCTAGGTGTTTTCTTTGGTGTAGTTCCTCATGAATTAGACACTATTAGAAAGTACCATGGAAGTGAAGGAACACAGAGATGTTTGTACACTAAATGTATCCAGACTCGTAATAAACCACTTTCATGGAATAATATTGCTGATGCTCTCACAATGATCCATAACAACTACCTTGCTAATTGTATACGTGAGAAATATATTCAGACAGCCTTGTCTTCATCACCGCCGCCTAGTGCTGAAAGAGATGGTGAGAAAACAAGGAGTGACTCACAAGTGATGGAGACTAGTAGAGTAAGTGAAATAGATGCTAATCAACGCATATATATAAATAAGAGTATTAGCAGAGAGTTTAATGAAATAAGTACCAGTTTTACTAGTTTAGTATTAAAAGTTAAACAAGCTTTGCAAAGAAAGTCTGTTTCATTAGATGATCTACAGGTTGTCTTACAAGATCAATGTAAGCTAGAACCTCTTTCAGGAGAAGTAGCCTCTCTTGATAGAGTCTTTGCAAGAATATGTCAACACTATTGCTTTCTCAATTATCGCATTCTAGCTTACCTTGCAGATATGTTTCTCAAAAATCAAAAACATCTACAACAGCTTTTTGCAGATTACGCAAACAAGCTTGAGAAATTCAAAGAGTCAGTTGTGGTGAAAGATCTTATGAAACTCATAAAAGAAAAAAGAGATTTGTATGGTAATCATAAAATAATAGAGTTGAAAACACGTGATTTTTGGGGTAAAGTTCCATTGAATAAGTTTGAGAGGCTAGCAAAACTGATATTTGAAAACCTATATGATTGTGCGGCACAAATTAGAATAGAAGATGGTTGTATGCATGTTAGTTGGGTAATTCCCGATATTGATACAAGTGTATTGGTTACTGTGTCTCCTGATTTCAAGTTGTAGGTGTGATATCCGTCAAAATAGGTGGTAAGGTACTATATGAGGGACCTAACGAAGGGTGTCATGTCCTGGAATCAGCATTCTTACAAGCTGTTGAGTTAGGAAATGTTAGAGCTGTGGAGCTTCTTCTAGCAGTAGGTTGTGATATTAGCATATATACACACACAGGTGAATTAGCTATTACTTCTGCCTTGAAGCTCAGAGATACCGAAGGAATGGCTATATTTCATTTAGCATGCCTTAATGGTCATACTGATGTTGTGCATACATTACTGGAAGCTGGTAGTTCTCCTGAAGTGACTACAAATGAATTGGTAACCCCTCTTATGATGGGTAGTTGGTATGGTCATAACGAGGTGGTTGAGTTACTGGTGAAAGCCAAAGTTAATCTTAATGCTTGCTTAAAGGATGGAACAACAGCTATTCATATAGGTAGTCAGAATGGTCATTCTGTTGTCATCTCTACCCTTCTTACCTCTGGTGCTGATCCTAATATGGCAGAAAGTGATGGGTGGACTCCTCTCATGATAGCTAGTGAGAATGGTCATAATGGGGTCGCTGAGTTACTGTTGAAGGCCGCAGTTAATCCTAATGTTTGTTTAACAAATGGGACAACAGCTATCTACATAGCTAGTCAGAATGGCCAATCCATTGTTGTTTCTACCCTTCTTACATCTGGTGCTGATCCTAATTCGGCAAAAAGTGATGGGTGGACTCCACTTCTGATAGGTAGTCAGAATGGTCATAATGAGGTAGTTGAGCTATTATTGAAAGCCAAAGGTAATCCTAATGCTTCTTTGCACGATGGAACAACAGCTATTTTTATGGCTAGTCGAATGACCATTCTGTTGTTGTTTCTACCCTTCTTACATCTGGTGCTGATCCTAACATGGCAAGAAATGATGGGTGGACTCCTCTTATGATAGGTAGTTGGAATGGTCATAATGAGGTAGTTGAGCTACTGTTAAAGGCCGAAGTTAATGTTTGTTTAAAAGATGGGGCAACAGCTATTTATATAGCTAGTCAGAATGGTCATTCTGTTGTTGTCTCCACTCTTCTTGCATCTTTTGCTAATCCAAATAGGGCAAAATGGGATGGATGGACCCCTCTTATGATAGGCAGTCAAAGAGGTCATAGTGAGGTTGTTGAGGTACTGTTGAAGGCCAAAGTTGATCCTAATGCTTGTAACAAAAATGGAACAACAGCTGTTTATGTAGCTAGTCAAAACGGTTGTCCTCTTATTATCTCAACTCTACTCAAATATGGTGCTAATCCTAATATAGGAACAAAAGTCAATGGTTGGACTCCTCTTCTGATAGCTATTAGAAGAGGTCATACTGAGGCAGTGAAACAGTTAATAGAACATGGTGCTATTAATATTAATTATCAAACAGTAGCAGGTATTACAGCACTTCATCTTGCTTTTCGATATGGACATGTTGATATTGTGAGAATACTTCTTGAAGTAGGTGCTGATTCCAGATTAGTGGATAGTGAAGGTAAGTCTCCACTTGCCTATGCTTTGAAGTATAGTCATTCTGACATAGTGATAGTACTGAATGAATTTAGACCTCTTAATGAGATTTTCCAATCCATCTCACAACTGTCACTTACCAGCAGTGCTACAACAGATACTGGGTATTCTGAGGCAGAAGACGATAACTTGTC
Source organism: Petrosia ficiformis (assembly GCA_947044365.1). NCBI lineage: Eukaryota > Metazoa > Porifera > Demospongiae > Haplosclerida > Petrosiidae > Petrosia > Petrosia ficiformis. Next base: position 3,373,716 of record OX345647.1, read on the forward strand.
TTTCACTACAGAATTGTCTGATTCTAGGGAAATCGAAGATGATCTGGTGTCTTTAGACAACTACGAAACCAATTGAAAAATTAAAGGAATTTAAATAAACACAAAGTAAATAACACGTCAGTCTCTACTCTCAAGATATAGTTAATTTTTATTCTTTTGTAGTATTATAGCGTATTTCCAGTTCATCTTACATATCACGTTTGACTACACAAATCTTACCAGTTACAAAATTCTCATAATAAATATTAGATATACAAATGAACACTACACAATACATATTATAATTACACTTCAGAAAGGTCTTCAACTCAAAACTTACTAGTATACAAACAAGAAGTTAAATATTAGTGACATAATGGAAATGATAGCAAGATCGAATTCGTTTTATCTTTGTGTCTGTAAATTTGTCAGTGACACATTTTTATCATAATGTCCTGAAATATTTAGTGACATTTCTGGTCTTTTACTAATCAATTTTGGCTGTTTCAATCGTAACAGTTATAAACTTTAGTATTATCACATTTGATGTCAGAAATGTGTTGACATTACAAATTATGACAGCACTTTTAGCAACAAAGGCAACCAGTTCATACCCTGTGAAGGTGTCAAGAAAAAAGAAATGTACAGCTGTCAATGAAATACCGGTAAAGTAACTCATATTGTTGAAGAAATTCATGTGTTGATGAAGTACCATATTTAATGAAGTAATTATTATTGATGAATAATCACATATCTATCAATGAATTGACTCACGAGCACTCAAATATGTACTGATGAAGTAAACAATATGTGTGTTAATGAAGAAACTCATATGTATATCGTTGGAATACTCACATGAATTATAACTCGTATGTCTATTGAAGAAGCACTCATATATGTACTGATGAAGTAACTATGTAATGCATATATCAATGAAATCTGCAACGAAGTACTCATATGTGTCATTATCAGATGACTTAGATACTGATTCCAGATTAGTTGATAATATGGATAAGTCTCCACTCTCCCTTTTCTGCTATATATCATCATCACCATAACATACCACTGCAAGTTAAATCTCATACTTGATACCTCTTAGTGAGACGTTCCAAGGACTCTCAAGCATATTTTACAAATGGACTAAAGTTTATAAACAAGATCAACTTCGATCATTCTGTAGTACATCATCATAATAATTATTATTGTTTTGTCATATTTTATCATTTATACATGTATTAAACTGTTACCTCATATTTTGTGTCATAGCATATTGTAAATTATAATACACAATGATATTTCTTTACTCATACATTTACTGAATTATATATATTTATAATCTGTAGGCCTACACATTACTATAATTATTATTATCATAATAATTATTGAAAAATTTGTGTCTTTCACCAGTTTATTCAGTTTTTACTTTTTATTCAAACACTTCGTAATACAATGTCTCAATTTGCTATCTACTGTTAATTATGAATTATTATAGCTTACAATAATTAGTAGCTAGGTGTTAACACGTAACTGAGGGAAGGTAATTATCGTTATGTGAAATGCCGGAAAAAGATCAGAAGAGTTATTAAAATGTAAGTCATATATATAGCTCTAGTATAATATTATCTTGTATATTTATTTTAAGACATTATGATATTACTAATGACTGTAATAAAGTAGATGGTACATGTATCTATCCTGTTTAATTAGTAGTTAATGGTACTTTCATAGATTAATAAGAAAATTAATAACATTTATAAATTTAGGTAACCATTGAAATCTCTATTTTTCTTCCTTAACATTGTGATAGTGTGGTTTACAGAAACCACACCGCTTCCAGAGATATACCTGTACTGAAACTGATTTTGTTTTGGCTAAGCAAAAAAAGTATGGGGTGGTGGTGAGGAAATGGTGCATGTCACCTTAGGAAGAAAGGAAAAGATCGTCTCTGAAAAGATTTAGAGTTTCTCCTGAAACAAGTCAAAGCTCAGCCCTTCGTTATCAAAGAGACAGAAATAGGGCTTTTTTAGCACCCTGCCATTCAAAAACCATGAAACTGAAATTCACACCGTTTTATGGCTTCTTCTTGGTTCTCTTGGGCCTCCAGGTTTGGTGGAGAGTTGTGTCGAGGACTCTGTAAGAAATGGTGAAATTGGCCATATTGTGTGTGATTTCATCCACTAGAAGTGACATATCTTTTGATTGTGAATTTTGTAGTGTAATGAGTGTAATAGATCCACATTTGAAGGCATTCAATTACAATACTAGTTCATCATTGAAGATTAGTCTTCTGTGTATATCAATTATTTATGAGTTGATGATCATTCTCTTTCACTTACAGATGATGACTATTTTCTATTTCACTTACTCCAATTAGTTCCCGGGGTATAATTATAGGGTCTAAAAGTTTCTGAGTTCTGGCAGGGTAAACTGTAGTTGGTATCTGCGAACAAGGTTGGGAGGTTAACGTAAGACCCGAAATTAAACGAACCACTTCCATATAACCCTACATAAGTATAGCTCTTTGTATTTTGCTTTATAGTGGTGTAAGTACTTATGTATGGTTATATGGAAATGGTTTGTTTATAGTTGGGTCCTACATTAACCTCCCAACCTCGTTTGCATACTTTTTGGGTTTTGACGTCCCTAAATTCTTGTTATTATATAGATTATAACTAAATTCATAATGATTATACTAATTTCATTTGTTTAGTATAATGTAGCTATTCTTATAAAAACAGAAGGCAACTTGATTTTAATACTGTTATTAATTCTATTGATACAAATATTATATACTGTTATGCTTACTATGTGTTAATGGATACATACACAAAGGGATTGTATGTTTTATATTGAAACTTGATAAACTAAACATCAGTTTCATAATTATTGTGTTCTCATAACAGTCAAATGCTTCACATCGATTTTGTACTGTTTCATAAATATATATTCTCAACATGTTGTTTTAAGTAAGTCTATTGTATTGACTCATTTGACTGTAGATAATATTGATGATCTCTTCATATGCTCTATTGAAATAGCACAAACAATATTGTCATTAAATATTTGTTTTTATATTAGTTTCATGTCACTTACTGAGATGTGTCATGTGACTCCTGGTCCAATTTCATATGCTTCACTAATCCTCACCTCAATATCATCATCACTATTATAAAATTATAATTTGATAATTATAACTATATTTATTGTATTACCATTCCTTGTCATGTTCAACTACTCCATAGGCTGCGCTTTTCTTTATTCAGCACTATAATGATTATAATAATTATTATGATTTAATAAATGAGAGAATGCAGTCCACTACCTCAAGTCATAATGATTGATTTTGTTACTCTCTTTTTGCACATCAATATAATAGTAATGATAAACACACATATCACTATACATAGTGTACACCTCAACACTGATATGCCTATTATAATTGGAATCCACACTGGTTAGTGTTGCTATATATATAATAAAACATTAGATGTATCATAATAATATAATATTGATATGAGATTCACTTGTTTCTACAGTTGAAGAAGAACGTCCTAAACAAATAATTGATGCATGATTAAAAGAACATGTGTCATTAATATGAAGTCAATAGAAGTATTTGTAACTCATGCATGATTGATATATTGTGAGATGTTCATTAAAAACAATATTTATTATTATCCAGACTACATTACCTGATAGTATGATTGGGTCTATTTGTACTCCCTCATACTCTGTACCTTGTAATAGTAAATGTTGCTGTTATAGAGAATATATTATCCAGGTTTGGGTTTAGTTCATCTATTACTCCCTCCGAAACACAAGCTGAGAAGTTTTTTGATCCTGAATCAACCAGTCTCTTCTCTTCACTAGTACTATAGTAATATACTGTATATCTCTCTACAACATCGGATTCAATTCGATGCCACATTACTCCAACTATAGTATCACTAATACGAGTGACTTAAAGTTCTGAACCATAGATATGAAGACAAAAGAGATAACATACAGGTTTAGAAATATTCTAAAATCTTACGAATATCTCTCACACTAACTGTACAATGTGTGTTTGGTATTAGTCCAATTTTACAACTTCCTCTAGTTTTATTATTGCTAATGAATGTTTTAACTGTCTCTAACAATTGAAATATAATTCATATGTAGTATATGTAGCTGTGATAATCAGAAAAGTTGTCATTTTGTAAATATAAATAGCTCACATTTAATTGTTACCATTTTGTATAACGAACTAAACAAGGTATCTAGGAGATGAATGATTACTCTTCCTGGATAACAAATTTAGTTTCCTTCCTATATGATAAAATAGTAAGCATTTAATTAAAAATTTAATTAATTACCACAAGACCCTTTTTTTCATTCAGCCACATATAGTGAGACATTGAAAAGCATGCATCGAAATATTTATATGAAAACACATAAAATCAATTATTAATGGTGAATTCTCTCCCTGAATCGATTTTAGCTGTACTTATATATGTGTATAGAACATATGTCTGGTAGCTAGTCTAAATTTGACTGTCATATTTAGTGTCAATTCTATGCGTTTCTCATGAATGATGTTCAGTTGTTTACATTTTAAAAATATTACTTTTCTACTAACCTGATACAATTAATGATGAAAGTTCCTCAGTACAAGTTACACTATTAATAGCACCATCATCCACTCTGGCATTAGAGACAGTACAGTGATAATTGCCTTACTCTCTCATCCTCACTGTCACTGTTACCAGTGTTGAAGTTCCATCATTCACTACCTCACGAAACAAGTCATCACTTGTTTCATCAATACTAAATGAGTTTGGTCCTGTACATGTGACATCAGTAGGAGGACCATTTGTGACAATTAATCTCAATTCTATCATCAATGATACATTTGTACAGACAAATTTTATTGGTGTTGCTGAATTTTCATCTCTCAATAATACAGTATGTGTGAACTGTTTATCAGTCTGAAATATAGGATCTGGTCCAGTGTAATCATTTTCTGTCCTTTCAAAATTAAATATTCCACTGTATACTGCAACTTCAGTACCATTAGAATAGTAAAAGGTTCCATAAAATGGATTCATATAATGTGGACACCAAATACCCTTATTTAATCTATCTTCATTCGTAACCTCAACCTTCTCAGTATCACAGATGTTTTGAAATGTAATCATATAGTAGTCTGGTAATACTAGTTCAAAATACTCAGTCCACTCATGTGCAACTATAATAATACAGTATTGAGAATGTATAAATACATAGCAACAGATTTACCTTCAAAATATGTTGGATTGACTCTATTTTGTCCTTGAACTCCTGATAATGAACATACTACTAGTACTATATATTATATACAATACTAATGATATATATATTCATTTTGAACAAGACATCATACTCCCTACAATCCATGCACTAATCAAATCAACTCAATTATAACTATTATAAATAAATTCATAATATAATCTGATGTAGAAACGAAATTCATTATACAAACACACACACAAAACTAACATAAATTTCAAATGAACAACCTGTTGCTTGTTTTATATGAAATTTCAACAAGAATCAGATCCTTCTCTTTATCAACATTAAATACACTCTAAACACATCATGTACACACATAATCACATGTCTGTTTATACATATGTACACATACCATTTCAGTAATAATACAATTCACACAGTTCTTTCCTGTTAATGGTAGACTGCATTCATCTAATATCATCCTAATAATAATTCACTGATCAGTTTTATATCATATAATAATAATACCTTTGTTGTTTGTTCCATTGTAATCACTACTTTTGTAGAACACCTCATATCTAGGTGATGATCCAGACCAGGAGAGTTGTACATGATCCAGACCTGTACCCACGCATGCAGTGTTGTTAGCGAGAGATCAGTGGGTGTATCACAAACTATGAAATTATATAGAGATAATGATATGATCATCCATGAAACAACCAGACACTTCAGATTAATTTATAATCTGAGTGTTACGCTCAAGGTATGAGTTGATAATCATAAGAGTGGATGTATTAGCAGAGAGTTTAACGAAATAATTACCAGTTTTTACTAGTTAGTTAACGTTAAGCAAGAATTGCAAAGAAAGTCTGTTTTAATTTATGATCTACAGGTTGTCTTACAAGATCAATGTAAGGTAGAACCTCTTTCAGGAGAAGTAGTCACTCATTATAAGTCTTGCAAGAATGATTATGTTAATTATCGCATTCTAGCTTACATTGTATTTACATTTCTGAAAAAACTAAAACGTCTACAACAGATTTTTGCAGATGACACAAACATGCTTCAGAAATTCAAAGTCAGTTCTGGTGAAAAATCATAAAAGAAAAGGCATTTGTATGGTAATTAATAATCAATTTGAAAACATGTGCTTTTGGGGGTAAAGTCCCATTGAATAAGCAGCAAAACTGATATTTGCAAACCTATATAATTGTGCAACACAAATTAGAATAGAAGAAGGGTGTATGTGTGTTAGCTGGGTAATTCCCTATATTGATACAAGTATGTGTATTGGTCACTGTGTCTCCTGATCTCCTGAAAGCTTTAGGTATGATATCACGATGATAAAGTAGGAACCTAATGAAGGGTGTCATATCCTGGAATCAGCATTCATATAAGTTGTTGAGCTACATAATGTTAGAATCGTTGAGCTTTTTGTAGTAGCAGGTTGTGATATTAACATACATACATACACAGGTGAATTAGCTATTAGTTCTGCATTGAAGCTTAGAAACAGTAAAGGATTAGCTGTGCTTCATTTTACAAGCCTTAATGGTCATACTGGTAGTTCTCCTGAAGAGGCTATCTAGATCTTTTGACTCCTCTTATGATAGGTAGTCAGAATGGTCATAATGGTATGTAAATGATCGCACTTAATTATTGAGAGCTAGCAGTAAAGGTCACACTGAAGTAGTGATGCAAATGGTCATCATGATTGTGGACGTTCTCTATGAATTCGGACATTTAGTTGAAGGTATGAAATTCATCTCTCTACTATCACTATAATAGCTGTGATATAACAGACACTGATCAGGGAATAGTTGACATCATATCTTACACATCACTATATAATCACTATATACATATCATACCAGTCATAAACTTTAGCTATCATATCAGATATACATATGAGCTACAAAATCGTACTTCATGCAGGAACATCCTCAGTTGTGAGATTAGATGTGCAGCTAACTATTTCTTTGATTTGGGCCACCATCTCACAAAGAACTGAGTGTTAAGTATCACATGTTACTACTCTCTCCACAGATATAGAACCCTTTTAGTTGAGATAAAACACTGTTCTACAAATGATATTACTTAGTAGTCATTCAAGGCAAACTATTTGCATTTGCATGTTGCTTTGAAGGTCTATAAACTGAATGTCATGAATAGGGTACTAAAGATCAATGCCCATTTTTGCAAACTACTGGCAATCATCATTAGGAATCGATTCCCTTTTGGACCAAATAAATAGTGTCTCACAGTATGGTTCAAAATTTCAACACTCTGATTTCTTGCATCAGTGACACTTGTATAATTTTTGTAAAAGCTTTTTATTGCATTATGTACAAGGCAAGCAGAATATTATACTTGAGAAAACGATAATGTTGACACATTATGAGAAATTGAAAATAGTTACCACCGTTTCACAGAAAATTGAAGTTGGTGAAATCAAAATCATGAGAATTACACACACATAACATATAATTTCATCAATTTCAATTTAATAGAGAATGTTTTAAAGTTGTGAGATTATATCTGAATATCAGTTTCTTCAGTACAAGATCTAGAACTGGAGACGTTCCAGAGATTGTAAGGTTCAAACTGGTACATGTATAATAGCAATAATACAAAAGTCAACTCTGGATTTATCTCTGTGAGCTGGTTATTAGTTGTATAATAAAACTAAGTCAAGATGAAAAAGGTTTCAACTATATGGTCCCATCAAGATGACCTCTAGACTAACAAACAACCAAAGAGATGTGCACACATATTGATTTATATAAATAATGAATAGGACTCCAAAACAATCAACCATAGTGCTTCTCTCAATAACAAACTGTAACCTCTATGTTCAATCCCAATATGTAGAGCAAATTGGAGCTGTTGTTTCCATGTACATATATATACTCGTGTACATAGTACATACATACATGTACTGTAACTGTATACATACAACACACAGACATTAGACCTAAAGCAGAGAGGAAATGCCAATATTTCACCATACTTGTTTTATACATGTACTATATTCAATGCATGATCACAGATTACATGTACATGTAAAATCTTATGTACATCAAAATGAATATAATTATATTTATATAATATACAGTCATCTACTATAAATGAAATGAATAATTGTACATCTAAGTATATGACAACTGCAGAACAAATACCAATAAACGATGCTTTATTATGATCATTAGTGATTTCATAATGTCCTCTTAAAATACAGTCCTATAAATACACAAGATGATGATATACTATATGACTTACATTAATGAATAGATATGAAAAGAAATGGATAGACAAATGAACATATGGATACATGTAAACTACATGTACAGATAATGAATATACTGATAAGGAATATACTGATGCATAAATGATAACATATTACTTGTGCTAACCCACTCACTTCTCAAACTGATGTGTTGTAGTTGTATCCAATCAAAGAGGTATATATCACCAGTCTGTTCATATTGTACTATTGTCACGGTCTACTCTAAACTCATAAGATTATCAGCAAATTCTTGATGATTTTGCGAACTATGTTCCAATTCTTCGATAACTGTCTTTCAAAAGATGGTATTTTCTTGATGTCTTTGTGAAGTGTATATGTGCAATTGTTAATGTTCGTACTATACGTGATGTTGTTTATTATGTTGACACATTTCTGACATTATGTGAAATACTAAGGTTTCTAACTATTACATTAGAACCTGCCAAACCAATTGGTAAAAAAGAAGAAAAAGTATTTACTGAAGACATTTGCGATAAAAATGTGTTGCACAATACACATGTAAATTAACTATTATTTGTCTTTTTGAAGAGTATTAGTACCATTGCTAATGTTTTGTACCATATGTGATGTAATTAAAGTTTCTAACTATTACGATAGATTAGCCGAACCGATTATAAAGGTAACAACCATTCATCCAGCAGGAAGTGTTCATACACAATGCACAGATATACAGTATATGTGTAACAGGGAAGAATTCACAACATTGATAGACAGAGAGTTTAAATGGTGATACACAGTTAAAAATTGCTGGCTGAGGTGAGATTGAGTTGTGTTCAGTAGAAACCCAACCCTCCAAGTACCCCCAGGATCAAGAGACATGTCGCTAGGTACTGCGAATGTGTATAAGCCACTGCCAGAATTGTAGCTGGAGAAACAGAAGAATAATTTACCAAACATATTTAACACGTGTTGCCATGATATAAAGATGAAATGAATTAGATCTTGTTATCATTTTCATTATGTTACTAATGTTTAATTTTTTATTTGTATACTAGTTTGTTTTATGAGTTCAGGATCTTTCTGAAGTGTGATTATAATATCTATTGTGTAGTGTTGTTCATATGTATATCAGATTAAATAGGAGAAAATACTAAAGTTTATAACTGGTATGATATATGTGGCCAATACTGATATGTAAGATGAACTGGAAATATACTATACATAAACAGAATAAGAATTATATCCGAGAATATAGACTAGTTTGAATTACACATGTAACTTGTTGTTCGATGGTTTCAATTTCGCCTACTCTATCGACAGGTTTTGTAGTTACTGGATAATTATCTAAAGATATCACCTCCTCTTCAATATCACTATAATCAGACAGTTCTATTGCATCGGAATGTTCTGTAGTATCAGACCCAATTTCAATTGCACTGTCAATTGAGTCTAGCGAGATAGATCTCAAACCTTCACCTAAAGGTCTAAATTCATTTAATAGTCTCACCGTATCATGATGACCATATCTAGAAGCGAAGTCAAGTGGAGACTCTCCTGCACTATCCACTAATCTGGAATCAGCACCTGATTCAAGAAGTATTTTCCCAACACCAGTATGTCCATATTGTGAAGCAAGATGAAGTGCTGTAATACCTGCTACCGCTTGATAATCAATATTAATAGCACCATGTTCTATTAACAGCTTCACTACCTCAGTATGACCTTTACCACTAGCTATCATTAGAGGTGTCCAACTATTAATCTGTCTTTTTATATTAGGATCAGCACCAAATGAAAGAAGGGTAGAGACGACAACAGAATGACCATTTGCACCAGCTATATAAATAGCTGTTGTGCCATCCTTTAAACAAGCATTAGGATTAACTTTGCTTTTCAGTAGTATCTCAACCACCTCGTTATGACCTTCCTGGCTACCTATCATAAGAGGAGTCCACCCATTACTTTTTGCCATATTAGGATCGGCACCATATACAAGAAGGGTAGAGACGACAACAGAATGACCATTTGCACCAGCTATATAAATAGCTGTTGTGCCATCCTTTAAACAAGCATTAGGATTAACTTTGCTTTTCAGTAGTATCTCAACCACCTCGTTATGACCTTCCTGGCTACCTATCATAAGAGGAGTCCACCCATTACTTTTTGCCATATTAGGATCGGCACCATATACAAGAAGGGTAGAGATGACAACAGAATGACCATTCCCACTAGCTATATGAATTGCTGTTGTGCCATCCTTTAAACAAGCATTAGGATTAACATTGCCTTTCAGTAGTATCTCAACTACCTCGTTATGACCTTTCTGGCTACCTATCATAAGAGGAGTCCACCCACTACTTTTTGCCATATTAGGATCGGCACCATATACAAGAAGGGTAGAGACGACAACAGAATCACCATTCCCACTAGCTATATGAATTGCTGTTGTGCCATCCTTTAAACAAGCATTAGGATTAACTTTGCTTTTCAGTAGTATCTCAACCACCTCGTTATGACCTTCCTGGCTACCTATCATAAGAGGAGTCCACCCACTACTTTTTGCCATATTAGGATCGGCACCATATACAAGAAGGGTAGAGACGACAACAGAATGACCATTCCCACTAGCTATATAAATAGCTGTCACCCCATCATTGTTGCAAGCATTAGGATTAACATTGCCTTTCAGTAGTATCTCAACTACCTCGTTATGACCTTTCTGGCTACCTATCATAAGAGGAATCCACCCACTACTTTCTGCCATATTAGGATCGGCACCAGATGTAAGAAGGGTAGAGATGACATCAGAATGACCATTCTGACTACCTATCATAAGAGAACTCCACCCACTCTGTCTTGTCATATTAGCTACCTCATTTTGGTGTGTACTTACTGCTAGAAGAAACTCAACAGCTCTAACATTTCCTAACTCAACAGCTTGTAAGAATGCTGATTCCAGGACATGACACCCTTCATTAGGTCCCTCATATAATACCTTATCATCTATTTTGACAGATATCACACCTACAACTTTCAGGAAATCAGGAGACACAGTAACCAATACACTTGTATCAATATCGGGAATTACCCAACTTGCCAGAGTTTCAGAGCTAACAGAACTTGTATTTCAGTAATAACTATTATTATACTGACAACTATATAATGTACTATGTGCTTATGAGTAACGACCGGATTCATTATTATGACCAAATTATTTTTTCACCTTTAAGCTTTTTTGAAGTGTTTCAACAGGTGTTCAATCTAATACAATAACTACTCTCTTTGACTTTCAATGTTGTCACAATATATGTACTTAAATTTCTTTACAATAAACGAAGTTGGAAAGATATGTGGAACGGATTTGTATTACATCATATTAGATATAAGAAAGATAGTGTTTGCAATTATATGTATATAGATAAGTACTTGGCAGAGTTTCAGAGATGTTGACATTTCTTTTTCAATTGTAACTATTATTATCATATAACACATAATGTACTAATGGCATATGGACTGAATTCATTTTCCATCCCTTATGAGTAAATTTTCATTTTGTTTATTGGAAGTGTTTCAGGTGGTTTTGAATAACTACTCTAGACTGACTTTAATATTATCTATACCTCTACCTATAATTATTTTTACACTGCAAAAACAAAATAGTTAAATAACTAATTTAATGGTTAGTAAATACATATAATACCATAGATACTTTGTACTAATTATATTCAATAACAATGGAAGCTATATAAATTTAAGGTGCTGCTGTCCACTCGTATTTCATGTCAAAGATTTGGTATAATTTATACTAAAGTACATGTAATTGTATCTGGACATGAAAAGGATTTGCAGTGTAGAATACATGAAGTTGGAAAGCTCTGGACCAGATTTGTATTACATCATTCTAGGAAAGTTAGTGATTGCGATAGATGAGTATAAATAAATACTTTCCAGAGTTTCAGATTTGTATTTCAATGCAACTATTTATATTACAAAATATAATACAAATTTAAAAGCATATGGATTATTTTCAATCTGTTATGGGTATTAATTGATCATTGTCATCTTTAAGCTTATTTGAGGAGTTTCAATCCAATACAATAACTACTTTCTTTAATGTTCTCACAATCTCTTTTTAGTAATTAGGAAATTTGAAATTTTTGGACCGGATTGGTGTTCCATAGCATTAGATATAGGAAAGTTAGTGATTTCAATTATGTGTATAATGAACAGTGTAGATAAATACCTTCAAGAATTTCAGAACTTTTAGGACTTGTAGTTCAGCAAACTATTATTATAAGGATAATTACATAGCATACTATGCACTTATGGAGTAAAGACCGGATTCATTATCCATCACTGATGAGTAAATTATCTTTTCACCTTTAAGCTTATTTGAAGTGTTTCAGTAGGTGTTCAATCTAATACAATAACCTCTGTCTTTGACTTTCAATACTGTCACAATCTATTCTTCAATTAATATTTTTTTACAATACATCAAGTTTGGAAAGCTATGGACTGGATTGGTATTACATCACATTTGATATGGGAAAGCTAGTGATTCAATTATACGTATAATGAGCAGTATAGATAAATACTTGCCAGAATGTCTACATTTATATTACCATTAATATTACTGGTAATTATATAACACATAGTGTACTTATAGATAAAGAACTGGGATCGTTTACCATCCCTTATGAATAAATTATACTTGTTATCTTCAAGTTTATTTGAAGTGTTTCAATATTTGCTCAATCTCATAAAATAACTACTCCTTCACTGTCGTCACAATCTGTGCTGAAGTTGGAAAGCTATGGACCGGATTGGTATTACATCACATTAGATATAGGAAAGTTAGTGATTTTATTTATATGTACAATGAACAGTATAGATAAATACTTGCCAGAGTTTCAGATCTTTCAGGACTTGTAAACTATTATTATACTAATAACCAAATAATGTACTATGTACTTATGGAGTAAGGAATGGATATCAATCAATTATGAGTAAATTATTTTTTCACCTTTAAGCTTATTTGAAGTGTTTCAATATTTGCTCAATCTCATAAAATAACTACTCCTTCACTGTCGTCACAAGCTGTGCTGAAGTTGGAAAGCTATGGACCAGATTGGTATTACATCACATTAGATATAGGAAAGTTAGTGATTTTATTTATATGTACAATGAAGAGTATAGATAAATACTTGCCAGAGTTTCAGAGCTTTCAGGACTTGTAAACTATTATTATACTAATAACCAAATAATGTACTTGTGGAGTAAGGAATGGATTCAATATCCATCCATTATGAGTAAATTATTTTTTCACCTTTAAGCTTATTTGAAGTGTTTCAATAGGTGTTCAATCTAATACAATAACTACTCTCTTTGACTTTCAATATTGTCACAATCTGTACTTAAATTTCATTAAAATACATGAAGTTGGAAAGCTATGGACTGGATTGGTATTACTTCACATGTGATATAGGAAAGTTAGTGATATCAATTATATGTATAACGAAAAGTATAGATAAATACTTAATTTCTACGTTTATATTACCATTAATATTACTGGTAATTATATAACACATAGTGTACTTATGGATTAAGGACCAGATTCATTATCCATCACTCATGAGTAATTTTGTTTTGTTGTTTTTAATTTAATTTGAATAGTTTCAAGTGGTGATCACAATGACTACTATTCCAATGTTGTCACCTTCACCGTCTTTAGAATACATGAAGGCTGAAATTTATTTGCCGGATTATTATTACATCACATTAAGTTAGTGATTTCAATTATATGTATATAGATCAGTATATAGATAAAGAGTTTCTAGATTTATGACTATTAGTATTACTGATGATTATATAACATGCACAATGTATTTATGGAGTAAGAACTGCGATATTCAAAACTCTCATAGCTTGAGAAAAAAACTGATGATATCATCAATAATGTATGTCTTCTATCTATCATTCTATTATATTTCGTCTTTTTCATTACTCAACTTTTTATTACTCTTCTCATCCATTCATCTTCTATATATTCTTCCATTCTTCGTAGTAACAGGAGTATAACTGATATATGTATATACAGGTTGGAGTATCACATTTTGGATTATAACGTTAAAAGAAAGGAGGTAAGATGTTTTTTGATCTCCTGTAATGAGGACTGTGTTGAGTGAATGTTTGAATATCTTCATTTGAAGGAGCCATACAAGTATGAATTCAAACATGAGGTATGTACTTCATTGATAGACCACCATGGTTACAGTTAATGCAGCAGCATTATACGTGTATAACAATATGTGTACATCATTCAACAGTGAATAACATCGTGGTAATGAATATTAAATTACAACCTTACAAGTTGCACAAGTGTTAGATGCACAAAGAAGGTTTGGAAACCTACAATGATTTAATTAATCTGCTTCTGTTGACATCTATTACAATAAGAGAATTGAAACTGCAATTATGCAGTCATAACAACCTGCATGACTAATTACTTACTACTCCTTGCAACTGTACTAACAAATAAATTAGTTATTTATTTTTTTAGTATACTCATGTATATAGACTCTGTTCAGAACAAGACAAGGTTGGTATGTCCAAGTTATCTAAATAAGAAGGCATTATTATAATACATATATCTTTTGAGGAATGGGAATTTAAAAATAGACAAACTACCTGACAAGATGTTTAAGTTGTAAGCTATTTGTTTTTGTGTCTAGTTTGATTGTCCACAGTTTCTTTTGTCTCTCTGCTTTTTTGTTAAGGTCTGTCCTCATTTATCTTCAGATTGTTATGACAGTATTTAGTATTACTTTCAGTGTTTTTCACAGAAGAAGGCAAGTCCCAAGGACAGTGGTGACTACGAAAACTGATACGAACCAACTGATGTGAACATAGTGTGTTAATTAATATGCTAATTAGAAGGCACCACCAAGCTTCTTCATATCAACTATGTTTCAATACAGCTAGCTCACACTTCAGTGTATTATATATATGTAGCTTTGATCTAGTTATTGTTTTTGCTATAATATCATAATTACATATACATTTATATTTATTACCACTTTTTTACTTATTTCATAACTTATTATGGATATATATTTGTTGTAGTTAGCCTGTCTAATTATTTGTCTTATTATTTGGTTTGTACTTGTAGTCATTTTTAACAGAAATTCCACCGACAAAATGCTTTTCCTTATGGCAATCCACAAACATTTTTTAGGGGAAGTAAAATGTCAGTGTGAATAGAGGTTTGATTTTAAAGTCATTGTCATCAACCTTGCCACCAAAATTGCCTTTGTGTGCATGAATATTTTTACATTTAAAGTAAAGATTGTTGTGGTGAAACTTTCTTGATGTATTCATTATTCAAATTACCACGCCAAGGTGGTATTCATTAATAATTAGTTAATCAGTGTACTTATATTTGGATCAACACTAAGATCAGATAATAATTATGATTGTATTATTGGTATAGCAAATAAAACACTATAAGAGTGAGTACATGATGAATTGTGTAATAGTCAGTAAACTGTATAAACAGTTAATTATGCACTTCAATAAAAAGAGTATTTGTGCTTTGACAGGGAAATGTTGCATTAGTTAGTCACAAGTAATGCTGTAATAATGACAATTGCATTTTCAGGGGTGAAGTAAAGTACATTCACATTGAATTCACACTTATTTCATATTGTATAGATCTACTCACTGTGTAAAATTGTGGGATATAGAAATTAGTACAATTAGATATAACCACATGTCAATTAAAATACAGTCATCACTTTAGTTATGTGTGTTGCAACTACTCACAGTAAACAGACAATTAATATAATTACAATCAAACAGGTTCAATTCTATATGGACATACTTTAGCACTACTAATGCACCCAATGATGTTTAACTGCCACTAAACCCCTCTGAGCTAAGGAGTAAACAAGATCCTGCACAACTGGACTGCTTCATATAATTTTTCTTAAATTTTTTTTGACAGCGATTTTGGCTTTCTTTAAATCATGTCTCCTGACCTCTTTAGTAGCAACTGCCTGTGAGTATAATTAATTTTGCAATTGTGATTTCATGTAGTCACTCAAAATTCCATGACTGAAAATTGTTAAAATAAGAATATATATAGGTTATGTCATGCCAGGAGTACTATATCAGGTTTATAATCACCAAGCCTGAGGGGATTATAAGCCTTATATTGCACAAGTGGGCATGACATAACCAATATACTTCATGACTTCAAAGTCATGTTTATACAGCTTAATGAAGCCACAAACCACACACATGGTGCACATATGGCACTGTTGGAAGTTTCAAAGGGTGGCTTCATCACAACATCTATATACTATATGACTTACATTTCTTCTGATCTCTCATAGTACATTGGTCAGCATAAGTTAATAGTATACTACTCCATACTATCACCACATGGTTAACACAAGTTATAATTGTGTCTGCTATGAAAATTAATTTTATTAATATTTGAAAAGATTAAACGAGAAATAGTTACCAGTAGTATATGTATGAGAATAAATAGATGTGAAATAGATATATAATATAAAAGTAATTGTGTATACATACAAGTATATGTAATTTATATGGAATAGTGTATAAATTATGATTTGTGTATGAATGACAAATATGTGACAAACTTCTAGTTGGCTTATAAAATATGTTTGGAGTCATGGGATTATTATAGAAGGCACATTATTCACAAAGATGTTTCAAAAGTAGAGGTTTAACTTGATTGACCGGTGGCTTACAATATGTTGATAATAACTAGTAGCAAAGGAGAGTGGAGACGTATCCTTATCATTAACTAATCTGGAAGTAGTATCTGATAATATTACATGAGTGCTTCCTTGTTTGATACAAGTACTTCACATCGTTACACAAGTGAGAACTTCATTGATATGTATGCAAGTATGTAATTGTAATGCTTGATCGATACAGTGTGAGTCGGATCATGGATACACATACGAATACTTAATCTGAATGCTTGATCGATACATATGCATAGAGAGTACTCCATCAGAGAGATTCATAATTTACACAGGTGAGTATTTCATGGACACACATTCGAGTGATTCATTAGATTCATCTGAGAGCACATTTCACTGAAAAATAAAGAAATGGAGAATGATTATTATAGATATGAGAGGGAGCCAAACACATCAGCAGACACACTCATTTAAGTACACTCATTACAATACATACACTGCAATATACAGATATGCAAATACATAATTATATACATACATGCTTACATACATAAATACATACACATAAGACAAATTGCACACACAATAACAAGTACTTACATTATAGTTTATTTCTTTAATGAATGCAAAAAGGCACATACTCATACTCTGTTTAAAAGTCTCACACATAGCTCGGCACATTCCTCCTTTAGTTCAAAAATATTAGTTCAGGGAACGTATGAAGTATAGTCCGTCAGAGCAGTAAATACACACTTCATAACTTCAACATTATAAAACTGTGATTGATGTGAAGAAGAACTGAGCACGTATTAAATGTTGCCAGTGTTGATTTGCTAGTCTCAGACTTGTCCATTTAGGCAATGATATTTCTATTTGTGTATTGATTTCAACAATCTTATTTAGTCTGAGGAGGGGAATATGTAAGTGATGAATGGATAGTAAGATAGATACAAAGGATTAGTAGATGAATGGATAGGTAAATGGACAAATGGACACATGAATGGATGAACTAACATGTAAATGAATACACAAATGAATATATACTAATAAGAAAATTATACCATATGTTACTTGTGTATAGTAACAACTTACTTCTCAGACTGTTCTACTGTAGTTCACTAGTAAGAGAAGATATATATATATATATATATATATTTGATATTGGCATCTTCAGAACATTCTGTCATCAGTCCACTCACTCCACTGTAAGAGCAACAGCTAATCATATTAGGAGAGATTTCTGAAATGTCACATACCCAGATAGGAAGATAGCATCTACCTGTACGAGATACATGACTGATCACGATTCAGCATACACAACCTTTGTACATGATCCTCAGTGTACCATTTATTAACTACAGACAACTAAACATAGGAAGATAAGGAACAATTATTGGATATGGTAGGAAAACAAACAGACAGACAGACATACACAGAAAACATATTTTACATATACCATTTACAAATTTAGTATATTTACTCTACTTACATATAAACATACACAGATAAATACACTAGGTATATGACATATGAAACAAATACATATTTGCACATATCTGTACATCCATACAAATGTTTCCAGTATGTACATACATAAATTATATGTTCATACATACAAGTATCAAATGAACCACATATACACTTATACTTACATTCCTAGTATTAATGAGACACATGCCCATACTCTGATATCAGACATCCAGGAACTGCATCAGAAATCTTGTATATAGCTCTCTAAACAGCCAAATATGGTTACAACACATGTGGTGAAGAGATCTTTCAGACTCTGAGGACTCTTTTAAAGATTACTGACATTAGTCTTACATTGTACAGTGATTTGTCATATTAACTTCTCCATCCTCTTTAAGTCTGAAGAAAGAACATATGAGTGATGATGAATAATGAATAGATATGGAAAGAAATGGATGGACAAAGGAACATATGGATACATGTAAAATAATTGATATACATGTACAGATAATGAATATACTGATAAGGATTATACTGATGTATAAATGATAACATATTTATTACTTGTGCTAACCCACTCACGTCTCAAACTGATCTGTTGTAGTTGTATCCAATCAAAGAGGTATACATATTGTCATCTTACGGTCTAGTCTATACTGATAAGATTATCAGCAAATTCTTGATGGCTTTGTGAACTATGTTCCAATTCTTCGATAACTGTCTTTCAAAAGATGGTATTTTCTTGATGTCTTTGTGAAGTGTATACGTGCAATTGTTAATGTTCGTACTATATGCGATGTTGTTTATTATGTTGACACATTTCTGACATTATGTGAAAATACTAAGGTTTCTAACTATTACATTACAACCTGCCAAATCAATTGGTAAATAAGAAGAAATAGTATTTACCGAAGACATTTGCAATAAAAACGAGTTGCATAATACACATGTAAATTAACTATTAATTGTCTTTGTGAAGAGTATTAGTACCATTGTTAATGTTTTGTACCATGTGTTATGTAACTAAAGTTTCTAACTATTAAGATAGATTAGCCGAACCGATTCATAAAGGTAACAACCATTCATCCAGCAGGAAGTGTTCATACACATGCACAGATATACAGTATATGTGTAACAGGAAGAATTCACAACATTGATAGACAGAGAGTTTAAATGGTGATACACAGTTAAAGATTGCTGGCTGAGGTGAGATTGAGTTGTGTTCAGTAGAAACCCAACCCTCCAAGTACCCCGAGGATCAAGAGACATGTCGCTAGGTACTGCGAATGTGTATAAGCCACTGCCAGATCTGTAGCTGGAGAAACAGAAGAATAATTTACCAAACACATTTAACACGTGTTGCCATGATATGAAGATGAAATGAATTAGATCTTGTTATCATTTCATTATGTTACTAATGTTTAATTTTTTATTTGTATACTAGTTTGTTTTATGAGTTCAGGATCTTTCTGAAGTGTGATTATAATATCTATTGTGTAGTGTTCATATGTATATCAGATTAAATAGGAGAAAATACTAAAGTTTATAACTGGTATGATATATGTGGCCAATACTGATATGTAAGATGAACTGGAAATATACTATACGTAAACAGAATAAGAATTATATCCGAGAATATAGACTAGTTTGAATTAACTTGTTGTTCGACGGTTTCAATTTCGCCTACTCTGTCGACAGGTTTTGTAGTTACTGGATAATTATCTAAAGATATCACCTCGTCTTCAATATCACTATAATCAGACAGTTCTATTGCATCGGAACGTTCTGTAGTATCAGACCCAATTTCAATTGCACTGTCAATTGAGTCTAGCGAGATAGATCTCAAACCTTCACCTAAAGGTCTAAATTCATTTAATAGTCTCACCATATCATGATGACCATATCTGGAAGCGAAGTCAAGTGGAGACTTTCCTGCACTATCCACTAATCTGGAATCAGCACCTGATTCAAGAAGTATTTTCCCAACACCAGTATGTCCATATTGTGAAGCAAGATGAAGTGCTGTAATACCTGCTACCGCTTGATAATCAATATTAATAGCACCATGTTCTATTAACAGCTTCACTACCTCAGTATGACCTTTACCACTAGCTATCATTAGAGGTGTCCAACTATTAATCTGTCTTTTTATATTAGGATCAGCACCAAATGAAAGAAGGGTAGAGACGACAACAGAATCACCATTCTGACTAGCTATATAAATAGCTGTTGTGCCATCCTTTAAACAAGCATTAGGATTAACTTTGCTTTTCGGTAGTATCTCAACTACCTCGTTATGACCTTTCTGGCTACCTATCATAAGAGGAGTCCACCCATCACTTATTGCCATATTAGGATCGGCACCAGATGTAAGAAGGGTAGAGACGACAACAGAATGACCATTCTGACTAGCTATATGAATTGCTGTTGTGCCATCCTTTAAACAAGCATTAGGATTAACTTTGCTTTTCAGTAGTATCTCAACCACCTCGTTATGACCTTCCTGGCTACCTATCATAAGAGGAGTCCACCCATCACTTATTGCCATATTAGGATCGGCACCAGATGTAAGAAGGGTAGAGACGACAACAGAATGACCATTCCCACTAGCTATATGAATTGCTGTTGTGCCATCCTTTAAACAAGCATTAGGATTAACTTTGCTTTTCAGTAGTATCTCAACCACCTCGTTATGACCTTCCTGGCTACCTATCATAAGAGGAGTCCACCCACTACTTTTTGCCATATTAGGATCGGCACCATATACAAGAAGGGTAGAGACGACAACAGAATGACCATTCCCACTAGCTATATGAATTGCTGTTGTGCCATCCTTTAAACAAGCATTAGGATTAACTTTGCTTTTCAGTAGTATCTCAACCACCTCGTTATGACCTTCCTGGCTACCTATCATAAGAGGAGTCCACCCATCACTTATTGCCATATTAGGATCGGCACCAGATGTAAGAAGGGTAGAGACGACAACAGAATCACCATTCTGACTAGCTATATAAATAGCTGTTGTGCCATTCTTTAAACAAGCATTAGGATTAACTTTGCTTTTCAGTAGTATCTCAACCACCTCGTTATGACCTTCCTGGCTACCTATCATAAGAGGAGTCCACCCATTACTTTTTGCCATATTAGGATCGGCACCATATACAAGAAGGGTAGAGACGACAACAGAATGACCATTCCCACTAGCTATATGAATTGCTGTTGTGCCATCCTTTAAACAAGCATTAGGATTAACATTGCCTTTCAGTAGTATCTCAACTACCTCGTTATGACCTTTCTGGCTACCTATCATAAGAGGAGTCCACCCACTACTTTTTGCCATATTAGGATCGGCACCATATACAAGAAGGGTAGAGACGACAACAGAATGACCATTCCCACTAGCTATATGAATTGCTGTTGTGCCATCCTTTAAACAAGCATTAGGATTAACTTTGCTTTTCAGTAGTATCTCAACCACCTCGTTATGACCTTCCTGGCTACCTATCATAAGAGGAGTCCACCCATTACTTTTTGCCATATTAGGATCGGCACCATATACAAGAAGGGTAGAGACGACAACAGAATGACCATTCTCACTAGCTATATAAATAGCTGTTGTGCCATTCTTTAAACAAGCATTAGGATTAACTTTGCTTTTCAGTAGTATCTCAACCACCTCGTTATGACCTTCCTGGCTACCTATCATAAGAGGAGTCCACCCACTACTTTCTGCCATATTAGGATCGGCACCAGATGTAAGAAGGGTAGAGACGACAACAGAATGACCATTCTGACTACCTATCATAAGAGAACTCCACCCATTATGTCTTGTCATATTAACTACCTCATTTTGGTGTGTACTTACTGCTAGAAGTAACTCAACAGCTCTATCATTTCCTAACTCAACAGCTTGTAAGAATGCTGATTCCAGGACATGACACCCTTCGTTAGGTTCCTCATATAATACATTATCATCTATTTTCAGGGATAGCACGCCTACAACTTTCAGGAAATCTGGAGACACAGTAACCAATACATTTCTATCGATATCGGGAATTACCCAACTAACACAAATACAACCATCTTTTATTCTAATTTGTGCGGCACAATCGTATTGATTTTCAAAGATTAATTTAGCTAGCCTATCAAATTTTTTAAGCGTGACATTACCCCAAAAATCACGTGTTTTCAACTCCACAATTTTATGATTGCCACACACATCTCTCGCTTCTTTTATAAGTTTCATGAGATGTTTTATCTTAACTGATGTTTTGAATGTGTCAAGCTTTTTTGTGTAATTTTCAAGAAGTCGTACTAAAGGCTCTTCATTGCTAAGGAACTTATCTACGAGATAAGCGAGAATACGATAATTGAGAAAACAATAATGTTGACGCATTCTTGCAAATACTCTCTCAAGAGTGGCTACTTCTGTTGAAAGAGGTTTTAGCTCATAAACCTCTTGTAGGACTACCTGTATTTCATCAATTGAAACCGACTTCTTCTGTAGCACTCGTCTGATTTCTAGTACTAAGCTTGCAAAACTAGTAATTATTTCATTAAATTCTCTACTAATATTCTCATCAATGTATATACGTTTATCATCATATATTTCACTCACTCTATTAGTCTCCATCTGAGTCTCTTGTTGAGGGAGGGGTTGGCTATGTGAGACTATCTCCATCTCTTGTGAGTCACTCCTTGTTTCTTGTTTCTCACTGTTTGGTAGTGATGAAGGATATGAAGATGAGACTGTCCGAATATACTTGTCACATATTCGATCAGCGATGTTGTTATTGTGGATCTTTGTGAGAGCATCAACAATGTCATTCCAAGAAACTGGTTTAGTATAAGACTGGAAACATTTAAACAGTTCAATCAAACAACTTTGAGTTCCTCTAATCCCATGGTACTCTCTAATAACATCCAATTCATGAGTAGCTATACCCAAGAAAATACCAAGATCATACCATTTAGGACCAATAGAATCTAACTCTTCTGTAAACAGTTTAACAGTTGGAACAATAGGAATTTGGTCAGACATAATTATGTAGATAAATTATGATGAGACTTATGTCAACACATACAGTAGATTGAGGAAGGAAGCCAAGGTATGACACACCCTGAAATAAGTCAAAAAAACATAATATGAATTTTGTTATTTTCTTACATATATGGTAAAGAATGTCACATGTTTATTGGATGTGTCACTAATGAATACACTTAAAGCCACACCCCATAATGGGTGTATCCAATGGTTTTGTAATAACAACCACACCTACATATCTAATACCTAAGTGATTAACATTTATATACTCAATAAATTATACTACTTTTATTTCACTAGTACATATACATACTTACATAAATATATTTATTTACTAACCTGTGTAATCAGAAATGTTAGGAAGATTACTCATTTCATTTGTTAAATCAGTTATTAGCCATTCAACACTTTGTTGCTTTTTTCTGTCTGCATATAAGAATATTCTCTATCTGAAGAGGACATATGGCTATGAACAACTTTCTCCTGAAATATAGCGTAATTATATTGGCAATTGTGATGATACATAATTATAAATAATAGTAAATATATAGAACCGATTTAACCTTCAATAAGAGGACTCTGGAAACTATAAGATTCTTCATGATAGCTACATTTTAAAATAATATTTATAATGAAAGGACAATTAATATTAATTAAACAAACAATTTTGTAAACATACATACGTACATAATAGTTATCAATACCATTCTTCTAAAATGGATGTATTGAGTACTAGTTATTAATAGTTATTAAGATGAGTGTGTCACTCTACTTGACTGGTACATGATGGTCTCGCAATTGACATATTCATTAGTGCTCTCTCCCTACAAATATTAATAATCAGATTGGTCTCGCAATTGATATATTCATTAGTGCTCTCTCCCTACAAATATTAATAATCAGATATTTAATATGATCAAATAAGTAATAATTATAATTTTCTCGTTCTGATATCCTTGAGCTTTAATGTGGCATAAGGGTGGGGCTCAAAGGTTGAGGTTAGCAATGCGAGTGCATTATTTAATCTCGACCTTTATTGGTCCATCCAAGTGCCACATTATAACACTTAATGTACTGTACAAATGTTATAAAAGAGTTTTTACAATTAATGATTTAGTGTCTATTACTTAACCTTTTTAGTCTTTCCAGAATAGAGGTAGATGAGATTTATCACCCACTGCTTTCCAAAATTGTGATAGAATGAGTTCTGTTTTTGAATGTAGCTTTGTGTTCTGTCTAGTTCTATCATTATATCTGCTTTTTGCTTCCTCCTGTACATTGTTACAAATGTGGTGAAATCAAGAATGTGTGATAGATGAGATGAAGAATGAACACCAATTTTCTTTCCTGAAAAAAAGAAGTCTTAATTTAATGTATGCACGCTTAGACACAGAACTTTCACAGATACGAGCAAAGATGAATGAAAGCACAGTCTTGCAATCCTGTAACAAACTCCAGTCCAAACTGGTGGCTTTACCTGGACATGTGATGGTGGAATGCAATATTGATGATTAAAGATGATATGTTCATAAAGACTAGAACATTCTGACTTGAGTCCATTGTAAGAGCAACAGCTAACCATATTAGGAAAGAATGTCACAGACCCAATAGGAAGATAGCATCTACCTGTATGAGATACATGATTCCGCATATACAACCTTTGATGATCCTCAGTATAGTATTTAACTACAGATATCTAAATTATTTGATATAGTAGAAAAAGCGAACAGACAAACAGACATACATATACACAGAAAACATATACAATGTACAAATTTAGTATATTTACTCTACTTACATAGATATAAATGTACACAGATAAATACACTATGTATATGACATATGACACAAATACATATTTGCACATGTCTACAATAGAAATGATTCCAGTATGTACATACATAAATTATATGTACATATATACAAGCATCAAATGAACCACATATACACTTATACTTACATTCCTAGTATTAATGAGACACATGCCCATACTCTGATATCAGACATCCAGGAACTGCATCAGAAATCTTGCATATAGCTCTCTAAACAGCCAAATATGGTTACAACACATGTGGTGAAGAGATCTTTCAGACTCTGAGGACTCATTTAAAGATATATACATGTAGCTAACTGACATTAGTCTTACATTGTACAGTGATTTGCCATATCAACTCCTCCATCCTCTTTAAGTCTGAAGAAAGAACATATGAGTGATGATTAATGAATAGAGAAATGGAGACAAATCAACATATGGATACATGTAAACTAATTAATATACATGTACAGATAATGAATATACTGATAAGGAATATACTGATGTATAAATGATAACATATTTATTACTTGTGCTAACCCACTCACGTCTCAAACTGATCTGTTGTAGTTGTATCCAATCAAAGAGGTATATATATTGTCATCTTACGGTCTAGTCTATACTGATAAGATTATCAGCAAATTCTTGATGGCTTTGTGAACTATGTTCCAATTCTTCGATAACTGTCTTTCAAAAGATGGTATTTTCTTGATGTCTTTGTGAAGTGTATACGTGCAATTGTTAATGTTCGTACTATATGCTATGTTGTTTATTATGTTGACACATTTCTGACATTATGTGAAAATACTAAGGTTTCTAACTATTACATTACAACCTGCCAAATCAATTGGTAAATAAGAAGAAATAGTATTTACTGAAGACATTTGCAATAAAAACGAGTTGCATAATACACATGTAAATTAACTATTAATTGTCTTTGTGAAGAGTATTAGTACCATTGTTAATGTTTTGTACCATATGTGATGTAATTAAAGTTTCTAACTATTTAGCCAAACCAATTCATAAAGGCAGTGACCATTCATCCAGCAGGAAGTGTTCATACACAATGCACAGATATATGTGTGTAACAGGGAAGAATGCACAACATTGATAGACAGAGAGTTTAAATGGTGATACACAGTTAAAGATTGCTGGCTGAGGTGAGATTGAGTTGAAACCCAACCCTCCAAGTACCCCCAGGATCAAGAAACATGTCACTAGGTACTGTGAATGCGTATAAGCCACCGTGAGATCTGTAGCTGGAGAAACAGAAGAATAATTTGCCAAGGATATTTAACACGTGTTGCCATGATATGAAGATGAAATGAATTAGATCTTGTTATCATTTTCATTATGTTACTAATGTTTAATTTTTTATTTGTATACTAGTTTGTTTTATGAGTTCAGGTTCTTTCTGAAGTGTAGTAAGAGGAGTATAACTGATATATGTATATACAGGTTGGAGTATCACATTTTGGATTATAACGTTAAAAGAAAGGAGGTAAGATGTTTTTTGATCTCCTGTATTGAGGACTATGTTGAGTGAATGTTTGAATATCTTCATTTGAAGGAGCCATACAAGTATAAATTCAAACATGAGGTATGTACTTCATTGATAGACCACCATGGTTACAGTTAATGCAGCAGCATTATACGTGTATAACAATATGTGTACATCATTCAACAGTGAATAACATCGTGGTAATGAATATTAAATTACAACCTTACAAGTTGCACAAGTTGCACAAGTGTTAGATGCACAAAGAAGGTTTGGAAACCTACAATGATTTAATTAATCTGCTTCTGTTGACATCTATTACAATAAGAGAATTGAAACTGCAATTATGCAGTCATAACAACCTGCATGACTAATTACTTACTACTCCTTGCAACTGTACTAACAAATAAATTAGTTATTTATTTTTTTAGTATACTCATGTATATAGACTCTGTTCAGAACAAGACAAGGTTGGTATGTCCAAGTTATCTAAATAAGAAGGCATTATTATAATACATATATCTTTTGAGGAATGGGAATTTAAAAATAGACAAACTACCTGACAAGATGTTTAAGTTGTAAGCTATTTATTTTTGTGTCTAGTTTGATTGTCCACAGTTTCTTTTGTCTCTCTGCCTGCTTTTTTGTTAAGGTCTGTCCTCATTTATCTTCAGATTGTTATGACAGTATTTAGTATTACTTTCAGTGTTTTTCACAGAAGAAGGCAAGTCCCAAGGACAATGGTGACTACGAAAACTGATACGAACCAACTGATGTGAACATAGTGTGTTAATTAATATGCTAATTAAAAGGCACCACCAAGCTTCTTCATATCAACTATGTTTCAATATAGCTAGCTCACACTTCAGCGTATTATATATATGTAGCTTTGATCTAGTTATTGTTTTTGCTCTAATATCATAATTACATATAAATTTATATTTATTACCACTTTTTTTAACCTATTTCTTAACTTATTATGGATATATAGTTAGCCTGTCTAATTATTTGTCTTGTTATTTGGTTTGTACTTGTAGTCATTTTAAACAGAAATTCCACCGACAAAATGCTTTTCCTTATGGCAATCGACAAACATTTGTTGGGGGAAGTAAAATGTCAGTGTGAATAGAGGTTTGATTTTAAAGTCATTGTCATCAACCTCACCACCAAAATTACCTTTATGTGAATATTTTTAAAGTAAAGATTGTTGTGGTGAAACTTTCTTGATGTATTCATTATTCAAGTTACCACGCCAAGGTGGCATTCATTAATAACTAGTTAATCAGTGTACTTATATTTGGATGAACACTAATATCAGATAATAATTATTATTGTATTATTGGTATAGCAAATAAAACACTATAAAAGTGAGTACATGATGAATTGTGTAATACTCAGTAAACTGTATAAACATTTAATTATGCACTTCAATAAAAAGCTAAGGATTAAACAAGATCCTGCACAGCTGGACTGCTTCATGTAATTTTTCTTAAATTTTTTTGACAAAAAGGAATGACACATTTACAATACCATACTAGAATGATGGTTATCCTCAACAATAAAGAACTAATAGTCTGTCTACAAGATTCCAGGAAATAAGTTCAAAGTTACAATTCTAACACCAAAAAGGAAGATAGCACATGAACCCATACAGCAAGAACATAAGATGTAACTGTGAGCTACAGCAATTTTAGCTTTCTTTAAATCATGTCTCCTGA
This sequence comes from Petrosia ficiformis, assembly GCA_947044365.1. Taxonomy (NCBI): domain Eukaryota; kingdom Metazoa; phylum Porifera; class Demospongiae; order Haplosclerida; family Petrosiidae; genus Petrosia; species Petrosia ficiformis. The sequence goes on from OX345647.1 coordinate 3,402,470, forward strand.
CCTCTCCAGCAGCAACTGCCTGTGAGTATAATAATACAATGTTTGTTATTATACATTATAATCAGGGGTATGGAAACAGCCAGTCATGCAGGACATTGTCCGATAAATCTAGTGAATGTCCGGTAAAACGAAACTGAACAATCAAACAGTGATATAAAATTCTATAAAAGCACACAACAGTAGTACATATGGTATAAAAACAGTTTACTGTATATACATACATCTTTAGCATTCAGAATTGCTGGTATAGTGCAAACTAGAAACACTGCTCCTATTCCAGTCAAAGACACCAGGGTAGATAAAATAATAGCAATAGCAAAATAGATGTAAGCATCAGTGTTTTCTGGATTCAAAGTTACATCTCTTGTGTCAAAATGTGCATTTTGCCATTTACCCTATACAATGAAGTAATGAGAAAATAATTATAAATATAATATTATACAAAGTACATAAAACAACCATGTGAACATTTGCATGTAGTCATAATCCTTAGCTCAAAGAAAATGATACAATCAAAACTAGAGAAATTTGTTCCCAGAACTTAGAAATGACACAATGCATGTAACAATACTACTATTGATAATGATGATGAGAATACATGCTGCAACAGAGGACTTGAATATAATACTACTATTGAAAATGTTTGATATTTAGTACTATAATATCAACTTCAATGCACAACTAAATGTAATTCCTTGCAAATGTACTAACCACACTGCAAAAGTAGAATTGTTAAAATAACAAATGTAGTGGTTAGTATAGTTACAGGGACTTAACAATTACACTGTAAAAAATTAATGGTCAATTGGTTTGGTTATATCTTTTGCATGTTTTCTATCTGCGTTATATATCATGTTTATATATAATTATATATATATATATATATATATATATAACAAAAAATAGGAACAATTACTATGTTGCTAATTAGATAGTACACCTGTACTTTGCATTAGAAACCTAATAAACATATGCATGTTTATTACAGAAAGTATTATGTTCCTAATAGATAGAACATTCATTAGGAACATAATAATTATATGGAAAGTAAAAATTGTTTTTCCATTAATATTGGCTTCCTATGTTTCTATGTATTAGTTAAGGCACCATTTATGCTTGTACACTACAGGAATTATTGCACGAGGCGTAGCCGAGTGCTATATCATTCTCAAGACCACACCCCGAGTGCAATAACTCCCGTAGTGTACGAGCGTAAACGGTGCTTTAACTGGTTTGTAGTATGCACGTGGTGGGTAAAATGGAATCTAGTAGTGAAGATCCTCCGCAAAAGAAGGCAAGACTGTCTTTAAAACTAAAAAAAACGGCAACCATTGAAGGAAATAGAAAACTCAAGTAGATTTCGATCTCCTGTAAAAGAATCTGAATACAGTGAAGCTGCAAAGGGCGTAATTCCCGCCAACACGAAGAAGTGTACCAACTGGGCTGTGCGAGTGTTTGAATCCTGGATTAATGAACACAGTGTGAGGAAGCCAGAAGATCCTATCCCCGAGAATATCCTACAGTGTCATGATAAAGCTATTGTGTGCAAGTACATGAGATACTTTGTGCTTGAAGTTCGTAAAGAAGATGGAAGCCCCTATCCTCCTTCAAGTATTCAAAGCATTTTTAGTGGGCTGAATAGGGTTTCGAAAGACAACGGGGTAGCATTTTCAATGATGAACAAAGATGATCCAGCATTTCGTGAGTTTTTCTTGACCTTAGATACAGTTACTAGTATCCTTCATCGAGAAGGTGTTGGTGCAATGAAAGCTAGTGCTTCTGTTATATCTTATGAACACGAGGCCGTATTTTGGGAAAAAAATTACTTGGGTATGATACTCCTAAATCCCTACAGAGAGCAGTTTACTTTGGAGTTGGACTATATTTTGTCTTGCGTGGAGTGGAAGAGCAGTACAATCTTCAACCTGAACAATTCAAGTGGTTTCCTGATGATGTATCTGTTTATTCTGAAGATACATATTATGAATACACCGAGTTTATATCGAAGAATAATATGCACAGATTTAAGGATATAAATGCTGCCAACAAGTGTGTTTGGGCTTATGCCAACCCTGATTCTGAAGAGTGCTTGGTCAGGCTACTTGATCTGTATCTTCAGAAGTTACCTGAAGATCCTCCTGGTTTGTATCTCAGACCTCTTGATTGTTCACCTGCCAATCCTAAAAAACCATGGTATTGTAAAGTCAGGGTTGGAATAAATACATTAAAAAATTTCTTGCCAGAATTAAGTGAAAAATCAGGAATTGGTGTTCGGTACACCAACCATTCACTTCGTGCTACAGCAGTGAGACGTATGTACGAGAACGGTGTACCAGAGAAACTAATTAGTGAGAAGTCTGGTCATAGAAGCTTAAAAGCTCTTCGTACTTATGAACACATTTTAAAAACACAAGAAAAAGTTGCTGGAGAGTGCATACGTTCTGAGCAAATGTTTTATGTAAGTGAAGCTGTTAAAGAAGCAAGGTACTCTGAGCCAAATGAAGAGGAGCCTAGACTTATTCAACACTTCTCTGGACTTCAGAACTGCACCTTTAACTTCTACAAAACATCTTAAAGTGCTGAATTTGACTTGTTTCATTTGATTATTTGGGTTTGTTTCTTATTTGACTTGTTTCATTTGATTATTTGGGCTTGTTTCTTTATTGTATAAACAAAGGTCAATGGGCTGAGTATGCTCAATTAGTGGGTGAATGGTCCCGCCTACATACTGAGTGCTATAATTTCCACAGTGCAGGTTATGGAATTTATAGCACTGTCAATCCTTTGAAGTCACCCACGCATCATACTACAAAGATGCTTTATTATTAATATAAAAAGCAAATGAAACTCATGTAACCAATCAATTGGTTAAAACAATCAATCATTTTTTACAGTGTAATACTTTGTTCAGGATACATACATCTAACGCCATACCTACTTTGTACTAACTATATGTAAGATATCTATACCAATTATTAATCAATTAAAATGCCTGTTAGATGCACAAAGAAGGTTTGGAAACCTACAATGACTTAATTATATATGTATGTATTCAAACTTTTTGTACACCTGTTAGACAAATATTATTAGATACAATCACATGTATATCACGATGCAACCTACACGACCAATTAAATTACGATTTCCACTGATTCATTGAAACTGTACTAACCAATATTTAACAATTTTATTTTTGCAATACAATCAGTGAATTATTTAAATATTTTGTTTTTGCAGTGAGCTAAACGAATTATGTATATACATCTTGAGATAGCTGCTAAGGCCCCAGCCCCTTCCTTCAAGCAAAGGATTTACACACACAATACATGCATATACATCACAAATGATCTACCTGATAAGAAGGATTATACTGTGGGGATTTTCCAGTAGAAATGATAGCTGTTGATTTCCAAATAAAATACGTAATTGTCTTATAAACATACATAGATACAATAGAATGTAATGGTTATAATAGCGAATCAAAAATGTTGAAATTGATTGGCAATGGTTCACAGCCAGTTTAAAACAACTTGAGGGTTTACTCTTATATAGAAGTTGGTTCCACCCTTGCATCATGCATGATGTAGACTAGCTTATTACACTGTTATTGACCCTCCCAATTGGAATCAGCGTGCAGGTCAAAGATGGGCTGACCCAATTCCAAATCAAAATGAGATCTTTGTTCACTAATGCATCTTTTTAATGAAGAATAATTATTATGATGTCAGTTTAAAATTTTGCAAGGGTGAACCAGTAAGTGCAATTCTGAAATTATTTCATGTACTACAGAATTTTCACTATGATGGTCCAATGTGAATAGCTGATGTTAGTACTGTACATGTGTTCATCATGATGTGCTGAATATTTTATCAAACGACTGTTCTACTACATTATTAAAATTCTGTTATATTATATACCTCCCGTGGTTTCACGGGTGGTTGTGAATGTACTAGTCTTGTGGCGCCGATGTACCATATGGCAATGTGAGACTATAGATAGAATGCAACTATTAATCATTTATATGGAGATATGCATTCACAAATGCAACTTGTCTTCTTTAAATGTTACAATTTTACTTAGTTTTTGTACATATGGCACCCTATAACATATACAAATAACATAATTATATATATTAAAATATTATTTTTTAAATTATATATAATTTTACACATATATGATTATATAAAATATATAATATATCATTTCTATAATTAATTTTTTATTAATTATAATTATAAAATTACAGACTCACAAGCAGCAGGGTATGGAGAAGGATCTAGATTAATTGGTGGTATTACCTGATATTTGAATAAATTATAATGTAATACAATTCTTTACAAAAATAGTTTATTGTAGAGATTAGTATCACATATAAATGTTTGAAGTATTACACTTACCTGTGGCTGAAGTTGATTAGAGACCAGAGGTTGTCTCTCTAGAAGATTATAAAACATTCACAATTACTTATATAATTATAATATATATAATATAATTATAATTATATATATATATATATGTATATTATATAGTACACTTACAGTTCTTATATACAAAATATAGACCCGAGGTTTAGTGTCTGAGGATGTGATATAGCCCGAGTTTGCGAGGGCTATATCACATCCGAAGACACTAAACCAAGGGTTTATATTGTGGTATATAAGAACTGTAAGTGTACTATATACAATATATAGTATGCTGGTGGATTAAAGATTCACAGGTCTATATACAAAATATAAGACCTAACCACATCAAATGGTTGCCATGGCAGCATACTATATATATATATATATATATAGTATGATGGTGACACATCCCTTTGATGTGGTGAATTCTATGTATATTATATAGTACGCTAATAGATCCTATATACAAAATATAGGACCTGAGTTTTGTGTCCGAGGATGTGATATAGCCCGAGCCTGCGAGGGCTATATCACATCCAAGGACACAAAACGAGTGTCCTATATTCATTATATAGGACCTATTAGCATACTATATACAATATATTGTATGATGGTGACATCTCATGCATAGTGTACACAGAGTGATCAGACAGGTATATATTTAAAAATATAGACCTCCTCTTAGGTCTATATACAATATATAGACCTCACCACATCAAAGGATGATGTCATCATCATACTATATATACTGTATATAGACCTTCCATGTTCACACTATGGATGAGATGTCACCATCATACAATATATTGTATATAGTATGTCAATAGGTCCTATATATATAGGACCCTCATTTTGTGTCCTCAGATGTGATATAGCTATATTACATCCTCAGACACAAACTCAGGTCCTATATTTTGTATACAGGACCTGTTACAATACTATATATATATATTTGGTGGTATTATTGCACTGCAATAATCTTAGTTACCACCCAGCAACGGCATATAAATATTTATAATTATAATTACTGAAATATAATATAAACATAATATTATAATATATATATTATATATATATGTGACTGAATTTGTGAAAACCAGGCTTATTATTAATTTTGAGATACGAGTGAAAATAGAGAGTTATGGTTTGCTCGGGCCATCACCATTTTACTACATAAAAATTAAAATGCTTCATTAACATCTTACCTATTCACTCATACCTTCAAAGACGTTTGGAGACATCTCTGTGCTTCACTAGCCACTCCTAAAAAAGGTTTCAGTCATTACGTTTAATGATTAAATAATTGATTTAATTGCGAAATGAAGGATTTGTGACTACAATAGCCTCGCAGGGCATCGCTGTAGCTTTGTCTTTTGCTTGATTGGGATGTATCATATATCATTCTAGAGCTAATTGAATACTCTATTCAAAAAATCAATTTTGAAATTTTATCCCATAAGCCTGATTTTTGCAAACTTGGTCACCTATATAATTATATTATATATACATATATACATATACATATGTATATGTTATATCACCCCTGCGAGGGATATATCTGATTTATAAACACCAAGCCCGAGGGCGAGGTGTTTATAAATCTGATATATCACGAAGCAGGGGTTATATAATGGATTTATTTCCTGTTTGAGGCAAACACGTGGTTATTCATGCGCATGCGTGAGTAAAACATGTCAGAGAGAAGTATGGTAGCGAAGAGGAAATCTGAAGAAATCGAGGAAGGATGTGAGAATATCGATCCAAATGTACCAAAAAAGAAAAGGCTATCGTTATCATTGAAGAATAAGAAGGGAAGTCGCTTTGGTACTATCTCCGATGAGCAGTTAAAGTCCATGACTTCTTATGTCACGCCGAAGAATTCAGCGATGAGTAGTAGATGGGCCCTGAAGAATTTAAATGACTGGATGCAGGAACACAATAATCAAAATCCCGAAAAACCTTGTCCAGAAGAAATTCTGTCTCCCAGCTGTAACAAGGCGTTGCTGAATGAGTGGCTGTGTGTATACATAGTCGAAACAAGAAGTCACAGTGGAGAACGGTACCCACCTAAAACTATCCATGCTTTATTATGTGGCATTTTACGAGAGATGCGGGTCAAGAACTCTGAATATTCCAACTTCACGAGCAAGGATGATCCAGAATTTAACAAATTTCAAGCTACTCTGGACAACCTGTTTAAACAGCTCCGTTATGATGGTGTTGGTGCTGACTCCTCCCTCACAGAGGGAATTACTAGTGAAGACGAGACGAAGCTCTGGAGTTCAGGTGTCTTGAACGTTGAAACACCCATTGGCCTGCTCAACACTGTCTTTTATTATTGTGGCAAATGTTTTTGTCTGTGTGGTGGTCAAGAGCATCGTAACTTCACACTGACACAACTAGAGAGGAAACAGAAACCAGATCGATATGTCTATACAGAAAAAAGTTCCAAGAATAAGCAAGGAGGTGTTAAGCAGATGCGATTAGGACACAAAGTTGTGACTGTTGTTGCAAATCCAAAGATCGGTGAACGGTGTCCCGTATATATACTTGACAAGTATATCAGCAAGTTACCTGAGAAGGCCAAAGAAACAGACTTGTTTTACTGTAAGCCGTGCCCCAGCATCCCAAAAAATACGACAGATCCATTGTTCTATGCCTCTCCGATTGGGAAAAACACATTAGGTAACATGGTGCGACAAATGTGTCAGGAGGCCAACATAGATGGAAAGAAAACCAACCACAGCCTTTGAGTGACAGGTACAAGCAGTCTTTTTGCGGCAGGAGTTCCAGAAAAGCTGATTCAGTCAAGGACAGGGCATCTTTCCCTTAATGCCCTTAGAAAGTACGAAAGGACTACTGATGAGCAACATTTAGCAGTGACAAAGATTTTGACTGGAGATGAAGATTCATATGACGTAGCCTACAAACATAAATCTAGTATACCACCCAGTTCTAGTCCTATCAAGTGTGAACCAGAACCCTCTATGCCTACCTCAGTACTTCCAAATTTAGGCAACGTCAACTATAATAATTGTACAGTTAATATGTTTACAGGACCTCCTTCCATCCATCCACAGTTTCCAATGTACTCAAATTGGTATCCACCATGTCAGCCACCTGTTCAACCATGGCAAAACCAACCACAGCAATGGTCTGATCTGTATTCCAACCTCTTCAATCTCCATGATCCTCCTGAGTTTACTGACAATTGATGAGTCATAAAGTCATGATTAAGCCATCCTCATTTATATACTGTCATACATCATCTGAACTACTTCAATTTTTTGTGAAATCATGATTATATAACTGTCCTCATTTATGTACCATTATCAATCATCTGAATTACTTGATTTTTTTGTAAAGTCATGATTAATCAATTCATGACTACAATAATTTTGCCAATTAATATCCTGTTTTAGGCAACAATGCTTAAGTAAACTGTTAACCACCAGCAGGGCATATATCAAACATCAAAGGGATTTATATGTCCTCTGAGTTCTATATCTGATTTATATGCCCTCTGATTCCTTTGATGTTTGCCTCAAACATGATATAAGTAATAGTTATAACACCCTAGGAGGGCTGTATCTGATTTACAGTCACCGATCCCAAGGGCGCGTAGCGCTTGAGGGGGAGGTGACTGTAAATCAGATACTGCCCGACTAGGCGTGTTATAAGTAATTTGTGTCATAGTAATGATGCACATCAAAGTTACTAAGAAGTTCCCATAGAAACGAAGTGACGTCATTGAAGAAACCAGTGAACCACAAACTCACGTTTCACTATTACTCTGATTTCAGGCAGCTGCGAATGTCTAGCCCTTTTCTCAAACCAAGAAATTTATCTCTCAAGAGACGAAAGAACACTATAAAAGTTGATGAAAATGATGGCAAGTTTGAAAAAGATTGTGAAACAGAAGAAGTCGATCACGACCTACCTGCCACTCAACGATTTATAAGCCCAAGGACGTCAGCCACTTACCATCCTGATGAATCATGCCCGGATGATGTTTCGTTGTGCGATGGTTCCTCTGATCTTTCGTTGTTTTATTGATTTTGGTTATTTACATTGTTGTTGATTATTTGTACCAGGTAATTTGGCTTCAATGACGGTATGAGTTTGGGTACTGTGTGTATGTACGTTTCTAAAAAAATTGCTACTTGTGTTCATTCATTGATGTCAAGAAATGAATGTTTGATAATTTTTTATTGTAGCACGTTTGTGGGTGAGTTGTATCACACTTCTGGGTGGATTATAAAACTCTTGTGGGAGTAGGCATTTCTAGTAAATTTACATCCCGCGCGGTGTCTTTGATGTGCGTCATTACTATGACACAAATATATATATATATATTATATATATATATATATATATATATATATATATATATCAGTCTGAATAATTATTATAATATATATATATAATATTATCTGGAATAATAATATCTCACCATTATTTGCCATTTTTCAATTCAACAACTTGAACTGAGAGAACCTTCAACAGCAACCTTCCAACTGTAGTATAATCATCTTAGCAGACGTAAATAGACTATAGGCGCCAGTCTCGTCCCCACAAATTTAATTTCTTTTAAATCAACAAATCCCTTCGCATTTGGGGAATATCTGGTTGTCTCAAAAATTAATTAAATTTGCTGAATAGTCTCGTTCCCAGACTCGCCAATTGACGAGTCTGGGAACCACATTAGCATTGTAAAAATCACCCGTTTGTAAAAAAATACTATATGTCATTTGCCCAGTTTTTTATTCTCTCATTTTTTTCAGTATTTCTCCTCAGTGGAAAGCTCTGGAAAAGATTTAAGTTTTATTTTATCAGAAATATGGAACGATATACTAAATGATAGAAGTGAAGTTATGTAGGACCATCCTAATGGCGTTTAGGAGCACTGACCTTGCGATCAACAGGCCCAAGCTCTAACCACTATGCCACACTGTCGCCCAAAATAAAAGAATCTGGGACCTTTTTTTTTTACTAAATATAGAATAACAGTCTATCCTAGTAAACAACATACATTACAAGATCTACAATCATCAATAGGATAGACATGTACAAGATACTACAACAATATGACTGACTTGTACAAGACACATGATTAATCAATCATTGTGAGTCATATTCCACATAGTCAACTTCTGTAAACAATCAGTTATTATCATTCCATCTCATTAATTAATCATACTATTCTATAGCTTATTTTACTTCTGTGACTTGTAACTTCATGTGTCACTTGTAAGCCAATGGTGGCTTGGCAGAATGTCTGTGTGACTTCAATAAAGTATTTTGTTTCTAGAGTGATGGCAAATTGGTATGGGAATATACTAATATATGTACGATGTGCATAATGTTATTGCAAGTCATATTGCAAGTCAATGAGTGAACTACATGTTTCACAAGAGAATGCATGGTAGGTTGTTTGGTAGCTACTGTGCCATCCTTTGACACAGCTTCAGAAACTGTGGTTTACAAGCTAACCAAATGCTGTTAGACATTTTTTATATGCTCTGTGACCAACAAAACCACAAACCTCCAGGTATATCACAAGTAACACTAAGCAGAGCTGAGAATTAAATACATCAGTTAGTAGGTGTGGGTGTGTGTTACTATACAAATGATAGTTACAAGTAAATTTATACAATGGTCTCAAATTCCAATATATATTTGGATCAACAAATCATGCAGGATACAGGATGCAATATGTATGCATTGATTTTCTAGTCACAGCAGACTAGCACAGGAAATATGAGTGGTAATATGATACAAATGCAGTTACAATTCTTGCACGTGTATTATAATGTTTATTCCATGACTGTGATTTTGTATCTGAGTCTCTAATCTTGTATTAGTAATTTTTTTCCACACAGAGTTTTCTATACACATCAATTTCCTGCATGACTCTCTCTCTGTACATGTAATGTCTATATTTGATTTATGAGAAATTAGTGGGTCTTATTATGACAGATTGTGGCTGAATCAACTGGACTCTTGGTAAATACAAGGTAACACAATATATACAGTTGCTTTATTCGTCACTGTGTGTATCTGTACATGTGCATACTAGAGAAATAGAACCAAATGGTAAAACCATTGAGAGGACAGATAAGACGACACACACTGTGACACACAAACATGAAATTGGTGTGGGGAGGAGACCAGTGAAATTATGAAATTACTGTCATCCTGATCCACTGACTGAAGATTGAGTAACTGACTAACTGAATAATCGTAGTGTTGGTATAAACAGCCCTAGACAGCTGACTTCACTCTGTTGAAGGTTAACTTTGCTTAAAATATCTACATCAGTTTCGACTCAGTATAATGTTAGTAATGTCCCTGCATTAAATATTGCCTAATTATACACTGCAAAAACTAAATTGTTAAAATAACCATTTTATTGGTTAGTACAGTTGCAAGGAATAGCATGAGTTTAAATTTAGATTGTCAGTTGTAATGGAGGCTCAGTTGTGGCTCATTCATGTGTTACTATACGACATAGTGTTTACCATGTATTGAAAGATATAAATTAAATTATGTGTTTACAGGTTTACAAATCCTTTTCATGCCCAGATACAATTACATGTACTTTAGTATAAATTATACTAGATCTTTGACATGAAATACGAGTAGACAGCACCTTAAAATTGTATAGCTTCAATTGTTATTGATTATAATTAGTACAAAGTATCTATAGTATTATATGTATTTATACAAACTAATTGTTAAATCCTAGCAACTATACTAACCATTAAATTAGTTATTTTAACTATTTTGTTTTTGCAGTGATACAGTGCATCATGACTACAAAAACACTTACTATTTAATATCAATAATCATAACAGTAAAAGTTGGCACTAATTGCAAGAGCAAAGGACGACAATGTTATAATTGCAGTACCAAAAAGGAAGACAACACATGAACCCATACAGCAAGAATATAAAATGCAAGTTGGAGCTACAGAAAGTTTGGCTTTCCTCAAATCATGTCTCCTAGCATCTCCAGCAGCAATTGCCTGTGAGTACAACAACAAAATCAATTTTTCAATTTAAATTAATGTGTATTCAACATCACTGAAAATCACAAAATAATACCGACAGGTTATAATTATAAACAAAAGCAAACGAGTACTATATAAGGTATGAAATTATTTTACTGTACATACATATTTAGCACTCAAAAAGTGCTGGTATAGTGCAAAGTAGAATCACTGCTCCTACTCCATGGCCAGTCAAAGACACAAGCATAGATAAGCAGTAGCAAGATAGATGTAAATATCAGTGTTTACTGGATTCACAATCACATCTCGTGTATAAAGATGTGTATTTTGCCATTGGCCCTATATAACATTATGAAAAAACATGATGTGAAAACAATAATATACAATATTTGGAAAAGACAAGTTATGCAAGTTGTATATATAATACACAAGAAGTAAAGATGACAACTGCAGCTGTTTAATTCTCAATTCAAGCCAAGTAAATAATTATCACAAAGATATTAGTTCAGGGAACGTATGAAGTATAGTCCGTCAGAGCAGTAAATATACACTTCATAACTTCAACATTATAAAACTGTGATTGATGTGAAGAAGAACTGAGCACGTATTAAATGTTGCCAGTGTTGATTTGCTAGTCTCAGACTTGTCCATTTAGGCAATGATATTTCTATTTGTGTTTTGATTTCAACAATCTTATTTAGTCTGATGAGAGGAATATGTAAGTGATAAATGGAAAGTAAGAGAGACACAAAGGATTAGTAGATGAATGGATAGGTAAATGAACAAATGAACACATGAATGGATGAACTAACATGTAAATGAATACATAAATGAATATATACTACATGTAATAAGAAAATTATACCCTGTGTTACTTGTGTATAGTAACAACTTACTTCTCAGATTGTTCTACTGTAGTTCACTAGTAAGAGAAGAGATATATTATATATATATATATATATATATATATATTTGATATTGTCATCTTCAGAACATTCTGTCATCAGTCCACTCACTCCACTGTAAGAGCAACAGCTAATCATATTAGGAGAGATTTCTGAAATGTCACATACCCGATAGGAAGATAGCATCTACCTGTACGAGATACATGACTGATCACGATTCAGCATACACAACCTTTGTACATGATCCTCAGTGTACCATTTATTAACTACAGACAACTAAACATAGGAAGATAAGGAACAATTATTGGATATGGCAGGAAAACAAACAGACAGACAGACATTCACAGAAAACACATTATACATATACCATGTACAAATTTAGTATATTTACTCTACTACATACATATAAACATGCACAGATAAATACACTATGTATATGACATATGAAACAAATACATATTTGCACATATCTGTACATCCATACAAATGTTTCCAGTATGAACATACATAAATTATATGTAAGTATATACAAGCATCAAAAGAACCACATATACACTTATACTTACATTCCCAGTATTAATGAGCCATACTCTGATATCAGAGATCCAGGAACTGCATCAGAAATCTTGTATATAGCTCTCTAAACAGCCAAATATGGTTACAACACATGTGGTGAAGAGATCTTTCAGACTCTGAGGACTCTTTTAAAGATTACTGACATTAGTCTTACATTGTACAGTGATTTGTCATATCAACTTCTCCATCCTCTTTAAGTCTGAACAAAGAACACATGAGTGATGATTAATGAATACATATAGAAAGAAATGGATGGACAAAGGAACATATGGATACATGTAAACTAATTAATATACATGTACAGATAATGAATATACTGATAAGGAATATACTGATGAAGAAATGATAACATATTACTTGACGTGCTAACCCACTAACTTCTCAAACTGATCTGTTGTAGTTGTATCCAATCAAAGAGGTATACTGTTCATATTTTACTATTGTCATCTTACTGTCTACTCTAAACTGATTATCAGCAAATTCTTGATGATTTTGCGAACTATGTTCCAATTCTTTGATAACTGTCTTTCAAAACATGGTATTTTCTTGATGTCTTTGTGAAGTGTATTCGTGCAATTGTTAATGTTTGTGCTATATGCAATGTTATTTATTATGTTGACACATTTCTGACATTATGTGAAATACTAAGGTTTCTAACTATTACATTAGAAACTGCCAAACCAATTGGTAAAAAAGAAGAAATAGTATTTACTGAAGACATTTGCAATAAAAACGTGTTGCATAATACACATGTAAATTAACAATTATTTGTCTTTGTGAAGAGCATTAGTACCATTGTTAATGTTTTGTACCATATGTGATGTAATTAAAGTTTCTAACTATTAAGATAGATTAGCCGAACCGATTCATAAAGGTAACAACCATTCATCCAGCAGGAAGTGTTCATACACAATGCACAGATATACAGTATATGTGTAACAGGGAAGAATTCACAACATTGATAGACAGAGAGTTTAAATGGTGATACACAGTTAAAGATTGCTGGCTGAGGTGAGATTGAGTTGTGTTCAGTAGAAACCCAACCCTCTAAGTACCCCCAGGATCAAGAGACATGTCACTAGGTACTGTGAATGCGTATAAGCCACCGTGAGATCTGTAGCCGGAGAAACAGAAAAATAATTTACCAAAGATATTTAACACGTGTTGCCATGATATGAAGATGAAATGAATTAGATCTTGTTATCATTTTCAATATGTTACTAATGTTTAATTTCTTGTTTGTACACTAGTTCCTTTTATGAGTTAAGGTTCTTTCTGAAGCGTGATTATAATATCTATTGTGTAGCATTCATATGTATATCTTATATAATAGGAGAAAATACTAAAGTTCATAACTGGTATGATATATGTGGCCAATACTGATATGTAAGATGAACTGGAAATATATTATACAAAAAGGGAATAAGAATTTTATCTGAGAATACATAGACTAGTTTTAATTAACTTCTTGTTTGTCACTCTCAATTTCGTCTACTCTATCGACAGGTTTTGTAGTTACTGGATAAATATCTAAAGATACCAAATCCTCTTCAATATTACTATATTCAGACAGTTCTATAGCATCGAAACGTTCTGTAGTATCAGACCCAATTTCAATTGCACTGTCAAGTGAGTCTAGCGAGATAGATCTCAAACCTTTACCTAAAGGTCTAAATTCATTTAATAGTCTCACCATATCATGATGACCATATCTGGAAGCAAAGTCAAGTGGAGACCCTCCTGTACTATCCACTAATCTGGAATCAGCACCTGATTCGAGAAGTATTCTAACAATATCAATATGTCCATACTGTGAAGCAAGATGAAGTGCTGTAATACCTGCTACTGCTTGATAATTAATATTAATAGGACCGTGTTCTATTAACAGCTTCACTACCTCAGTATGACCTTTACCACTAGCTATCAGAAGAGGAGTCCAACAATTTATCTGTCTTCTTATATTAGGATCGGCACCAGATGTAAGAAAGGTAGAGATGACAACAGAATGACCATTCCCACTAGGTATAAATATAGCTGTTGTGCTATCCTTTAAACGAGCATTAGGATTAACTTTGCCTTTCAGTAGTATTTCAACTACCTCATTATGACCATTCTGACTACCTATCATAAGAGGAGTCGACCCATCACTTTTTGCCATATTAGGATCGGCACCAAATGTAAGAAGGGTAGAGATGACAACAGAATGACCATTCTCACTAGTTATAAATATAGCTGTTGTGCCATCCTTTAAATGAGCATTGGGATTAACTTTGCCTTTCAGCAGTATCTCAACTACCTCATTATGACCATTCTGACTACCTATCATAAGAGAGGTCTGCCCATTATGTCTTGTCATATTAGCTAAGTCATTTTGGTATGTACTTACTACTAGAAGAAACCCAACAGCTCTAACATTTCCTAACTCAACAGCTTGTAAGAATGCTGATTCCAAGACATGACACCCTTCATTAGGTCCCTCATATAATACCTTATCATCTGTTTTCAGGGATATCCCGCCTACAACGTTCAGGAAATCAGGAGACACAGTAACCAATATACTTGTATCAATATCAGGAATTATCCATCTTTTATTCTAATTTGTGCAGCGCAATCGTATTGATTTTCAAAGATTAATTTTGCTAGCCTGTCAAATTTTTTCAGTTTTCAGTGTGACATTACCCCAATCAACTCCACAATTTTATGATTGCCACACACATCTCTCGCTTCTTTTATAAGTTTCATGAGATGTTTTATCTTCACAGATGTTTTGAATGTTTCAAGCTTTTTTGTGTAATTTTCAAGAAGTTGTACTAAAGGCTTTTCATTGCTAAGGAACTTATCTACGAGGTAAGCGAGAATACGATAATTGAGAAAACAATAATGTTGACGCATTCTTGCAAATACTGTCTTAAGAGTGGCTACTTTTGTTGAAAGAGGTTCTAGCTCACAAACTTCTTGTAGGACTACCTGTATTTCATCAATTGAAACCGACTTCTTCTGTATAGCATTCGTCTGATTTCTAGTACTAAGCTGGCTAAACTAGTAATCATTTCATTAAATTCTCTGTTAATACTCTCATCAATATATATACGTTTAGCATCATATATTTTACTCACTCTATTAGACCCCATCTCAGTCTCAAGGGTTGGCTATGTGAGACTATCTCCATCTCTTGTTAGTCACTCCTTGTTTCTCTCTGTTTGGTGGTGATGAAGGATATGAAGGTGAGACTATTTGAATATACTTGTCACGTATTCGATCAGTAATGTAATTATTGTGGATCTTTGTGAGAGCATCAACAATGTCATTTCAAGAAACTGGTTTAGTATAAGACTGGAAACATTTAATTGGGGTTTATGATATAAACCAGAGTTTAATGCATGTGTTGTGCTTGTGGCATCCATCCAATTAGGTAGACAGGTGTGCATGTAGTCAGGCTGATTAGGTAGTCATGTGAGGAAGAGTCCAAAAGCACAGTTTATAGGCTAAGTAGGTGCCATGGTGTCGATCAGTCTGGTGCATTTGATCACAAGGAAGTGAAGTGACTATTCCCATGTGCAGGTCAGGTGCCCATAGTCAACTGAGGTAGCTCTTGCCATTACAAGTTCACTTTGTACTGAATTGCTGTAATCTGTGCAATCATTAAATTATGTCTCAGTTACCAGTGTTGGCACCATCTTCAACACTGGCCGATATACGCAAACTCACAGTCCCTATACTGCGTAAATACCTTTATCAGTCCGGTTTAGTAAGCACAGGTACTAAAGAAGTTCTGGTGAAAAGACTTAAAGCATCACTAACAACTGTGGCGACGCCTCCAACCATGTCAAGCAAACTCGTCATTCTTCTCATGTGTGCAATTCCAGAGACCCCCGAGCGAGCGCTCGTGGTCGGCACTCTCGAGAAACCACTCAAGCAAGCGCTAGGGATCGAGCAAGAACTCGGAGTAGATCTCCAACAAACAATCACCAGAGACATGCCAACCTCTCATCCAGTTCTGAAAGCAGCTCAGACAGCAGCTCAACGACACAATCACACTACCATAGACGTAAACGAGCGACATCTTCTAGCTCCAGCTCACAGTCACTATCACCTATGCAAAGACCGAGACGTCGCAAGAAACACACACATCGAAGACAGCGCTCTTCAAGCTCTTCCAAGTCTGACTCAGATGTAGAGCCAGGACCATTTGTGTCATTTGCACCCCCTCCATCCCGACATTGTGTACAGAGGATACGACGTGGTAAGTACATAAAATTTGACAATCTTCT
This sequence comes from Petrosia ficiformis, assembly GCA_947044365.1. Classification (NCBI taxonomy): domain Eukaryota; kingdom Metazoa; phylum Porifera; class Demospongiae; order Haplosclerida; family Petrosiidae; genus Petrosia; species Petrosia ficiformis. Next base: position 3,419,637 of record OX345647.1, read on the forward strand.
CCCCTCTGTAGATACAATACCTTTCCAGTCATGGCACCAGAAACCATCACAGCACCGACATCACAGCAAGCGGAAGCTCAGTGACCTTCAGTCGTGGTTGCAAGCATGGAACATCTACATGCTAGTTCGAATCCACACAGCTCCAGACACAGCTTTGGATCTTGCTAACTATCAGACACTAATGTGTCATCTGTTCTCAACATACCCAGTCTTAGCTTGTCTCCAATATGACAAACTCTTCCACCATGCAGCAGCCAGAGACCACACACTGCCATGTGACGAACTCAAGGAAGACATCTTAATATGGTGCATGACACAAGATTATCAGCCCTTTTGTAGGCAGTCATCGATCTTCACTCGCCTCGGTCCACTTTCAGCAAGTGCTGGAGGTGCCCGGTCAAGCGACCGGTCAACTCGCACTAACGAAGGAAAGGAAATTTACAAAACATTCAACATCGGAAAGTGTACTAGAGGAGAATCATGCATATTCAGCCACACTTGCTGGAACCCAGGCTGTCTTGGATCACATTCCGCCAAAGCCTGTACGTACCCTGTCCAGCAAGCCCTCCCACTCTTGAGCTCAAGCGAGCTCTTACACCCTTACGACTGTCTCAAATTGAGAAAGAGCTATGCAATCACCCAAACAAGACTTGGACTAAATGGCTACTTCAAACTTTATACGATGGTGTACAAGTTGGTTACACCGGACCTAGAAATGAACGTATCTCACCAAACTTACACTCAGCACTCTTAAACCCTGCAGCTATAGACAAGCAACTACATGAGGAGGTATCTAGACAAAGAATACTCAGCCCTTTCTCTAAACTACCACTTAAAAATCTTCAGTGTTCTGGACTTGGCGCTGTACCCAAGAAAGGCAGTGACAAGTGGCGAGTTATTATGCACCTTTCAGCACCTCATGGACAAAGTATTAACGACAAGGAGGAATACACCCTCCACTATTCCACTATCGATGACGTCGTTAAGTTGCTATCACACTTTGGCCCATCGGCACTCATGCCAAAAGTGGACCTAAAATCAGCCTTCAGAATAATATCAGTAGCCAGACGGGACTGGGAACTACTCGGGTTGTTTTGGAGAGGTAAGTATTACATTGATACCTGCCTCCCATTTGGACTGCGATCCGCTCCATTTCTGTTCAACCAATTCGCAGATGCATTGCACTGGATTCTGGCCCACAATTATAACCTTCATTTAATCCATTATCTTGATGACTACTTTATTGTTGGACCCCCACAGAGTCAAACTTGCCAAGCAGCAGTCCAGACCATGCTCAACCTGTGTACCACCAGACTGGGGATCCCCATTGCACTTGACAAGTTGGAAGGTCCCGACACTGCAATCACTTTCCTGGGGATCGAAATTGATTCACAGTCACAAAACTCAGGCTACCAGCAGGAAAGCTGCATAAACTACTGCAGGATATTACCATGTGGAAAGGAAAGAAAAAGGCTAAGAAAAGAGAGCTGCTATCAATCATTGGATTGCTGTCATTTGCCACTAAGGTTGTTCCAGTGGGTCGGTTATTCCTTCGACGATTAATTGACCTGTCTTCCAAAGTAAAACAACTTCATCATTACGTTAGTCTAAATGCAGAAGCCAGAGCTGACTTCCAATGGTGGATAGATTTTCTTCCATCATGGAATGGCAAGTCAATGTTCCTGAATACAACCTGGACCTCAGTAGAGGATCTAGGGCTCTACACAGATGCATCTGGAACTCATGGCTATGGAGCCTTCTTCAAAGGTGCATGGTTTAATGCCAGCTGGCCACCACATTAGATATCTCGCTCCATTCAGTGGAAAGAACTGTTTGCTATTCTTGCAGCAGCCACAACATGGGCAAAGGAACTGAAGAACCTGCGGATCAAGTTCTTCTGTGACAATCAAGCGATTGTCCACATATGGCAAAACAAATCATCAAAGCACCCAGACATTTCATCAAATATGCCGTCTCCAATTCAACAAAGACCACATACAAAGCCGGTACGAACAAGTACATGGAATTCTGCAAATACTTACATTTGAAACCTCTTCCTTGCTCTAAAAATACAATAGCATTGTTTGCTGCCCATCTCAGCTCTTATTTGTCACTCAAAACAATCAAAGTGTACATTGCTGCAGTTTCTCACCTACACCAAACCAATGGCTATAAACCCCCAACAGTCCACAACTCAGCCCTTAAACTTGCCTTCAGAGGAATGAAGCGAAGATCCATTGGTGAAACAAATTTTATTCGTCGTCCCATAACACCCCACATTCTAAAAAAGCTTGTTAAAGCAATCTGTAACCTCAAGCATTACAGTTCCCACGACAAGCTGATGATAAAAGCAGTTTTCACATTAGCCTTTGCAGCATTCCTCAGAGGTAGTGAGTTCACAACAGCTGACACATTTCAACCAACCACCAATGCTACAATTGATGACACAATTGATGACATCACTGTCCTGGATCACATATCCTTTAAATTTCATATCAAACACTCAAAAACGGACCAATTTCACAAAGGAGAAGTTGTGAAACTCGTAGCTACTGGTGATTCACTGTGTCCAGTCTCAGCAATGTACAAATACCTCCGGACATGTAAGGCCCATAAGAAAGCACCACTGTTCCATTTCAAAAATGGCTTACCTTTGTTAATGAAGGATCTGCGACACATCCTACGCCGGCTTCTTCACAAATTGGACTACCCATCAAAACAATTCAACACACACAGTTTTCGAATTGGAGCAGCCACTTCAGCAGCAGCTACAGGAATGTCTAGAAAAAAAATCAAAAGACTGGGTCGTTGGAAGAGTTGTGCCTACCTTGACTATATCAGGACATGTACTTGAACCGTATGTTATGTACCACATGCATTAGTTTTCAGTTTGTATGCAATATCATTTATCCATCATTATCAAAATTTTATTTATGTGCTACCCTCATCACTTTCTGACTTATTTATTATGTAACTTATATTTTCTATTATTTATGTTGTATTCAAATCTCAGGAGCTTCCTTGTTGCAACTAAGTGTACAAGCCTGTTTTGGGGGTTTCACTTTGGGCGATATCCCCTGTGGGGCTTATCCCCGCAACAGGCTTGCAGGCGAAGACAAGCGTCTTTCGCCAAGGCCTGGGGACCCCGGGGGGACGCCTGTCGGTCCCCAAATTTCAGGCAAAGAAAAATTAAAATAAAATTGTGTTTAATAATGTTAGAAAGATTACTCACTTCATTTGTTAAATCAGTTACTAGTCATTCAATACTTAAGTTCTTGCTTTTTTCAGTCTGCATATATGAATATTCTCTATCTGAAGAGGACATATGGCTAGGAACAACTTTCTCCTGAATATAATGAAAATAGAATGTAATTATATTGGCAATTGTGATGATACATAATTGTATTTAACCCCACTTCAATAATTAAAAACAAGTGGACTCTGGAAACTATAAGATTCTTCATGATACATTTAAATAATAAGTTTTAAAATATTATTATAATGAAAGGACAATTAATACATACACATATAATGAAATTTATTTCAATACCATTCTTCTAAAATGAGTACTAGTTATTAATAGTTATTAAGATGAGTGTGTCACTCTATTTGACTGGTACATGATGGTCTCACAATTGATATATTCATTAGTGCTCACTCCCTACAAATATTAATAATCAGATAATATGATCAAAGAAGTAATAATTATAATTTTCTCATTCTGATATCCTTGAGCTTTAATGTGGCTCAAAGATTGAGGTTTGCAATGCAAGTGCATTATTTAATCTCGACCTTTATTGGTCCACCCAAGTGCCACATTATAACACTTATTAAAGATTATTTTCAATTAATGATTTAGTGTCTATTACTTAATTAACTTTTTTAGTCTTTCCAGAATAGAGGTAGATGAGATTTATCACCCACTGCTTTCCAAAATTTTGATAGAATGAGTTCTGTTTTGAAAGTAGCTTTTTCTTCTGTCTAGTTCTATCATTATATCTGCTTTTCTCTTCCCCCTGTACATAGTTACAAATGTAGTGAAATCAAGAATGTGTGATAGATGAGATGAAGTATGAGCTCCAATTTTCTCTTCTGAAAAAAGATGTCTTGATTTAATGTATGCACGCTTAGACACAAACTTTCACAGATACGAGCAAAGATGAATGAAAGCACAGTCTTGCAATCCTGTAACAAACTCCAGTCCAAACTGGTGGCTTTACCTGGACGTGTGATGGTGGAATGCAATATTGATGACATCATTGATGATTAAAAATGAAATGTTCATATAGGCTGGAAGTTTTCTTTAGGAGTACTAACATTCTCAATGGCTTTAATTTTCGACATCTTCTGTATCCACCACATGACCAAAGTATTCAACTGTGCCCTGCAGAAAGTAACACTTAGCCATTGTATGTGGAACCCAAATCCTCCTTGAAATTATTGTGTGCCCATCAGCAGTCTTCCCAGTGATTAATATATTGTTTGTTGATGTAACACACAGTTCCTGGTAATTTTGGTATATATTGATTCTGCTCATTGTTTGCTGAACTATTGGCGGACTCAGAGACCTGAATTGTCTCAGTGTATGACTCTAATAAAGTTAATTAAAGTGAAAAGAAAAGTATTCTACTCTACTTTACTCTGCCCCACTCTACTTTACTCTAGTTTAATCTAATAAAGTTAAGTAGAAAGTAAAGTACTCCAGTCTAGTCTACTCTACTCTATTCTATTCATTTTTCAGGCCGGTTCAAAACACTTTGAGGAAGCATCTTGACAGGCATAATTATAATTTAGCTTATTTGCCTTCACAACAACCTATTTCATTACTCAACTCTTTATTACTCTTTTACCCTTTCATTGTAAGAGGAGTATAATTTATATATGTATATACAGGTGGGAGTATCACATTTTGGATTATAATGTTAAAAGAAAAGAGGTAAGATGTTTTTTTGATCTCCTGTATTGGGGACTGTTGAGTGAATGTTTGAATATCTTCATTTGAAGGAGCCATACAAGTATAAATTCAAACATGAGATATGTACTTCATTGATAGACCACCATGGTTATACAGTTAATGCAGCAGCATTATACGTGTATAACAATAATTGTACATCATTCATTAGTGAATAACATCATGGTAATGAATATTAAATTACAACCTTACAAGTTGCACAAGTGTTAGATGCACAAAGAAGGTTTGGAAACCTACAATGATTTAATTAATACATTTAATCTGCTTCTGTTGACATCTATTACAATAAGAGAATTGAAACAGCAATTATTGGAATATAATTGGTACAAGTACATATTATGTCACCATGCAGTCATAACAACCTGCATGACCAAATACTTACTACTCCGTGCAACTGTACTAACAAATAAATTAGTTATTTTAACAATTTATTTCTTTAGTATACTCATGTATATAGACTAGGTTGGTATGTCCAAGTTAACTGATAAAGAAGGTATATAATACATACATCTTTTGAGGAATGGGAATTTAAAAATAGACAAACTACCTGACAAGATGTTTAAGTTGTAAGCTATTTGTTTTTGTGTCTATATAGTTTGATTGTCCACAGTTTCTTTTGTCTCTCTGTTTTTATACTTTGTTTGTTAAGGTCTGTCCTCATTTATCTTCAGATTGTTATGACAGTATTTAGTATTACTTTCAGTGTTTTTCACAGAAGAAGGCAAGTCCCAAGGACAGTGGTGACTACGAAAACTGATACGAACCAACTGATGTGAACATAGTGTGTTAATTAATATGCTAATTAAAAGGCACCACCAAGCTTCTTCATATCAACTATGTTTCAATACAGCTAGCTCACACTTCAGTGTATTATATGTATGTAGCTTTGATCTAGTTATTGTTTTTGCTATAATATCATAATTACATATAAATTTATATTTATTACCACTTTTTTACTTATTTCTTAACTTATTATGGATATAATTATATTTGTTGTAGTTAGCCTGTCTAATTATTTGTCTTGTTATTTGGTTTGTACTTGTAGTCATTTTTAACAGAAATTCCACAGACAAAATGCTTTTTCTTATGGCAATCGACAAACATTTGTTGGGGGAAGTAAAATGTTAGAGGTTTGATTTTAAAGTCATTGTCATCAACCTCACCACCAAAATTACCTTTATGTGAATATTTTTAAAGTAAAGATTGTTGTGGTGAAACATTCTTGATGTATTCATTATTCAAGTTACCACACCAAGGTGGCATTCATTAATAACTAGTTAATCAGTGTACTTATATTTGGATCAACACTAAGATCAGATAATAACTATGATTGTATTATTGGTATAGCAAATAAAACACTATAAGAGTGAGTACATGATGAATTGTGTAATAATCAGTAAACTGTATAAATATTTAATTATGCACTTCAATAAAAAGAGTATTTGTGCTTTGACAGGGAAATGTTGCATTAGTTAGTCACAAGTAATGCTGTAATAATGACAATTGCATTTTCAGGGGTGAAGTAAAGTACATTCACATTGCACTCACACTTATTTCATAATACTCACTGTGTAAAATTGTGTGATATAGAAATTAGCACAATTAGATATAACCACATGCCAATTAATAATCACTTTAGTTATGTGTGTTGCAACTACACACAGAAAACAGACAATTAATATAATTACCTTCAATTCTATATGGACATACTTTAGCACTATTATAATGCAAAAACAAAGTTGTTAAATTAACTAATTTATTTGTTAGCACAGTTGCAACACTGTAAAAATTGTTTGTTGTTTCACTCAATTCAGTTGGTTTGTTATATACAATGTCATATGCCTATAAGTATAACACTATGAATAATGTGAGCCCTCTATAGTATAGAGTTATGTTATATAATATGACAAAAATTTACTATAGCTAGCTACTTTGACAGTGACACTGTTACTGTCAAGCAGTATGAATGATGTCTTGTTTTACAGTATATAGAGTTACTTAGCTGCTTTGACAGTGACACTTACTGTCACGCAATGTGAATGACATCTAGTTTTGCAGCCTGTCCATAGCTTCATAACAATTATTTGTTTGATGTTATAATTATAAAAATGAAACTCATATAACCAATTAAATTGGTCAAAATAACAAATCAGTTTTTACAGTGTAATGCACCCAATGATGTTTAACTGGTTGCCATTTCTCACACTTTATTTTATTTATAATACATAGCTAATTGTTTTAAACAGAAAACTTCAAACAATGTAACATTATTCTTAGCAATAAAAATTCCAATCCACTAAACCCCCTCTGAGCTAAGGATTAAACAAGATCTTGCAAAACTGGACTGCTTCATGTAATTTTTCTTAAATTTTTTTGACAAAAAAGAATGACATATTTACAATACCATACTAGAATGTTGGTTATCCTCAACAATAAAGAACTAATAGTCTGTCTACAAAATTCCAGGAAATAAGTTCAAAGTTACAATTCTAACACCAAAAAGGAAGATAGCACATGAACCCATACAGCAAGAACATAAGATGTAACTGCGAGCTATAGGAATTTTAGCTTTCTTTAAATCATGTCTCCTGACCTCTCCAGCAGCAACTGCCTGTGAGTATAATAATACAATGTTTGTTAATATACATTATAATCAGGGGTGTGGAAACAGCCAGTCATGCAGGACATTGTCCGATAAATCTAGTGAATGTCCGGTAAAACGAAACTGAACTGTATACAAAGTATATGGGGAGCAGGACAAGAGTGGCAAAAATGATAGGCCGCCAAAATGTCCGGCAATTGGCTCAATGTTTCCACACCCCTGATTATAATTATATACATATAATATTTATATATAATAATAATATATATATAATATATAATATACAATATAATATATAATATGCAATATACAATAAACAGACTGGCTCTTTCAACCAATTATTGTTGCATGTTAAATTATAATGATATCATAGTGAAAGTGTCTTAGATATATGCTGTCTGAAAATAAGGATTCCATGGTGGTTATATTTCAATTAATACTTCTTCCACCAATATAATCCCATTAAGAACAGTCTGTACTACAGCAGTTACACTTCACAATCAAACAGTGATATAAAATTCTATAAAAGCACACAACAGTAGTACATATGGTACAAAAAAACAGTTTACTGTATATACATACATCTTTAGCATTCAGAATTGCTGGTATAGTGCAAACTAGAAACACTGCTCCTATTCCAGTCAAAGACACCAGGGTAGATAAAATAATAGCAATAGCAAAATAGATGTAAGCATCAGTGTTCTCTGGATTCAAAGTTACATCTCTCGTGTCAAAATGTGCATTTTGCCATTTACCCTATACAATGAAGTAATGAGAAAATAATTATAAATATAATATTATACAAAGTACATAAAACAACCACATGAACATTTGCATGTAGTCATAATCCTTAGCTCAAAGGAAATGATACAATCAAAACTAGAGAAATTTGTTCCCAGAACTTAGAAATGACACAATGCATGTAACAATACTACTATTCATAATGATGATGAGAATACATGCTGCAACAGAGGACTTGAATAATTATAATACTACTATTGAAAATGTTTGACATTTAGTACTATAATATCAACTTCAATGCATATACATGCACAACTAAATTGCAAATGTACTAACCACACTGCAAAAATAGAATTGTTAAAATAAAATAACAAATGTAGTGGTTAGTATAGTTACAAGGATTTAACAATTACACTGTAAAAAATTAATGGTCAATTGGTTTGGTTATATCAGTTGCATGTTTTCTATCTGCGTTATATATCATGTTTATATATAATTATATATATATATATATATATATATATATATATATATATATATATATATATATATATATATAACAAAAAATAGGAACAATTACTATGTTGCTAATTAGATAGTACACCTGTACTTTGCATTAGAAACATAATAAACAACCAATCATTTTTTACAGTGTAATACTTTGTTCAGGATACATACATCTAACGCCATACCTACTTTGTACTAACTATATGTAAGATATCTATACCAATTATTAATCAATTAAAATGCCTATTAGATGCACAAAGAAGGTTTGGAAACCTACAATGACTTAAATATATATGTATGTATTCAAACCAAACTTTTTGTACACCTGTTAGACAAATATTATTGGATACAATTACATGTATATGACGATGCAACCTACACGACCAATTAAATTACGATTTCCACTGATTCATTGCAACTGTACTAACCAATGTTTAACAATTTTATTTTTGCAATGCAATCAGTGAATTATTTAAATATTTTGTTTTTGCAGTGAGCTAAACGAATTATGTATATACATCTTGAGATAGCTGCTAAGGCCCCCAGCCCCTTCCCTCAAGCAAAGGATTTGCACACAAAATACATGCATATCAGTGGCGTATTTTCTGAAACGTGAGAGTTGTCACTTGTAAATAAAAAATTGCGTTATATTTCACTCCTTACGGTAATTCCAGCACTGAAAGATGATGTTTAGTAGTCTTTAACTTGGAAACATTGTAGAGAGGATAACTATAAAGCTCTTTCCTACGTGAGTAACAAAACTTTCAATAAATTCGAGCGAGCGTGCTCCTCGAGTTAGTAATAACTTTTGAGCAGCCACATCCATGCAATGTTGCAGAAACATTGCATGGGTGTGGCTGCTCTAATTTGACCACAATTGTGCAACCCCGGCACTAGCCACTAGTTATACCATAGTTGAACTTTGATATACTTTCATTGTTTACACTATTGAACTTTATTACTTGTTCCTGCATGCTTTTCTTTGATCAGGTGATAAACATTATAATAACCCATCACACACGTAGTTTAATTAGTGGGCGTGGCTTCCGGTGCAAAAATTTCTTCTTTGCCCCCACTTTTCTAAAATTCTCGCTACGCCCCTGAATATGACATCACAAATGATCTACCTGATAGGAAGGATTATACTATGGGGATTTTCCAGTAGAAATGATAGCTGTTGATTTCCAAATAAAATACATAATTGTCTTATAACATACATAGATACACCCTTGCATCATGTATGATGTAGACTAGCTTATTACACTGTTATTGACCCTCCCAATTGGAATCAGCGTGCAGGTCAAAGATGGGTTCAATGTGAATAGCTGATGTTAGTACTGTACATGTGTTCATCATGATGTGCTGAATATTTTATCAAACGACTGTTCTACTACATTATTAAAATTCTGTTATATTATATACCTCCCGTGATTTCACGGGTGGTTGTGAATGTACTAGTCTTGTGGCGCCGATGTACCATATGGCAATGTGAGACTATATATAGATAGAATGCGGCAACTATTAATCATTTATATGGAGATGTGCATTCATAAAGCAACTTGTCTTCTATAAATGTTACAATTTTACTTAGTTTTTGTACATACGGGACCCTATAACATATACAAATAACATAACTATATATATTATAATATATTATATATTATATATAATTTTACACATATATAATTATATAAAATATAAAATATATAATTTATATAATTATAATTATAAAATTACAGACTCACAAGCAGCAGGGTATGGAGGAGGATCTAGTAACTGGTGGCTGTGGTAACTTAACTCTTGATTTCCACAATAAATATATCTTTAAAATATCACATACAATCACACACACAAATATGCTATTCATCAACAGTTCTTATATAGCTACAAAACTAAACATGATATGCCAGGTGTCTGTCAGGTATCTGATAATACAATTTTAAGGAAATACATTTTTAGTCAAACCATTAACTCATAATTAATGTCAGATACTACAGTGGCATTATCTGATATTTGAATAAATTATAATGTAATACACAAAAATAGTTTATTGTAGATTAGTATCACGTTTGAAGTATTACACTTACCTGTGGCTGACGTTGATTAGAGACCAGAGGTTGTCTCTCTAGAGGATTATAAAACATTCACAATTACTTATATAATTATAATATATATAATATAATTATATATATATATATATATATATATATATATATAATTATATATACCATAGCTAACAGCCACATCAAAGTTACCGACAGGTGTTATATACGCGATATACACCCAACCACAGGTGGATATGAAACCACAGGGCTGATATAAGACCTATAATGATATTCATAATAGATTGCAAATGAAAAGGAGCGTAGAGCCGTAGATGTCAGGTAACATTGATGCACATGTTAGGTAAAGAATATATTATATATAGCATATAATATATTCACCCCTCGGCTTCGGGCTGCTATCTCAGGGTTGAGGTCTGATATTGCTGATACACACCGAGAAGCCATGCTATATATATTACATATATATATATATAATATGATGGTATTATTGCACTGCATTAATCTTAGTTACCACCCAGCAACGGCATATAAATATTTATAATTATAATTAATGTAATATAATATGAACATAATATTATATATATTTATATATTATATATATATATATATGTGATCGAATTTGTGAAAACCAGGCTTATTATTAATTTTGAGATACGAGTGAAAATAGAGAGTTATGGCTTGCTCGGGCCATCACTGTTTTACTACATAAAAATTAAAAAGCTTCATTAACATCTTACCTATTCACTGTGCTTCACTAGCCACTCCTAAAGAGTGTTTTAGTCATTACATTTAATGATGATTTAACTCAAAATGAAGGATTTGTGACTACAACAGTTTAATCCCTCGCAAGGCCTCTCTGTAGCTTTGTCTTTGCTTGATTGGGATGTATCATATATCATTCTAGAGCTAATTGAATACTCTATTCAAAAAATTTAGAAATTTTATCTCATAAACCTGATTTTCGCAAATTCGGTCACCTATATTATATATTGACTGAGTCTGAATATTATCTGGAATAATGATATCTTACCATTATTTGCCATTTTTCATTTCAACAACTTGAACTGAGAGAACCTTCAACAGCAACTTGAAATAACCTTCCAAAATTGATTCAACGGTGCATCTTAGCAGACGTATATAGAGTATAGACTATAGACTATAGGCGCCAGTCTCGTCCCCTCAACCCCGGGCAAATTTAATCTACAAAATCCCTTCGCATTTGGGGAATATCCAAAATTAATAATTAAAATTAATTATGCTGACTAGTCTCGTTCTCAGACTCGCCAATTGACGAGTCTGGGAACCACATAGCATAAATAGCATTGTGAAAATTACCCGGTTTGTAATAAATATCATTTGCCCAGTTTTTTATTCTCCCAGTATTTCTCCCCAGTGGAAAGCTCTGGAAAAGATTTATCAAAGTTATATTTTATCAGCTAAATATGGAATGATATACTAAATGATAGAAGTGAAGTTATGTAGGACCATCCTAATGGTGTTTAGGAGCACTGACCTTGCGATCAAGAGGCCCAAGCTCTAACCACTATGCCACACTGCTGCCCAAAACAAGAGTGCCTATCAATCTGGGACCTTTTTTTTTTTACTAAATATAGAATAACAGTCTATCCTGGTAAACAACATACATTACAAGATCTACAATCATGAATAGGATGATGTGTACAAGATACTACAACAATATGATTGACTTGTACAAGACACATGATTAAAATCAATCACATGATTGATTAATTAAATCATGTGTCTTGTACAAGTCAATCATATTGTTGTAGAGGAAGTCACCGATTGTTGGACATATCTAATTTCGGACATTCAAATTATGCAAATGCAAGCACCTAGAGCTCTCATTTTTGGATCACAGTAAGATTTGAACCTTAGCTGTGTGCATACCAAAAATGAGCTGCCGATGATGAAATACGTAGATATATTCACAAATCTTGACCGTCCGAATCAAGCAAATGTCGGATAAAGATATCAAGAGACGGATCCGCTCCTGTAGACCTTAAAAGAGAAGCAAATAGATTACTTGTTGCATGTATGAAGTAGTGTCAGTTATTCTCTAAACAATATCTAAGCCTTGTCTTCTAGGATTTTGATACCATCGTAACAAGTTACCGCAGACAATAGGCGGTATATTTGGCCACGCCCATTATGTAATAATTATTATATATAACTCAAACTCTTTCTTTAACTACAATTGTTCTTTTATTTTGCTGTAACATTTACTGCATAACCAAGCATATGATTCATCATCCCATGCTTTGGGATTAATTACTTCACACATTTCGTGAAACCAAACATCAAAGTTAGTACATTCTATCATTCTAATGGTTGGAGTTTCTGGTAGACGACAACTGCAATGAACAATAACAGCTATTTTCTTCTTTACAACCTGACCAGGTTCCAAATGGCGATGCACTGATGGAAAAGGTAATGCTGTTGATCTTTGTAAACAATTGTACAGGTGGTTTCTCAATTCACTTTGAATGTAGTCTTTCGTGTGAGGCATTTCACCATCACATAATGTGGTTGCATATGCCATTGCATATAATCCACAATCTTTAATTCCGCTCTGCTTGCAAACATTAATAAGTTCAATCTTGATATTTCTTCTCGGTGTCCATACAATACTACAAATTTGACATATTATGTCGTCACTTATATTTTCATCACTTATACTGTCAAAGACTTGTACACCTGTGAGTAAATAATTTGTATATATACATTGTACATGGAAACCTACACTTATGATTCACACCACCATATAAAATCATAGCACACACTAGTAATAAGATATCATTTTCTAATGCTTTTTAATGCTATTGTTATAGTGTTGTGTAGGTAAAATACACATTCCAACCCTATATAATAATTACAGATACATAACAAATTAGTAATACCTGATCTGCAATTAATATTAGACACAGTGATCCAATGATTACCATTCACATGAAGAATCTGCACAAAACGTCACCACTGGGTGGAAAAATTATACTCTTTACCATATGCTGGATCTTCCAACCCACTAATGACAAACTGATCTCTCAGTAACAGTTGATAACGAATAATAAGTGTACATGTTACTTCTTCCCCATTAAATAGTAGTGACATATTGGCTAAAACTGCTCCATCAACATCAAGATGATCCTCGTCGGCACTGTCTGACGACAATTCCATAGTGGTAGGTTCTTTGTTGACTGCAACACATAGTATATGTATTATAATATTACCTATACATACTTGCCATTCATGACTACTTACTTCTTGCTACTCTCTTGTCTTTCTCAGAGAGACGTTTGACTAAACTGCCCTCATCAGAGACACTAGTTTTACAAGTTATCTGCTTCTTACCTATAGTATGCCAAACATTCATGTACATATATATCCAGAAATAACAAAATAACTTACTTCCTGTTTTTGTTTCTACTAAACTGTCTTCATCACACACACCTCTAGTTTTATGAGTTACCTGCTTCTTACCTATAGTATGCCAAACATTCATGTACATAAATTATATATCCAGAAATAACAAAATAACTTACTTCCTGTTTTCATTTCCACTAAACTGTCATCATCACACACACCTCTAGTTTTACGAGTTATCTGCTTCTTACCTGTAGTATGCCAAACATTCATGTACATTATATATCCAGAAATAACAAAATAACTTACTTCCTGTTTTCATTTCCACTAAACTGTCATCATCACACACACCTCTAGTTTTACGAGTTATCTGCTTCTTACCTGTAGTATGCCAAACATTCATGTACATTATATATCCAGAAATAACAAAATAACTTACTTCCTGTTTTCATTTCCACTAAACTGTCATCATCACACACACCTCTAGTTTTACGAGTTATCTGCTTCTTACCTATAGTATGCCAAACATTCATGTACATATATATCCAGAAATAACAAAATAACTTACTTCCTGTTTTCATTTCCACTAAACTGTCATCATCACACACACCTCTAGTTTTACGAGTTATCTGCTTCTTACCTGTAGTATGCCAAACATTCATGTACATATATATCCAGAAATAACAAAATAACTTACTTCCTGTTTTGTTTTTCACTTCATTGTCTTCATTTTCTAGACCACTGTCACTAGTTTCAGGACCACACACTGACACACCTCTACAGGTTCTTTGCTGTTTAGCTGATGCTTTGGCTTCCTTAGCCTTTGCTCTAGCTACTTTTCGTTTTTCTTTCTCGTCTATTTTCTCTTGCTTTATTCTTTCTTTTTCTTTAATAGCTTCAATATTTTCAATGCTAGTGAGTACCTTTCCTGCAGTCTTCTGGCACTTCATTGGTAGAGGCTTTGGAGTGCTCAAAAACTGGCTGATTGAAGAGGCTTTTCTAAGTGGCATGATAGTCAAAGAATCTTCATTGACATGATTGATATCTCCTAATGATAATGACCTATCGGATGGAGATATTGCTGTGGAAGGTTCCAGTTCATTATTATAATCATAGAATGATTTAAACGAGGCATTTACATTTGATAATGTGGTAGTAGATTGCTCGTAATATGGTGAATATTTCGAACGTTTATCACATACTGGACTGTACAAAGGAATGTATGCCCCAGTCCCGTACGATGTGGCAGTGATTCGGGGTGAAATGCGGAAGGGTTTTCTTTGCATATTTGATCTTGGACCTTTCTGGGGTTGAAAGGATATACACCTGTTGCACTAAATCCAGCTCTAATATTTTTTGAGACATTGCTAACATCCAAGCTTCACTAAATAGATGTGAAAAATCGTATCGTGAAACTACTCTTCCTGAATTACGTTTATAAAAATTGTGGCAAACCTGCTTCCAACAGGACTTTAATGGATTGAAACAGCCTACATCCAATGGTTGAGCAAGATGTGTTGTGTGAGGAGGTAATGTGAAAAGAATTACCTTTTCTTGAGCTGCTGCTGTAATAACATCTGGACAGTAACGACTAGAATGTCCATCCATTAGTAGAAGTAAAGGTCTTATTGGAGGACAGTACACAAGGAAATGACGATAAAACCACTGGAAAAATAACTCTCTGTTAATCCAGCCCGTTTTTGACAGTCAGTAAAGGGTTCCAGGTATTTCTCCAACTGTCATCTCAGGGTTTAAGGTTTTCCTATCGAAGATGACTAGTGGTGGTAGAGCAATACCAGTAGCACATGTACAAGCTAGCACAGTAATCTGTGTCTTGGTGTCACCAGAGATAGAGCTTACATTCTTACAGCCTGTTTTCGCAACCACTTTGACACCCTTTGGGTTCAATGGCATTCCAGTTTCATCACAATTGTAGATACGCATAGGATTATTAAAAATACCATTTTCCTTTAAAGTATCTTCCAACATATCAAAATATCTCCCAATTGTTTCATGATTTGTTGCCTTTGCTCTAGCAATTGCTAGTGGTACTGCAGTACGTAGTGATATTTCCTGCAGTACGTAGTGAAATCTCTGCCACCAGCCATGAGTTACAGAGCGTTTTATACCCTTCAACAATTAGCTGTACTAATGCAATTACTTGTGCAACTGTATGTGGGTATCCAATATCGGCACAACGAATCAAAAAGTTCACCAGCTCCCCTTCTTGTTCCAATGTTAAATATGAAGGTGGTCCAGGTCTAGCTCCATGTTGGATTTTCCCAGATGTCCGGTAATGAAGACTTGATTTTGGTACACCAAACATTTCGGCAGGCCGTCGCAGTGACATTCCATTTTCCACTGCAGTCATAGCTTTCACCATGTTTATATCTTCATAAGTGTGATAGCATTTGGGTCTGTGAGAATTTGTGATATAAAAGTCATCCAATCGATCGTATAATTGTGATACTATAATCCTTTCACTCAAGATGGGATAATCAGTGATCTAAATGAAGCCCCATGAAGTAAAAGATATAATAATTATTATTTCAATATATAATATAGAATAGATCATCTCCAGTCAGTCATCATATATTATTATACTAACTGGAGTGTCGAAATAACCATCAAGTAGTTAAACCACATACAGCCAAAAGGTAATTAATAACCACACTGCTGTCTACTTTTCATTAGTATTGCTTTGGCTTTTTAGCTAGTGATACTTGTACACATTTGCTAAATGATAAATATAATAAAATGTATCCAGAAGTGAACCCACAATGCCATTGGGCCAGGCTATAGTAATGATTTGTGAACCTACAAAATGTCTACACCCTAGAATTGAGGGACACGTCGTATACATGCACAGATACATAACCAGGCAAATAGACCATAAACATTCCCAAACAAAATTTAATACGTAAATGTTTGTATTTGGGTCCAATTCTGGGGTTATTGTATGTTTACAAATATTTTTTCAAATGGAATCTGAAATGTCAAAATGCCATTGCCATAAAAATAGCCCTACTCCCTTCTTTTGGTAGAGTTTAGTGCATCAGTGCTTCAAACATATATACATGTATCTGTACTTTAACACATACACTTTGCCCAACTAGTGACTTACTGACATATCTTCTATTTGTCTTACAATATAAGACAAAGTTGATAAAAACTTAGATCCAAGAGTGCAGGTTAGTGAGGTTCAATACTGAAAAGAACTCCCTGGAACAACTCCTGCAGTATAATGTGGCCAATCATTGAGCATGCGCACTTCCGAAATTACAGCAATTTTATGATAGTCTATGATGACGACAATAAAGGAGTGACACACAGAAGACAAGTCTTGGAGATTTATTAGAAGATGAGTTGTTCTACTTCATACAGGGAATAGATGATTCTTATGCCTTTGTCTTAACGTTTACAACATACAGTCTGTCTTTTGATTTATTTATCCCATGTTTGCTTAATTCGGACGGTGCAGGATTTGCCTCTGCACAGCTTGCATACATCACCTTTTGCAGGTGATGTTTGGTACACACATTCAGGTCCAAGAATGACAGCTGTATGTTTTTGCGTTTGCGTGATATGAGTGTCCAAAAATAGATATGTCCAACAATTGGTGGCTTACTCTAGTATCTTGTACACGTCATCCTATTGCATCGTGAGTCATATTCCACATAGTCAACTTCTGTAAACAATCAGTTATTATCATTCCATCTCATTAATTAATTATACCATTCTATAGCTATATATATATATACTTATCCACTTATTTTACTTCTGTGACTTGCAACTTCATGTGTCACTTGTAAGCCAATGGTGGCTTGGCAGAATGTCTGTGTGACTTCAATAAAGTATTTTGTTTCTAGAGTGATGGCAAATTGGTATAGGTAATATCAGGGGCGGATACAGGATTTATTGTTAATTATTCATAAAGGGAGTGGTAAATTAATTAACAAAACGAAAAGGTCCTCCAACACCAATTTCTGGAAGATGCACCTCGGATGTTGTTGAATGAAGCCTTCAAAATTTGTTCTACTGGAATTCTCTCCTGGTAATACATAGCTATCACAGCCACGTCTGAAAAGTGTTTTTCTGTGAGTGAGGATCGTGTGTAAGTCTTTATTCTGCATAAATGTATTTCAAAGTTCAAAAGTTTTGGGGGGGTTGCAACCCCACAAACCCCCCCCCCCCCCCTTAATCCGCCCTGAATATATGCATAATGTTATTGCAAGTCATATTGCAAGTCAATAAGTGAACTACATGTTTCACAAGAGAATGCATGGTAGGTTGTTTAGTAGCTACTGTGCCATCCTTTGACAAGACTATACATTATAATTGTTACTCAGCTTCAGAAGCTGTGGTTTACAAGCTAACCAAATGCTGTTAGAAATTTTTTATACGCTCTGTGACCAGCAAAACCACAAACCTCCAGCAGGTATATCACAAGTAACAGCTGAGAATTACGGTTAGTAGGTGTGGGTGTGTGTTACCATACAAATGATAGTTACAAGCAAATTTATACAATCCTCTCAAATTCTAATATTTGGATCAACAAATCATGCAGGTTACAGGATGCAATATGTATGCACTGATTTTCTAGTCATAGCAGGCTAGCACAGGATAAACATGACTATTCAAATACGAGTTGTAATATGATACATATGCAGTTAAAATTCTTATACATGTATTATAATGTTTATTCCATGACTGATTTTGTATCTGAGCCTCCAATCTTGTAATAAGTAATTTTTTCCACACAGAGTTTTCCATTCACATGAATTTCCTCATGACTCTCTCTCTGTACATGTAATGTCTATATTTGATTTATGAGAAATTAGTGGGTCTTATTATGACAGATTGTGGCTGAATCAACTGGACTCTTGGTAAATACAAGGTAACACAATATATACAGTTGCTTTATTCGTCACTGTGTGTAACTATACATGTGCATAATAGGTAAATAGAACCAAACTTATATAGCTACCAGATCCTATCCCTTTCCACCATTGAGAGGACGGATAAGACGACACACACACAAATATGAAATTGGTGTGGGTGGGAGGAGACAAGTGAAATTATGAAATTACTGATCCACTGACTAAAGATTGAACAACTGACTAACTGAATAATCGTAGTGTTGGTATAACGTTGCATATTGGTCATGTGGTTTAAACAGCCCTAGACAGCTGACTTCACTCTGTTGAAGGTTAACTTTGCTTAGAATATCTACATCAGTTTCAACTCAGTATAATGTTAGTAATGTCCCTGCATTAAATATTGCCTAATTACAGTGCATCATATAACTACAAAAACACTTACTATTTAATATCAATAATCATAACAGTAAAAGTTGGCAGTAATTGCAAGAGCAAAGGACGACAATGTTATAATTGCAGTACCAAAAAGGAAGACAACACATGAACCCATACAGCAAGAATATATAATGCAAGTTGGAGCTACAGAAAGTTTGGCTTTCCTTAAATCATGTCTCCTAGCATCTCCAGCAGCAATTGCCTGTGAGTACAACAACAAAATTAATTTTTCAATTAATGTGTATTCAACATCACTGAAAATCACAAAATAATACCGACAGGTTATAATTATAAACAAAAGCAAACGAGTACTATATAAGGTATGAAATTATTTTACTGTACATACATATTTAGCACTCAAAAAGTGCTGGTATAGTGCAAAGTAGAATCACTGCTCCTACTCCATGGCCAGTCAAAGACACAAGCATAGATAAGCAGTAGCAAGATAGATGTAAACATCAGTGTTTACTGGATTCACAATCACATCTCGTGTATAAAGATGTGTATTTTGCCATTGGCCCTATATAACATTATGAAAAAACATGATATTTGGAAAAGACAAGTTATGCAAGTTGTATATATAATACACAAGAAGTAAAGATGACAACTGCAGCTATTTAATTCTCAATTCAAGCCAAGTAAATAATTATCACAAAGATATTATAATGATTTATACCTGCAGGAAGGATTGTACTGTGGAACGTTTATGTCGTATCCCTTGAACCCTCTGAATCACTCTTTAGGTTTATATATAAATATAATAGAAAACACACACACTAAAAACTATACACTATACAGAACAATTTAAATACACATACTAGCCTATAAAATAATAGTAACACAGGAAACCATATACGTATACTAAATATACCACAGTTCCTCTCCCCATAAGACAAACAAACATTGTATATATGAACCCAAAACTAATAATACAATACTTAACGAAAAAGAAATAATTATTTACCAGTCCAACTTGGTGTATACCTATCTGGAGGTGCTTGGCTTCTAGTCGGATATGAACGAGACGGACTAGGGGAAAACGGTATGGACGAAACAGTTGGCTGATCTGTGGGATTCTCAATACTTGGATACAACAATAAATCATCAGCATCCCTTTCCATCTCCTCACTCACATCATTTGTAGTATCAATCCGATGTCGAATTTGATCAGCATGGCAACGACGGTATATCCCATCCTTTACGCAAACACGAAACATTGATTTTCCAATACTGTCTACAATTTTACCTTGTAACCATTTATCTCCTTGATTATAATTACGAATATAGACAAGATCTCCAATTTCCAATTTCCTTTCCTTAGCTGTCCTACTGTGTCTTTGCTTCTGCTCTTCCTGTTTCCTCTCCACTCTCTCTTCTAAATTAGGTCTCAGTAAATCCAACCTAGTCCTTAATCTTCTTCCCACTAGCAATTCAGCTGGAGAAATACCTGTTGTATTTTGAGGTGTGATACGATAAGAAAACAATACTTTAGCTAGGCGAGTGTGAATATCTCCTTTGGTTTCTTTCTTCAATCCCTGTTTAATGATTTGAACAGCTCGTTCGGCTAACCCGTTGGATGCAGGATGATATGGGGCAGAAGTCACATGATATATTCCATTACTTTTCAAAAATGCTTGGAACTCTGCACTCACAAAACAAGTTCCATTATCTGTAACAACTGTACTTGGAATACCAAATCTAGCAAATACTGATCTAAGACATTGAATGACAGTAAAGGATGTTGAATTAGATGTTGGAAATGTCTCAATCCACTTCGAGTGTGCATCAATCAACACTAAGAACATACAATTTCCAAACGGTCCGGCAAAGTCAAGATGAAGACGTGACCACGGCCGTGATGGCCATTTCCATGGAGTCAAAGGAACCTGGGGAGGTGAAGATTGAACCATCTGGCAAGGATGACAGTCTAACACATTTCTCAATATCACTGTCGATACCTGGCCACCACACATACATTCTAGCCAGAGACTTCATTTTACAGATGCCTGGATGCCCATCATGAAGTTCCTTCAGAATTGGTTCTCTGCCCGGTTCAGGGACAAAAACTCAAGTGCCCCACAGAATACAATTGGTATGAACGGACAGCTCATTTCTTCGTGCAGAAAATGGTTTCAGTGAATCATTAACAACATTTGGCCAACCCTGTCGAATATGTTGTGGAACAGCTGCTGTTGTCGGGTCTTTCTCAGTCCATGTTGAAATGTCTTTAACTGTTACCGGTAATTCTTCTAAATGATCAATCAGGAGGACTAATTCTGGTGGTGTTGATGGTAGGGGTAACCTGCTTAAGGCATCAGCATTTGCATGTTCTGTAGTTCTATGGAAGGAAATAATGTACTCATACGATGACAAAAATAATGACCAACGTTTGATACGAGCAGAGGCTTGGGCTAAAACAGACGAATTCTCTTTAAATAATCACAACAAGGGTTTATGGTCTGTAATTAGCTCAAAGGGGTGTCCAAACAAATATGCATTAAACTTCTAGATACCAAAAATACATAAGCCTTCCTTCTCAATTTGAGAGTAGTTGCGTTCTGCTTTATTCAATGTACGAGAGGCATAGCCAATTGGTCTTTGGAACCATCAGGTAGACGATGTGCCAGCACTGCCCCTATTCCATAAGCTGACGCGTCACAGGACAGGATCAGAGGTAGGGCTGGATCAAAATGTATTAATAATGACGATGATGATAAAAGAGATTTTGAGCATTCAAATGCTTACTGGTGTTCTTGTTTCCAACTCCATGGTTGGTCTTTCTGTAGGAGGATAGAGAGTAGAGGACATGTAGGGTAAGAATTTACTGTAGTAGGTTAGTAGCCCTAAATACGATTTCAATTGCTGTACTGACTTGGGCGTTGGGGCTTTATGAATAGCTTCGACCTTCTCTGCCAGTGGGTGTAATCCTGTTTGGTCAATCTTGTGCCCCAAGTATGTAATGGAAGGTTTCATAAAGTCGCATTTAGCAAGTTTAATACGAAGACCAGCTTCACTCAAGCGTGCAAACACCTTTTTAAGGATTAAGAGATGATCATCCTCTGATTTACCAGTAATTAGAATGTCATCTAGATAAACTGCAACACCAGGAATGCCTTGCAAGACAGACTCAATTACACACTGAAAAATTCCGGGAGCCGATGAAATACCAAACGGAAGTCTGGTATACCGAAACAAGCCCTTCTGAGTATTAATAACAACATATTCTTTCGACTTCTCATCTAGTGGTAGTTGCTGATAGGCATGGCGGCTTAAATCAATTTTTGAGAACAATTTTCCCTTCGTTAATGTAGCAAAAATATCTTCAACTTTTGGGATTGGATATGAATCTAATTTTGAAACAGGGTTAACGGTCATACGGAAATCACCGCAAATACGAACAGACGTTCTGTCACTTTTTAGCACTGGGACAATTGGTGCCACCCAATCCGAAACTTCTATAGGTTCTATGATCCCTTCTTTTACAAGTCTGTCCAGTTCTACATTGACTTTGTCTCAAAGTGCATATGGCACCCCACGAGGTCTACAAAATGTAGGCTTAGCATTTGAATCAACATAAATGGAGGCCTTATAACCCTTAAGTGTACCCAACCCCTCTTCAAAAATATCAGAATAATGCTCTAGTAGGCCCCTCAGGGATTCACAATGAAAAACAACATTAATTGACTTCCAATCTAAAACAATATGACTTAACCAGTCCCTTCCCATGAGGGTTGGACCTGTCCCTTTTACAATAACTAAAGGTAGGTTCACTGTCTGACCTTGATAGCAGACCTTCACCTCACAGCAGCCAAGTAATGGAATGGGGTCTTTGTTGAAACCACAAAGCCTGACCTCAGTAGATGATAAGCTCCTCCTTGGCCACAACTCTCTAAAAACTTTCTCAGACATCAAAGATACAGAAGCTCCTGTGTCCACTTCCATGGCAACCCTGGTTTCATCTAGAAAAACTTGCACTACTATGGGAGGTGAGCCAGTTGCAGAATTAACTTGAAGGAGTGACTCTCCAGATTTCAAGTCCTCTTGTTCTGTCTCTTGTATTTGACAAACTGTCTTGGATGAGTTCAACGAACGGGCAGACTTCAAGGGTGGTTTATAACTATGACAAGCTTTTCGGATATGTCCAACTTTCCCACAATTATTACACACAATGTTTCTTTTTACTTTGCATTTAGTAGCTATATGACCGGTAGCTCCACATCTAAAACACTTCAGAGCTTGGTGTGTCACTTTTTGGACTGCTTGAATTTGTCCCGCTGAAGTAGACGGCTCAACATATACAGCCTCCTTTTTCCCATGAAATAACTTCATGTCACGATCCGCTGATTCCAACTCTTGAGCAAGCTCCATGTAGGTTAGCTTCGGTTCCGCTAATAGACGTTTCTGGATGGCCTTATCGTTGATCCCAAAAACAAGACGATCACGAATCATAACCTCGAGCGAATCTCCAAAATCACAATCTTCTGATAATGCTCTTAGTTTGGCTACGAATGTGGCAACTGATTCTCCAGGTTTACGAATATATGAATTGAATTTGAATCGTTGGCCAACTTCTGAAGGTTTCGGGCTGAAATGTTCTCGAAGTATCCTTACAAGATCGGCGTACGGCTTTTCCTTGATGCCTTGTGAGGTAGCAATAGATCGCCAGTTTATGTCGTATCCCTTGAACCCTCTGAATCACTCTTTAGGTTTATATATAAATATAATAGAAAACACACACACTAAAAACTATACACTATACAGAACAATTTAAATACACATACTAGCCTATATTCAGTTCTCAGTGAAACGATTTCATCAATATCTACATCATAGACTACATGATAGTATCTGTTCAGATCACCAACCGTTAAAATACCTATTTAAAGAATCTAGACAAACTCCAGTGATGGCATCCTCTCAGATCCAACGATGGGCTCTTACATTAGGTGCATACTTACACCATTCGACACAAACCAGGAAGTAAAATGGCTGATGCTGATGGCCTAAGTCGTTTACCACTCCCACACAAGCCTTCATCTGTATTTGTGCCAGGAGATTTGATTTTACTAACTAATCATCTCTCTGAATGTATCATTACTGCTAATCACATCAAAGCATGGTCAGATAAAGACCCTGTTTTATCTCGTGTTAGGAGATTAGTTCAAGTTGGCTGGACATTGTCAGATCCAGGTCCAGATTTCATTCCATATTTTAATCGCCGTCGTGAACTCGGTGTTTTGGATGGATGTGTTTTGTGGGGTTCACGTGTTGATGATTCCTCCCACTGGTCATGATATTACCAACTCCATGACGCTCACCCAGGAGTAAGCAGGATGAAACGCTTAGCCCGCTGTTTCGTATGGTGGCCTGGTTTAGACTCCACTATTGAAAACAGAGTTCGTTCGTGTGAAAAGTGTCAAACAAACCGTCCATTACCACTTAAAGCATCATTACACCCTTGGGAATACCCTAGTAGACCTTGGACACGTCTACACATTGATCATGCTGGTCCATTCTTAGGACACACTTTTCTCATTGTAGTGGATGCTCGCTCTAAGTGGATCGAGTCACACGTAGTAAACTCTACTTCATCTGAATAATCTGTTTGCTACCCATGGCATTCCAGAGCATGTAGTTTCAGACAATGGTTCAGGATTTACCAGCCAAGAATTTAAACAATTCATGGAAGAGAATGGTATCAAACATACAACAACATCACCATATCACCCCTCTTCAAACAGACTAACTGAACATGCAGTACAAACTGTTAAACATGGAATCAGTAAGCTAGAAGGTACTATTGAGTGTAGACTTGCTCGTTTTCTATTCAATTACCATGTAACTCCCCAATCAACACAGAGTTATCACCTGCAGAACTCTTGATGGGAAGGAGATTACGTACTTGTTTGGATTTAATTCATCCAGACACAACACAAAAAGTCATCAGGAAACAAGGAAATGTTGAGAACTCTTCTACTCCCCGACATTTTAAAGTTGGAGACAAACTGCATGCTAAAGATTTCAGTGGTAAAGGAAAATGGATCCCTGCCTCAGTTATTAAAGTAACTGGTACCATATCTTATAAGCTCAAGACACAGTCTGGACATTTTATACGTCGTCATGTAGATCACTTCTTCGTTATCTTCCAGACGATAATGTCACTGATCCTAGAACTGATCATAATGACTGGTCAGTATCAAGTACGTATACTAGCCCTACTACAGAAGGTCCTCTGAGTGTTTCACCTTCTACCTTATCTGATCCTCAAGAACTCACACAACCGTCTGTTCGTCTGGCAACCCAAATTCGCAACCCCATGGATTGTTATACCCCAGTATCAACTTTAAAAAGGAGGAGTGTGGTAACTGTGACATCATGAGAAACCTTGTAATATATATGTATATAAAGCGATGTTTTATAGTTTATGTTCAGCTATTAATAGGTCTCTGTCATCCTATTGTTTTGTCATTAGTTAGTGGGGAGTACTATCATTATGGGGAGTTGACTTCTAACTACTGTGATTGTTCGTATATGTATTATTATCATTCGTCTATGTCCTACACTGGGGACGAGCAGAGAAGAGGCAATTGAACCAACTATTCATTGAGGAACGTACCAAGACGGAATTATAGCAGACAGCTAAGAGGACCGCCTACATCAACATCATCGACCATAGTCAATACAAATCAGGAGACAGACATGGAGCAGTTAGCAGCTGTGTTAACTGATCTCACTCGTTTTCAGCAGGACCAGCAACATCAATTAGAGGAGAGTCAGAGGCAGCAGGAAGAACGTCGTCAGCAAGAAGAGGAGCTGACGAGACAGCAGAACGAGACGAATCAGGAGCAAGTTAGGATCATGCACGAGCAGCATATGGAACAGATGAAAGCAGCCTTAAAGGAAGACCAAAACTCTACCACACTTGAAGATCGCACCTTACCAAGATAAGGAAGATATTCAAGACTTTCCAGAAGGTAAAAGAAACGAATTGGGTGTTACGTCTCACACCTTTACTCAATGGGAAAGCACGTACCGTTTGTATCAATTTTGGACCCTCTACAAACTACAAGGGAGCAAAAGAGGCTATTTTGGATCATCACAACATTAATTCGAAACGATGTCGACAATGATTCCAAGCACTCACTTGGACCAAGAACCAAGAACCAGTGGAATGGATTACGAATGGTGGCTTCTACCTGATGAAGGAGTGGACAAGGTAGTAGACAAGATAGTAATGGAGCAGTTCATCAACGGACTACCACATGAGCTGAGGATCTGGGTGGCATCTCACCATACCCGCTAAGAGCTGATTGACTCCACCCATGCCCAGACCAATGTCGAGAAACCCAAGTTTCATTCAGCTCTGAGACCTACAACCACCAGTGGCTTAACTGGGTGTTTAGCAATAGCAGGGCCAAGAAATGGAGATGTAAAGCAGGGGGTCTGGGGGCACAGCCACCCAGAAGCTGAGGGTTTTTCATAGTTAAAAAGACCAAACTGAGGAAACATTTTGGCTTGTGGCTTTATTTCTGTTATACATGTATTACACTGGTGGAAAGAGTGCTTAAAAGTGGTGCACAAACACTGATCATGAATTGAGATGACAGAATAAGTGTGTGTATTAAAAAAAAGTTATTAACATTTTTTTAAAAATGTGTTGCCTGGGTTCAGTTACACTACTGACAACCACAAGGGATTTATCAAACCAATGGAGGAGAAACAGAGGAATTAGTGAAGTACCGAAGGAAAGGAAGCCGTTTTCTGAAATGGTTTGCTTTAAGTGCAACAAGAAAGGGTACTTAGCGAGGAACTGTATAGAGAGAGCTCTACACCTACAGGAAGAATGTGAGAAGATCCGATTTTTCGGAGGAGAGGTTAACAGACGACCAGTTCAGAGGATATAGATAGACAGTGGAGCATCACGAACAGTCATCGACAGGAGTTTGGTTTCACATTGGAAAAGAATCTATCAAGGTCACATTTGGAAATGGAGCTTCCTGCTAGCAACCGTTAAGGTGAAATGTGATGGGGAGTAATACATCGTAAAGGCAGCCGTACTACAGGATCTAGCTGAAGAAGTACTTCTTGGAAGGGACGTACTGCTACACAAACACATTGTGAAACGATTACCGAAAAGAGAACAGATGGAATTACTACAACAACTAGCTAACACTAATCACATACGTATCAAGGAAGTCACTGTGGAGGAGACAGCATTACAAGTGATGACATGAGCACAGAAGAAGAAATTGGATCAAGGAAACAACAACGAGACACAGG